>BOPM01000438.1:10117-57561 GCA_022179025.1 Porites australiensis | reverse complement strand
TTGTTTCCGTAATACTTTTCCTCGGGAATGGGATTTTTCCGGTGGGTAGTGTTTCCAACCCGGGGGGGGGGGGGTACTTCCTTATAAGAGGCTAATGGGATGTGCCGCTGGATGGGGTCGCGTTTTCACGACTGGATTGACTATAATGGGGTCGCATTTTCAATAGAGTTCACTAGAATGGCGTCGCACATTTTCGGATTTTGGGGGTGAGAAAGTTGATCATATTTACGGTTAGCAAACGTACCAGAATACTTGTACTGTTGGTGAAAAGTAAAGTGTTCTTCATTCAATTTATTAAAAAATGGGTCAATTAATTTTAGGATGACCTATTTAAAGGATTGTTAGGGAAGATACTTAAATAGAAAGAACTAAGTTAGGATCGCGTAAATTACATATTTTCTCAAAAGTGACTAAGATGGGGTCTACAATTGGCCACAAAAATAGACTATAATGGGGTATGGGCTCTGAGAGGCCAGCGGCACATACCCAGCAAAAATTAACCCAAGTGACCCACCCGCCCGCCCCCCGGGTATCCAACGTTTGAATATAACCGGGGCCAGAGCTTTACCGCGATGCTGTAGAGATTTATAACCCATTTTCCAGCCTTTGTTGCCTTTCCTAACAACATAGATAACATCAAACGTTGTTTACAGGTAGATAGCAACTAGGACAGTTGTTTGCGTGGTAGTCAAGTCCGGGGGGGCCGGGGGGGGTACAGTTTCTCTGGCTACTCTATTACGGACGCAAAGTGGTTTGTAACATCTCTCAATGTAATGTTTAAAAGACGGGGAGGAATGTATTATCAGGTTTAAAAACGCGAGGGAAAACCGTAATTAACTGCATGCTCAAGCTAGGGAATGCTGGGGGCTGCGAAAGAAACTAAGCTCATGGCGACTGTCTTTGACCACCAAGAAAGGTATTTAATTTGCGATTTTAACAAGGAGTTGATTATAACAATCTAATACTTTTCCGAAACGATACGATCGCCACATGAATTCAAGCCCCTGCACCATGTCTATTGCCTAATTCTGTCCCACTCTTTTTTCATGATGGAGCGGCCATTCCAAATAAAATCGTTCAGCATCTGCGAAGGGGGATCGCACGCTGGACGAGGATCACTGGCTTCATAGCACTCGATGTAGTTGAAGCTTGGGCTCACTGTGTTATGTTGATTCTCGAACGATGTCTCCATATCGCTGAAGCAAAAACCCATGCGATTTGCCACGCAGTCCTCAGGTTGACCGGCTGTTAAAAAAAAAACCATATAAGCTATCTTGAGTTAGGTTCGATTTCCGTCGCTCTCCTGAGTCCTGAACCCCTATTCTCGAAAGTCCAGATAATTAACAGGCTCGAAAGCTGTTGTAGTTTACATTTTATTTTGAGCGAGGTGTCAATAGTTTTGCAGATAATATGACAAAACTATCAGTAAACAAAACAAAAGGTGCTGATTAGTTAGTCAGGAACTCGATCGCGCGCGTTATTTCTCCCTGAATCTGATAATTCTATAATAGGTGACTTGTCATGGGCCCTTTCCCGAACTTTAAACGTAAATTCGACTTTGTCTTAAACTTTGTTCTTTCTAAGACTATTAAAAAAACATTTTTTGCCTTAAACTCCTTTTGCACGGGTACGGAAAAACTTTTAAACGGAAGATTTTTTTACCAGTGCAACCCTTTTAAACCGAACCGTGCAAATTCTGTTAGAGAGCTTTAGAGACTGCACTTACAAGATTCCATATTTTAGATGTAAGTGCAAAATGTTGGTTTAGGGGGAGGGGTAGGTGGGGAGTTTCCCAGAAACGTATAATGACCCCAGACGTCTACGGTTCCGAAGGTCCCGATTAAACGAAAGGCGGACCCGTGCGAGTTTTTGTTCGTTCAAAATTTGCCTGAACCCGTATGGAAGGGGTTTAATTCTAACTTTATTTATTACATATATCATTACTCAAGGCTTGGCATCAATGGTATGCAATTGGCCATTAAAAAGTCAAAAATTGCTTACAAAATGGAAGAGTAGGTATCGTTATACTTACATATTTTCCTCCAGCCATCCTGTTCCATAACACCTACAGTTCAAAGTGAAAAAAGTCTCACATCAATTCATCAAGTACATTGACGCACAACCATTTTTTCTACCAGCCTATAAGCTGGGGTACTCCTAGACAATGTCAAACTCCTTCGCTTCTCGCTTCCGGTTCCGGCCGCGCTTTGCGCAATTATGAGGTCAAGAAGTGTTAAGCTTTTGCAGACGAAACGGCGAAAGACGATTAGGTGATATTTAGTGGAAGGAGGAGGTATTCAACACTTTCAAATTAAGGTGGCTGAACACAGTTTTGGCAGTTTGTGAGTATATATTATTTGCCAAATCATGGCAAGAGAAAGGTTGCAGCTCACAAGCTGAAACTTGGCAAGTGAAAAATACATTGATGAAAGGTTTTGATTGACAGGTAAAATGTGACGTTTTCGTAGTTTCCATGGCAACATGAACGATTGAATACAACCTTAAAATTTCACTTTGCTCAGTTTACATGAAGTTCGCTCATTAGATTTTCCTATAAACTTGCACACAGCCTACTATTATTAATCATTACCATTTGAAACTTATTTGACCAAATCTTAACAGAGAAGTTTTTAGATAATCAATAATACAATTGTACTGTAATTATTGAATGTGTCACAAAATTCGTCTGTTCAACTTCCTTTTTAAAGTTCTCATTATTTAAAATACGATAAAAGGAAAAATTCTTCCAAATATCACAAAATTTTAATGAGTAGATTTTGAGAAATCGTCTTCTCTGTACCACTGCTTTTTTCGCCGCTATGTTTGCTCGGCTAATTTAAAACACGCGCCGCCACGCGAGTTACCGCTGACCGCTCGCAAAACTGTGTTCAGCCACCTTAAACTCAGATTTTGGCATTATACGACCAACAAGTTTGACTTATAGGCATACATTGGCATATATTGTTATGAAACGAGTTTATCTATTTAACACTGTAGCCTGAAATTACAGAAAGAAAATAGGATTTCCGGTTTGCAAAAAGGAAAATTTCGCCGGCCTTCAAGTGCACCGGAAGCGCGGAAAGAGCACTCGTGCCAGTCCTACTCCGCATCACACATTGAATGAAGAGCGGAGAGCTCGTTTCACCGCCCAACATTTATCCGCCCTGGTCATACCTGAGTCTTCCGCGATGGTTTTTATAGGCGAAATTGGCACGTTTGAACACAAGCCGACTTTATGAGCGATATAAAGGTGCTGATATTCATAAGCTGCAGAAAGGTAGAGAATCTTGGGAACTGTTCCTGGTGCATTTTCAATTTTCCTCACGAGGCAGTCATGGAATTTCTGCAAAAAAATATATCATATATATCCCGCGTACCGTTCACTGCATTGTATAATTAACTCTTAGATTGTAGTTAGCTCTCGACTAACGAGGGCGAAGTTAGGCGAGACTCACACGCCGCGTCTCTGCCAGTTTTACTCTACAGATCTTTTGTCAGGCTGCTCGCGCGTTCTATCTAAATAAAAAATACGGACTGTTTTCTGGTCTAGCTGTTGGCCGGACAGCATTTCTTGGGCGTTGCGTATAGTCTTTGCGTAGATTTGTTGTTGGCGAATGCCTGATTACCTCGATTAGAGGCGAGAGGAAAAGATGGGAGGGATATTTTTTACCCACCAAAAAGAACAAACTTTGTTTCCTCTTTCCGCTTCTGTTCCCGAAGCGTTACACATATATCCCCATCCTAGGGAGGTGAGGAAAAGATCGGAGGGATATTGCTCACCCACAACAAAAGTACAAACTTTCTTTGCCCTTTCTGCTTCCGTTCCCGGACGGTTATACACATATCCACTTCCTAAGAAGGTGAGAAAAGGATCATTGGGAAGTCGCTTACCCCCAAAAAAGTACAAACTTTGTCTGCCCTTTCTGCATCTGTTCCTGGAGGATCGTGCTGTACTTCATCAGCACCCGCCACGTATCCTTCGCCAAGACAATCTGCCATGTCTTGGTAGTCAGTGCCAGATCTTCGTAACAAATCCAGGCGAATTGGTTCGCCTACAGCGGACGAGATAGCAAAGCCAAAAACAGCGAACACGATGATCGAACACATGGTCACTACGACAAATAAAAAAATAATCAGTCTGTTTAAAGTGGCGAACTCAGATCTTTAATTGAAACGCCCATGAGAATTTTATCTTATAAAGCAATAAAGTACCGTATAGGGCATTCTGTTACGCGGCTCCGAAGCTCTGGAACAATCTGCCCAGAAAAATATCCATCCTTGACTCCATTTCAAATTTACAAGGAATAAGCTGGTCTTAGCTATAATGTATTTTTTTCCCCATCAGAAAGTAAGAACCTAAAAAGCCTAAATTATTGTGCTAATTTCCATTTATGTAAGAACCTGTTTAGGCTAACTTGGGAAAATACAGGTTCCTAGTCGCGGGTTTTGACTGTAGGCCAAGATGTTTAAAGATCGAATGTAGAAGTATCAGGGGCACCCAACGAGAATATAGTTCAATACTACTTAAACATAACATTGTTAAACGTATTTTAGTATTTAAACGGTAGATATAGGCATATTTTTATCCCCTAAAAATTTTTCATCTGTTCGGATTTCCTTGCTGAAAGTCTAGTGATCAGAAAATTATAGGGATCTAAACTTACCCTTTCGAAAATTCCAGGCAGCAAAAAGGCTCCCGAAAACTCTAGGTGACCTTTTTAGGGTAAAAATCCGTTAAAAATAAGCAATTATACCATTTTTCAGATGTTCGAAAATGCTAGGAGAGGCAGGCAAGCAAGAACTTTTACAACAAATGTTCCGAAAATTCCAGATCTCAAATCGTCTTCCGAACAGATATTTTTCCGAAAATTGACGTTGGGTGCCCCTGAAGTATCGGCCTTTTAAACTGGGTTTCTGATTTCAACTCCTCATACTCAATGCGAAAAAAATTACAAAGCAAGTATAGTAGTACATTATTAGAGTAAAATGTCTTTTTCTCACCAAACCAGGCTTGAGTTCTTCGAGTGTGTAATCTTTGAGTCTCACTTGGTAGAATAGTTGATAATTGTACGGAGGATTGTTATAAAGCCATGACACTAATTAAGATATTCTGTCAATGAGTGAAAATTATTCAAATGGTAAATGATTTTTTAATGATTTATTTGGTAAATCATTGATTTAATGAGGTAAAAGTTTTGTACGAAACCCTAAAAAAATGCCTTTTTGAATTGCGTCGTTATAGTACAACGCAATGTTTCTGAAACCAGCTTATATATTTCGGTGTATAACCGAATTTGTACCATTGATTTTTGCGTTAATAAATTTTGTGCCTCATATGACCTTTTGAAAAATTTTTCTGGCCATTGAAAATGTTTTCAAATTCCGTATTCATAAGCTGAAACACCTGCAGACCATAACACTCTGTAATTATGGTCTCAAATTAGCTGAGAATGTTCCAAGCTGCTATTTTGCATAAGTTACAATTGAGCACAATTAAGATGACAAACAACACCTTCAATTAAAATTGAAGTAAGACAGCATGTTTTAGTTAGTGACTGGGATACACCAATCGATAGCATTTGTAGATATATCTTTTTTAAATCCCACCGTTTTCCCACTTTAAGAGAGGCAAGGTGAATTTCACATTATTGGGTCAAAAATGACCGTGATTAAATTGAGTATCTTTCTCATGCACTGGAATGAAAAACAAAGCACTTTCTACGACAGAAGAATTGAACTAAGAAAACTTGGCCCAGTTTATTTTAAGTTGCTATTTACGAGGCCAGGTTAGCGAGGTCCCGTTATCCCTATTCTGAGCAACCTCGTCCCCAGGGCTCCTCCTTTTATAATTGATCAGAAAGTCGCTGTTGCTTCTGTTATGCCTTAAAACACTTGAAACTGTTTTATTTTCTGTTTTTGTGGGTTCATTGCTCTTAGAATTCGCATTTGTTTTACACGATCATTACACGTGCTTATTTGAAAATCATAAATAGGGCATTTTCTGAATTGATTAGAATATTGCTGTTGTTCAGCAATAATATTTAAGCCCTTGTAACTTCGTGTTAATTATAGCTGTCATTTTTTTCCTTTTTTGCTTACGGGGGTGTTAATGATGCTTCAGTATTTGAAAACTTGTATACAACTTTATCCACTTTTTTTTATTTTTTAAACCACAATCTACCTTTTCATCAATTTTCTTCATTTCGTTTTTCTCTTTTTTAGAGTGAGTTGTCTGTGGAATGACCAATCAAGAATCACGAGTAAATAAAAAATCACGTTTCACGAGAAAAACACACTCCAATCACGCTTCACGAAAAAAGTATGGGGAACCTTCTTCTGAAGCGTGAAAACACTTACCGTCACGTTGTAAATGGACAGCAACCAGCGAAAAGCGTGATAAAAATGGGAGCAAAAAAAGGCACGTGGCAATCTCTGCCTTTTGCCTTTTGGCTTTCACGCATTTTACTCTCTAAAATATAAAGAGGAGAAGTCGTTTTGTCACGTTGCCATGGAAGCAAAAAAAACCCCATAGTCCTGGAAATATGGCAGAAAAAACAAAAGAGGTTGACATGAATGACTTTCCTGTGCATGACTGAATTCAGGGAAAAAAAACGGTAACCCACACCCCTCTTTCATCGTTCGACAATGCAAATGGCCGTCTCTTTCAAGAAAGGTTGTTGAGATCCAGCAAAAGGTGCTTCCATGGTAACCGAATGCTTAGCCTTGGAATTACAACGCACTGTCACCTCTAACAACAATAACAACAACAAAAGCGAGAGTCAAGACTTGATTGCCTTTACCTAGAAAAGAGCCAAACCCACGCGCCTTAATTAAGGTTTAGAGACTGACTCACCGTACTATAAACGAGAGATTGGTGGTATACCTAAATACTCTAATGATAACAAAACCCTGCTCCAAATCCCCGACAGAGACCACGACTCCTTTTTTTTTTTTTTTTTTAATTTTACTTTAGGCGCAATCCATTTTGATCTTTCTTTCCCGTTCCCTTTTTCCATTTATCTTTCTTTTTTATGTCCAGTTTATGATCTTTCCTTATTTAGGATGGTCTCTTGATCGTGACAGGCTAAATTTCCAGGACTAAAAAGGCAAAACCAAACGTTCAGTAGTTATTTTCTTGTATGTAACTTTTAGCTGTGTCTTGAGACGTAATTTAACCCCAGTTAGTAACAGAGTTTAGTTTCATCTGTAGAGCAGGCTAATGAGATACCTGTGGAAAAGTGCTCACATAGTGAGGTTGGGATCGCTGTGTTATAAATTATCAAAAATACTGATCTGCAATGATTTCCCAAACGGCACTGAAACCGGGGAAATTAGACAGAAATGAAATGAATACAAGGGAATAATAAGAAACAAGGAAGGTGTTCGCGAGCTATGATGCAAAATGATCAGGGCAAAAAGCGGATGACATTTCAGACTTATCCTGTAAGACATTGTTTGTTTCTTAAAAGGAGCCAGTTGGATGTAGTCTACTACACAGCCGTTTCTCAGTGTCGTCACGCAACGCTCCTCCCTACAATTCTCAGCAGCCGTTTGTGGGGAGGAGCGTTGCGTGACAACACTAAAAACGGCTGTGTAGCAGACTGAGTTGGACTAGCCCCCCTGCAGACGTCCTTTGGGGTTCGTTTGTCACGTATTTACTTCTTCCCCAGGGAGAATTTTCTCCGTGGGGGAGAAATGAATACCTGACTAACGAACCCCAAAGGACGTCTGGATGGTGATCAATAAAATTGAAAGTCTTGAGATGAGAGATCACTGAGATGTCACTGAGATCTACTCATGGAAATGCCAATAACTGTCCTTGTTGTTGTTGTTGTTGTTGAGAGATATCATTGCTTTCTGGTTCCCAAGTGGGTAAACCTTCCCGTGATGCCCCTCGGCGTGATTCGAGACAGGGACATTACAGGGAAGTATTACACTAAGTACTATGTTGAACGCGGAAGTTGTGCGACGAAAAACGAAAGCAGAGCAGCACGGCCGCGCAGCATGTATTTGCTCAGAAATTTTCGTTTGATGTGCAATGGATTCCAACAGAAAAATTTCCTGAACAGAGTAGCAGCCATTAGGACGATACACGAAACGGGCGCAGCCCAAGATGCACTCGATCAATTGAAAGATATCGCAGTAACTCCTGACGAACCAGAGCTTTACAAAGATGCTGTGGAGATTTACAACCCAGCCTATAGCTACGAACATCCAGCCTTTGTTGCCTTCCCTAACAACACTGATGACATCAAACGTTGTCTGCAGGTAGCAACGAAGACTGGCGTTCGGGTCGCTGTCAAGTCCGGGGGACACAGCTTTGCTGGCTACTCCAGTACGGATGCAAAGGGGTTTGTAATCTCTCTTAAGAATATGGGTAAAGTAGAGCTCAAAGGAAACACGGTTACTGCTCAAGCCGGAGCATGCTGGGGGGATGTGTATTCCGCTGTTGATCAAACAAGTTATGTTGCTGTGGGAGGGTGCGTTCCTTGTGTTGGTATAGGTGGGTATATTCTCGGGGGTGGATACAGTATGCTTTCACGGGGGTATGGTGGGTTGGCATGTGACAAGGCTTTGGCTTTCACCATGGTAACTGCTGATGGGAAAGATCTGGTCAAAGCATCAGCCACAGAGAATCAGGACCTGTTTTGGGCTTTGAAAGGATGCGGAGGTGGAAACTTTGGAGTCTTGGTTGATGTTACTTTAGAGTTATCTCAGAGACCAAATCAGTTCATCTGGAGTAGAATTGTTTATGACACTGCAGAAGACAGTGAGCAGGGTTTTAATTCAGTTGGCAAGAGTTTGAACAGCTTCCCAAAAGAGCTGAACCTTGACATGGCCATTCATGGCTACTTTGGTAAGAAAACTCTCACTCTTGATGCTGTCTACTCAGATATCCACGAGGACATGGTCAAAGCAAGTCTTGAGGCTCTACACCCAGGATCAGAATCACCTCCTCAGATGTTTGCATCCTACCTGGAGTTTACCACTGAGTACAGCAAGCGCCATGGCTTTGTTCATCATGAAGTAGAACCGATTTATGTCAAGGGTACCATGATTGATTCCCTTCCACCATTGTTGGCCAAATATTTTGCCCACGTTGAGATCCCACCAGAATGCCTGTTAGAATTTGTTCACATGGGTGGTGATATTGCACAGTATTCTGCGACAGCTACA
Organism: Porites australiensis; assembly: GCA_022179025.1. Lineage (NCBI taxonomy): Eukaryota > Metazoa > Cnidaria > Anthozoa > Scleractinia > Poritidae > Porites > Porites australiensis. Next base: position 48,384 of record BOPM01000438.1, on the reverse strand, counting down.
GCTTTCCCTTTTCGTTCAGCGCAGTACAGTTTTTATACGTACGGCCGCTTTCATGATCATGAGCAAAGAGAGGAAGTTGTAAGATTTGCAACATCAGCATATGAAACTGTTAAGAAATCTGGATGTGCTCTAGGTAGCTATGTGAACTACATGGACCGTCGTCTTAAGAACTGGGGCCAGAATTTTTATGGAGTGAACTATCCTCGCTTGTGTGAAATAAAACAAAAGTGGAATCCTTTAGGCCATGGTTCACTGCACTTTCAACAGGAAATTGGATCCTCTTGGGAACCTAATTAAAAGGCTGAAATTTTTATCACCTAACAAAGATGCAATTATAATGTATGAGTCTCTTTATGGGTATTTCTGATGAAATCATAGTTGCGATGATCGCTTTTGATAACATGACAATCTTATAGATCATAGTGAAGATCGCAAAGCCTTTCTGATCAAGATTGACAACATTGCATATAGTTGTGCGGTGATGACAAAGGAATCTTCCAAAAAGTGTGCTGCATATTCAGTTTTTGTTTTGCTTATTAAACCTGTTGCTTTGTTATTTTTGTATTTCCTCCTTTGCTGTCATGGTTGGTCAAGCTTGCTAGTAGTGTTTCTATGCAAAACAATTCTTGATATGTGACAATTTTGTTGAGAAACTGACGATTTGATGGAAACACATCAAAAACGTCATCTTCAGGTACCCATGGAGTCGAGGCTCATGTATTAACGATAGCTGAATTAAATAAATAAGGTAGATTGTGCCATATCTTTGAGATTATTTTAAGAGCCTGTCCCATTCCTGAATAATACAAAAGCAAATTTTTAGGTTAATTAATTCAAAGTCAAACCTCCATGTATGCAACCATCTTCAGTGTCCAAGAATAATCCCAAAAAAGTTTTCTCAGTCAAAGCATCTGGAAAAAAAACATCTGATTCAGTTATCTAGACTATTAGATTTTCCTGTTGGGTAAGTAACTATTCATGCTTTCACTTGCCCGTGATGGGCAATATTATTAGGACCATCAGAAAGGTCATCTTCTAACTACAATCATGGACTAAAGCCTTGGGACACTTTTGAGTTTCTGGGGCGTTTTCCAATTTACACATGTCCAACCCCTCCCCTCACCCCACAAACAATGTTGGACACGTGTATCCAGAATTTTTTCTGAGTGTCAACTTTGTATAGGGTGGGGGGAGGCAGAAGTGCAAGAAACTTTCGAAAATGATGCACTGTTTTAAGAGGGAACCAAGAAATGACAGAAAAATATGCATATTGCAGTACTGTCCCATGGACTTTTGGCCGGGATTGTAGATAATAAAATAGAGCACTGCTTGCCCTGAGGACCAGCTCAAATTCCAAAATTAATATTGTCTTCAACAAATTCTTGGCATTTTCGGTGCTTTTTGTGCTTGCTTGTTTACAAGGGGCTCAGCTTTTTAAAGAGTACCATATAGCAGAAGCTGAGCACTGTAAATCTGGCCCCAGTTGTTCAAAAGGTGGATAGCACTATCCAGTGGATAAATCTCTCTCCAGTGGATAGTGCAATTGGTTTCCCTAATACTTATCGGCTGGATAGTGATTTATCCGGTGGATAGCGCCATCCAACGTTTGAACAACCGAGGCCTGGTTAATATACATTAGCCTAAATTTCAGCCATCCCCTCGAGTCAGAGTGTTCAACTCAAGGGGATGGCCAAAATTCAAGCTAAGTATACTTGTCATCATTTTATTGTGTGGCAATTTATTCTTGTGGATCTGTGGTTTTTCTCGTAATTTACAGGACCCAATTTTTGTGATTTTCCAGTCCAGACCTCAGTCAATTGACTTGTTCGCATTGGAAATTAATTTGTAATCATGATTCTTAGAGCAGTCACATTTAATATAATCTTGTGCTTATTTGAGTCAATTACAGTACAGGTAAACCAACATCCAACGATAAATATCAGTTTAGAGATGCCAACCTCTGTAGATCTAAAATCTGGAGACTCTCTTTTTTGCATCACCCCTGGATATCAATGACCAGAAAGCATAAAGCAAAAATTGACCCAGTCAACAAATAAAACTTACATCAAGTAAATGACCTACAATGGGAAAAGTTATCAGTAAAGTATAAATGATGTCATTGTCTTCTACGAAGTTTCAGCATAATTTGAAAACTATAACATCATCTGACCTGGTAGTGAAATATTACGCTGTACTGCCAGGTCAGAACGTGATTTAAAGTGATTTAAACTTAACATAACTTTTACCCGATTTAGTTGATATTTGATGTAAGTTTTTATTATACTTACCATGCGAACTCTTTAATTCCAGTACAAAAACGTATGTTAGCTTGAGCCAACTGTGGTATAACCCCTGGACAAAAATCTTGGTAGTCCTGTTTCATCGACTACAAAACCGCCCCATGACTCACAGCGAGCGTAGTTTCAATATGGCCGCCGCCCGGTGAATAAATGTCGCTTCGCTTCTCTCGCTGATTTTTTCCCTATAGAACACATCAAAGTGGCGTGATACACTCTAAACTAAACTCAATTTGCGGCTCGAAAAGAAAATCACCAAGGATTAAAGGTAACAACTTACGTTGTTTTAATTAATAACTTAACTTACCTAATAATCTACATGTTAGCTTTTGTTCCTTGCCATCTGTTTTCCCGGTCCTTTCAGGTTTTTATACCATGCAATCGTGAAAGTGCGAAGAAGGTTTCAAGTTGAATTCGGAAGTCAAGCGTACTGAGGACTGGAAGTCACGAAACTTTCTATCGAACTTGCATCCTTCTTATTACAGAATCCCTGCTAGCAGATATTAGAGTCTACTTTTCTGTTTATTCTTGGCGAGATAAAAGTAGACTGACACTCTGCGCTGAGATGCAACGATTTGTGTTGAGCATGCATTTGTTTTTTGTCACTGAGTAACCAAACAATTTTCATATACTTGAACTTTGTCCAAAACAGTGTATTTTCATGGTATTCAAACAGGTAACTGTTATTATTAAAAGTATGTTTTCTGATAATGACCAGCAAAGGGTGAACTTGTACTAAAAGAATCTTTGCCAAAGAACTAATACAGAAAAGACTAGTGCAGGGTGGTCAAAAGTAGCTGGTGGCCGGCGGAAATCGCCACCTACTTGGTTAGTACTGGCCGGCGACTCTGCTTAGCATTTCTTTACGGATGGCATTTGTTAAATAAAATATCCCTGGACTGGCCGCTTACTTTGACAACTCAGCCATCTACTTCAAAACTTTCTGACAACCCTGCTAGTTAGCTATCCATTCGATAATATATTGTTTCAAAATTTTGTCAAGCCAGACACACAAACAATGGCCTCCTTGCCTCCTACAACTCTGCCTAATCCACCAGTGCCTGTTCCACGACCATCTGGGCGAACCACAAATCCAGGCGCACCAATTTCAAGACAAGGGCGTGGCACTCCTCGCCGGAGTTCATCGCGCTCCATAAAAAGAAAGAAGTTTGATGATGAACTTGTTGAGAGCAGTCTTAAAAAGGCCTCCAAGCAGAGAGTTGACATTACAGGATTAGAGAAAGAAGTTAAAAGACCAATGGTAAAGTTTAATGTAAGAATAATACTGATTAGTAAATAACACCATAAAGTCACTGATTGGCTTTTCAGTCTCATTCACAGCAGAAATCCTGTTAGGTTTAGACTGAGAAAACTGCTAACATCTTGAGATGCCACAACTGGTTTCCCTGCAAAATGAGGTCTGAGGAACAAGTGCATAAATTTTATACTGATGACATGTTAGTGTAGACCCAGATCTGGGTGGTGGCTCTGATTGGTTGAAAATTTGCCTTATCCAATTACCAAGATCTTGGTAGTGACACATCATCAGTATGGAATTTCTATGCTTGTTCCTCAGACGTCATTTTATGGGAAAACCACTGGTGGCGTCATGAAATGTTGGCTGTTTTCTTAAGCTACCAGTATATTAGTTTTGGATTATAGAAACTTTCTTCTTATTTAATCCGTGTTGCAATAGACACAAGTTCTGCCCCAGCAATAATATAACTTTGGGAAGTTATCAAAAGTACAGTCAAACCTCTCGTTACAGACCTTCACGTAAGCAGACACCTCTACCGATGGTCGTCATGACAAAACCCTGTTTAAAGTCACTACTCAGTTCTTGATTCTCAAAACGTTCGAGAATTGAGTCTTGAGAATAACTGCTATCACCATTGCTTTTGCTTACATTCCGTATTGTCCAGGCAAAACTATGCCTGGATCCATAGTTTGCAGGGAACTTATCCTGACAGCACTTCTTTGCCCACCTTCAATCTAAAATATAATACATTCTCATTTTTTAGCCCACAGGTAAAGGTCCAAAAAAACAGCGAAAGAGCAAGGTCAGGACCACTACATGTAGAGGTTTATTGCAGTATCATTTCCTATTCTTTGTTCTTTTTTATTTATTTACTAGTTGTTACTTTCACTAAGTACCAACAAAGAATAAGAATTTGCCAACATCACCAGTTTTAGTTCCAATGTTTATGAAACCATTTCAGCTGATGAGGCGAGAATTTCCACTACAAGCACTCCTCGTTCCTACATTTCTGCCATGCTCTTGGCCTTAAAATCGCTCTAATTCTTCTGCTTAGACATTTTTAGACACCTTAAACTTGTTGAGTTTCAAACAGTGAAAGGGAAATAACATTTATAGGTTAGCGTGAACTTGAAATAGCGAGTTTTAGTTCGTACAAGTACAGTAGTGTGGCAGAGAACAATGTCCGAACTTTGAAATTTTGTTTTCAACAAAGGTCATCAAAAGTCATGTGAAACTACACATGAAATCTAAGGCTACTAAAATCCCCAGGGAATCTACACCTTGCATTACACTTACATTACACTTTTCACAGCACGATCAAGAATTTTTCTGCCTGCTGCAATACTTTGCGTGGCATTAAGCTGGTCACCTCGCAAGTCGACTGTCTTCGCTCGGCTTGCTCGTTGACAATTATTTATTGCTTTTATTCTTTTGTCTTGATGAGGCATGAGAGGTGGAGGTCATAGTGTATACCCTTGGATTACCTTAGACTCATTTCCGTTTTCTAATAAAAGTTCTTGGAAGTGGAGATCCTCAGGCTTTTTTTTCATAGTTTGTATTTCCTGACGGAAAATCTATTTATAAACTTAAACCTTGCACTCAAATAGTGGCCGAAGAAAATGTTCTCAAAAAAAATCAAATTTCTCTTTGTTAAATAGCACTCTATGCAATAGCTGTGTCAAAGAGATTTTATTTGAATAGTTACACCATAGGATTTCATCCACAGATCTGAAGTTAAAGTGACAAATGATCCCACCATAACTTGGTCTAGGTGTAAAAAGGTTACTGTTGATTGTTGTAGGAGAATTTATTTGTTAATCATTTCTCTATTCATTGTAGAATCCTCAAGTGAATAAAGATTTTGGACGATGGAGACCAGCAGATGATTTGGCTCTCATCACTGCAATCCAACAGGTAAAAGACAATAAGAACCTCTTTTTTACAGTGCAACCGGGAAGACTGTGAACACTTGAAATAATTATCTCAGGAATGTTTATTGTGTTATGACCAATCACAGCAAAGATCAGGACACGCGAACTGGCCACAAAACCATAAACTGGTTAACGTTCTTCCTTGTGGTTTAGTTTTCTCACGCCTGATCGGCTTTTCTCTTGCAAGACAATAAACATTCCAGAAATATTTCTGATGTTCACAGTTTTCACGGTATGACTGTAAGTTCCTCTATTGGGAAGCATGTTTCAATGATTGCTCAAGGCCGGGTTTATCAGAGCTCAAAAAAACTTGATTTCCAGCTTGTCCTTTGGGCACGCAGCTCTGACATTTTGCATGTCAGGGGTCACCTCTTGCTTGTGTTAGTTAACAATGTTGTTAGAGAATAACTTGCCTAGATCCTTACTTATTGGGAAAAGTAAGCTTTGAAAGTTACTTCCCCAGCAAGAAAATCAACTTGTCACAGACTAGCAGATGGGACTTTTTTTCCAGCCCTGTTTATATTTTTCTCTTTTAGACAAATGACCTGACTGCTGTGTACCTTGGAGTGAAGTTCTCCTGTCGATTCAGTCAGAAAGAAATTCAAGAGAGATGGTATCAGCTTCTCTATGATCCCGTAGTGTCTAGGTTTGCTTCTCTTTGTTTGACATACATAAAGCTTATTAATTTTTTTCTTTGAGTTCAAGTACATAGAAACATGGTTTAAGTTGTATGTAAGTTCAAAATATAAAAATAATGATAATGAAAAGTCCTAACGCTACTAAAAATAACTTTACTGAATCAGCAACTATGGGAAGATCTACATGTACCTTTAAAGTGAATGTGAGGTGTTTTTTGCAGAGCTCAAGTGTGTGCATTTTAGAATTACAGAGAAACCTTTATTAAGCGGACACCTTTGGGACCCTCCCAAGTGTCCGCCTAATAGAGCGTGTCCTCTTAATAGAGATTTGTAAAAATTGCTTAATGTTTGTTAACGATTAACATTCAACGTTTACTCTGTAAAGTTCCATATTGTTAAGAAAGCTATCCAGAGTTCAAGTTCATTACCTTTTATTTCGAACTTTGATTAATTTGTTTGTAAATGCAAAAACATTAACCGACGACAGTACATTTCTCAAGGACGTAATCCAATACTCCTGTTGTCAATTCAGTCCGGTGTCCGCTTAATAGAGGTTTTTAACAATAGAAATTAGCCTAATACAATTTATTTTAGTGTCCGCGTCTGCTTAATAGAGGTGTCCGCTGAATAGGGGTTCATTACAAAGGGAAATATTAGAAGTTAATTTCAGGACCCGGCTTAGTGTCTGCGCAATAGAGGGTGTCCGCTTAATTGGGGGTCTGCCAAATAGAACTTTCATTGTACAGTCAAATCCAGAAGTAGACAAACTTGGAACCAGGGAAAGTATCAATTTAAAGGGTAGACAGCATTGCAGGCCTTTTCTTTGGGTGCACACAAATGTTTATGCTTAATGCTTGCATTTAACTGCCTTGTTGAATGTCAAAAAAGTCAAGGAGTTTGGAGGAGTCAAAGGGGGGAAGGAAGGGGTGTGAGGAAAGAGAGTTTTTCTTCTCCCCTCGCCCTTGCCTTCACCCACCTTGTTTTTAGGCCCTAACTCCTACATGTACATCAAGGGCTGGTATTAATTTTTTTACTGTGTTTTTCTCTGTCACAAAATCGAAGATGGCAGCCACAGCATTTACGAGCTTAAACAACCAGCTTTTGATTGCCAAAAAAGTATGTCTGCTCACAGCTAGCCTATTACATTTTTATACAGAAGGTGTCCATCATTGGATGATTGATAGTGCACAATAAAGTGCAAACCGCTTGTTAATAAGGGTGGGTCCAGAAAATTTTCAGAAAGGGGTGCCCTGGACACTTAACAGCCCTATTCTAGATACTTTTATATTTCTGAGACAGAATTCTATAAAAATAATACAAAATTTCAAAGGAAAAGGGGTGGCTGCATCCCCTTCAGCCCACCCCTAAATCTGCTCATGTTAATGTCATTGTGTAAGTGCCTGTCTTTGCCTGTGTCTTATGAGTGACTTGAATGTGAGTTAATCATACATGTCCACATATCTGTATTCTTAGGTTGGCTACAACTGCAATTAAACAGCTTCCCCCAGACATTATAGCTGAGGCACAAAACAGTGCACTTTGGAGCAAGGATGAGGAAAACATCTTAGCCAACGTTCCCGTAGTATGATGACATTTTTTTGTTGTAGACATTTTTAATTTTCTTAACCAAATCAAATTTAGTAAAGCATGATTTATTTCTTTTGCTAAACTAAAGCTTGACAAGCAAAGCTTTTAACTTGTTTTTGCACACTTGATTGGTATACATAGTATTCTTCTTTCTTCCAGAACAGTCCAGCTTCATTAGAATTATTCCAGGACTTGTTAGGTAAAAATCCAGCAGTTTTTCACCAGTGTCGATCATCCAAGGCTTTAAGGAATCACTGGCTTCTTATGCGACAATTCCAGCTCCTTTCTGATCAAACAGGTAGGATCATTATAATGCAGCCTTCCCAATCCTTTTTTACAAGCATTTCAATAGCTCATGTTCGTTATATTAAAATTCTTACATGACTCTGAGGCTTTAGGGTCAAAATTGCAAATTTTTCACGACTTCATTGTCTCGCAATTCCCAGAAGAGACTTGAGCACAAAGAAAACCAAACCCAATTTAGTAAAATGACCAGAAAGCCTCGGAGTCATACTGTGGAAAACTGAGTTTAATATCATCCCAAATTTTGTGTTTCATTCCCCCACTGACCCAACACAACAATTTCTTTGGAAACTAAACCCTTGAGTCAGTCAGTCAGTCAGTCAGTCAGTCTGTCAATAACCCAGACAGCAACATAGTTTCAGTCAGTCAGTCTATTAGTCTGTCAGTCAGTAACCCAGACAGTAACCCAATTTCAGTCAGTTAGTTAGTCAGTCAGTCAGTAAATTATCAAGACAGTAACCCAGTTTAAGTCAGTGAGTCAATAACCAAGACAGCAACCCAGTTTCAGTCAGTCAGTCAGTCAGTCTGTCAGTGTCAGTCAGTCAATAACCAAGACAGCAGCCCAGTTTCAGTCAGTCAATAACCCAGACAGCAACCCAGTGTCTGTAGGGTGAAGAAATTAGAAATGCTGATATTTTCCCCCCTTTCTTTACTCTAAGTGTTCTGCGGCTGCAAAAAGTTTCTTGCAAGAAACAAGGATATATCTGACATGCACCGTCAATGAGACCTCAGTAGGATTTAAGTTGGGCAATAAAATATAGGCACTTATTCCTTTTAACTAAACTTGTTTTGTCTTCCAGTTTCCACAGCAGAGCATGCCATGAGCTTCTCTGATGCTGAGGAGCAGATCAATGATGCAGAACTACTGTAAGCACACATACATGTGAAAACGGATGTCAATATTCATTCCCTCGATAGATAACAAAAACCTTCTGGTGCAAAAAGGAAGGTCCTTAACTGGCACCTACTAAGTGTAGATTATTATTTTTTTATAAAATGGTTTATTGTGCCGGTAAACTCATAGAAAACTTTAAGTTATTTTATAAAAGCAATAGACCACACTTTCTATGGGTTTACCGACGTGATAACCCACTTGGGGTGTCGGGAGAACACTCGAAAAGTTTGTAAATCACTCGCCTTCGGCTCATGTTTGACAAGCTTTTCTCGTGTTCTCCCAACATCCCGCGTGGTTTATCACGCCCGTAAACCCATGGAAAGTGTGGTCTATTGCTTAATTAACCCAAACTATTTATCTGCAACCTTGTACGGACTTCATATCCAACCACAGTTAAGATTTCGCTGGAAATTCGCCACTTTTAAAACGAGAAAGAAACTGGGACGAGTTAACTCTTGCAAAGGCTTTTGGGACTGTTTTTAGGAACAGCGTACAAAATTGGCCAATGGCACGACCTCAGTGAGCACGATCCCAGAAACCACTGCGGGACACATTTCGGCTCCAGTTCCCTTCTAGCCTGCGTAGCAAGCGTTTCCAATCGAGTTTTTGCGGGAAAGTTAGAGCGGGAGCAAAAAAAAAATGGAAGGGGGAAGGGGAGGGGAAAAGAAGAAACTTCTCTCCCCTCCCCCTCCCCCGTCATTCCTTTTTTTGCTCTCGTCCCAACTTTCTCTCCAAACTCGCACGGAAACACTTGCTGTGCAGGTTAGTTCCCTTCTGGTTTCTAAAGTTGCCAACAATTGATTGTTTAGTCTGTCAGTGCCTGATGACTTATTGTTATTTGCAGCCATGCTGTGTTGTTGTTTTTTTGGTAGTAGATTTTAATGGTCTGGTGTTTTTAATATTACTGTGTGTTTGATAAACCAGGGAAGCTAAAGATGACAATTTGGAACAAGAACTTTCTTTAGCTGACAAACGTAACAAACGAGAAATTCGTCTCTTAGAAGGAGAAATTCCGCTTTGGCAAGTTATTGTGGAGAAACTCAACGCAGCAAGTAAGTTGGAACCTCAGTGGAGATTAGGAACGCGTGCTCCTCTTGTCGCCAGCAATTATTTTATGTCATTAGTGAGTAACACTGTGGTCATTTTCTAACAGCAGGTACTACAACTGTGACCCCAGCCAGTGAATTTGATTCTCATACCCTTGCAGTACTTAGGGGCCGGCTGGTTAGGTACCTCATGCGCTCCAGAGAGGTAAGCTGCTTTTTCATCAAAATTCTCAAAATAGAATGAAAATGTTGCGGCGAAATTACAAAAAAAAAAAATGAAATTGTGATCGATGCATTCAAATAGTACTTCAGCTTAGTTTGAAATACCTACATGGGAAAATTACAAACCATTTGCAGGTAGTAGTATAAACAAATAATAGCATGATTTGTATGTGATATTTGGCATAAATACCACTCGTGATATTTAAAATTGTCTCAAATTTGACTCACCTAACGGCTCGTGAAATTACGTATAACAATTTCGAAATATCAGTCTTGCCATGTATGCCAAATATCACTACAAATCATGCTATTACCGATACAAATACTATATATTATTAAGCAGTTTCAAATTAACCCGGAAAAAGTTTAGGGGCTTCAATGGGTTTCAAACCCATGGCCTCTGCGTTAGCGCTCTTAACTAGTGCTTTACCCAATTGAGCAATGGAAGACCCAAAGGTTAGGAGCCGACCAATTTGTTGAGTTCATCTTAACCCGTGAAAGAATGAAACGTGGAATGAAGACCATGTTGTAAACTGCGGAAATACAAATTTAAGTGAAGATATGATCATTGCAGTTTTTACAGTAATAGTAGTTGAACAGTAACTGGTTTTTAAACGTGTTAAAATGAGTTGAAAGTGTTAATTTTCCGTTTGCAAAACAGATTACTGTTGGAAGATCTACAGCTGACAGCCATGTTGATGTAGACCTGTCCTTAGAAGGACCAGCCTGGAAAATCTCAAGACGACAAGTAATTAAGTTTCTTCCACTTTTTTTGAAACAATCCTGGAGCTCGTTGCTTGAAAGTCCCGATAATTAACTTCTCGGAAAGCTGTTGTTGTTTACATGTCTGTTAGGTAGGACTAGCGCTTATATTTTTCAGACTTTGATTTGAATATTGGATTACGGGCCAGAAATGTTACCGGGACTTTCGAGAAACAGGCCCCTGGTCTTGTTAAGTTAGTCGTTGATCAATTCATTTTGTCCTGTGCAATATGAATCATGGCAAATACATTGTACTTAAAAAACTCAGTAATAATTCCAAGGAATATACATAGGAATAAATCGTGTCTTTACATCTTTTCTTGCCCAAATTCACCCCAAATCTGAATGTAAGTGCAATAATGAGCAGATTTACTTCAGACCTTTTTGAAGATCTTCGATAAACTCACAGTTTGTGCTTTATAAAGTCTAAAACAGTCGGCTCTGCCTTGTGTTTTAAAACTGATAAAACACTCCCGCTCGGCTCTGCATAAGGTTTGTGTGAGTGTGTGGTGTCTGCCTATGGGAGCTTAGAAACCAGAAAAAGCTCGCTAAATATAAATCGCACCCATCAAGAGTGTCCTTAGCCTCCCACGCAGGCGTTTTTAGGGGAGCTCGTTTTTCAACCCTGCTCCCCTAAAAACGCCGGCGTGGGAGGCTAGAGTGTCCGCGGCTATGTGCGGAAATGGTAGGCTTGATTACCAGTCGCTGTTCGGGAAATGAGCTCGCGCTCCCCTCGTGGCGAAAGAACGAGGAGAACGAGAGAGTGACGGGAATCTAGCCGAACGGGAATGATCGTCTACAACAATCTGTAAATGTAGATTTTGCATAGGAGTTCAAACTGGGTTTTTGCATTGCAACCTTAAGTAGAGCTCTCCGATTACGAGAGCTTAGACTGTATTTTGAACATATTATATCAGCTCTCTTTTTTTGTCCTTCCTAGGCGGTTATCAAACTGCGAAGTGATGGTGAGTATTACGTCATCAACGAGGGGCGCAGACCGCTGTACATAGATGGTAAGCCCGTCATCGTGGGAACCAAAGCGAGGCTCCATCACAACTCTACTTTTGAGGTAAAGCGTTAATTTTGTCGAATACATCTTCTTAATCTATAAACATGGAAGTTGCCTGATCAATATTTTGGTTTGGGATTATGCGAGGAATTTTTTTTTTAAAGAAATTCTCCCCCCCTTCCCTTTCTCAGCCATTTAATAAGAAAAAGTGTTGTCCTCCCTTAGTATCAAAGGCCCGTTTTCCCGCTTTTCGTAAGTTAAGTTTATAGTCGTTTCCTTGGAGCGCACGAGCGCTTCACCTTGAATGCGGTTTGGTCAAGTACTGACCCGGCACCATGTGTTGAATGTCAATGTCAAATTAAGTTAACGCCCTTGGACGCACTTTCTTTTCTCCAAATCGTCCTCTGCCGTCAGTTACACATAAAAAAACACTGGGTGTGAAAATGCATCTTTACTTCACGGCAGCGCTTGGTTCCATACTCATATTTTATCGATTTTGGCGTGCAATTTCAGTTCATAAGTACGTGAGGAAAAGATCAACATGTTTTCCGCCCTTGGTACCAGGTTAACTCTTTTCTGCGTTTGTCCCCTCCTTCATTTTGTTCCTCGTACCAGATGAAGAGGAGACCACTACTCGGAGCTGGTAACTGCTATACGTAGGCTGTGTTACCCGCGGGTTCTGGAAGCGCATTCCCGGGATCCCGGGATTTGACCAAATACAGTGCAGGATTCGGGAAACGTTAACGGGTTTTAATAGCTACCCGGGAAGTGGGATTCGCCAAAATCTGGGCATAGGATGCAGAATGGGGAAAGTAAACGATATTCAGGATAGAGATGACAGACGTTCAGGATGCGGGCAGAAATGCGGGATCGGGACCCCCTTCCCAGACCTCTTGTTACGGCATTTTCATAGACTAGTTTAAAAACATAACTTTCTTGGCGATAAAGTGGATAATAGAACTAAAAATGTTCTTTGCTCCTTCATCTCAACAGATTTGCGGTCTTCGCTTCGTGTTTCTGATAAACCAAGACATTCCAGGAGCGACAAAGGAAACAAAACAAGTTACGCCCTCGCAGCACGGAAAAGTCACTTAAACCTTAATACCATTCGATAAGCCCGGAGCCCATGTACGAACAAGCAGATCAATGCGCTAATGCGTCGACTTCCCCTTTGGGAAGTTTGAAGTTTCAAGAACACAATTTTTCTAAGTGACTCTGTATATAAATAAAGGAAGAACTAAAGCAATTCTCTTTATTCTGTGTTTTTACGTCCGGTGTACTGTAGCGCTGGTAACATCGACAGTGCTGTCAACTGAAGGTCTTTTTACCTTCAGAAAGGAAAGGTCTATAACAGCACACAGTTGATAATCAAGTGTCTGCATCAGCGAGGTTGACTTTCTATGAGAATCTGTTGATTGGGCAAGAAAGAAGTGTCCGTTGTCCGCATTAAGGAGTAGGCCTTTCCAGATTCTGCTCGGCAACTTTTAGGATTTTGAGCAACTTTTTTGTCAGAGAGCAACTTCTAGCAACTTTTCGGAAAACTAGCACTTTTTTGGTAATTTTTGGGCTATTTTGAACCAAAATGCTGAATAACCCCTTTTTTTACATAAACAAGTTAAAATTCTCTTGGTTAAAATTCTAAACATCTTTCTAGTAAAACTATTCTTCTTTATTTTTTTATTTTATTAAAAAAAAAAGAAATTTCGTTGCCCCGGGCGAGCATGGTTTCCCCTTCTTCCAAGTGAGAATGTTCACTGGAAGTGTAAGTGTGCTGCTCTCTAGTGCATCATTAAAAATTAAAAAAATAAATAAATAAAATAAAATTAGACATGCTGTCTTAAAAATATTCGAGCAACTTTACAAAATTTTTAAGCAACCTTTTCAATTTTGAGCAACTTTTTGGCATATTTCGTAACAACTTTTGAGCTTTTTCGGAGCAGAATCTGGAAAGGCTAGGCCTATTAAGGAGTGTCCGTATTAAACGGGTTAAATTTTGAGCAAATGTAAGGGCTTTTATTCCCCAGGGAGAAAGAAAACGTTCCCTAATTGCGTGTGTCCGTATTAAGCAGGTGTCCGTAAAGCGGGCTTCGACTGTACTCAGAGGACCCTAGAGCCAAAACCGCACAGAAGCGCTAACCTGATGTTCGTTGCAGAGCTTCAAATTAGTTTTTCTATTTGGATGTTCACCGGAAGTCTAATTCCACCGAGAGCTGTTCTTAATTTTTTTTCTTACTTCTATCGAAGGTTAGCCTACAGAACAGTCGTTATTTTTTTCACGTTTTCGGCCGATCAAAGCTTAAAAGCTGGAAGGCGCCTTTCCCCGTGACGCGTGTCCCGCGCTTCTCGCTCGCTTCGCGCTTATTATCTCTTGCGTGAAAAATGCGAAAAAATAATACAAACTTAAAGCAAGGGGCACACATACACCAACCCATGGCAATAATAATAATGAATAATAATAATGCCTGTTCTGCAGGCTTGTCAAAGGTACGTGAAGTCTTTTCCGCTATCGGTGGTGATTGCTAGCAAAAATTTAGACCTTTCGTGCGCGAGGGCGGAGCGCGAAGCGAGGGAGGATTAGTAAAATTCCATATTAGGAAGAGATAGTGGGCAGTTTAGAAAACTCGCGGTCACCCGAGCCAGCATTCCACTACACTATCGTGTAACAAGTACAAAAGATTCCCTTGAGTCCAACGACGCTGTTGTTTGGAGGTTTCCTCACCCGCATGGCCTCATTTTGAACATTTTGAGTAGAATTGAGTGGTTTGTACCTTTTTAATTGGGAAGTGCTATATTGTTGTGTTTTACTTCAGTGGTTTTGGCAGTGACAAATCACAGCAAATATCAGTTGTGATTTGCACGAGCGAAAGGTCAACATGGATTGTGGTTTTGATATCGACAGCGCTACTATTTTCTGAAGTTTTTATTATCTTGATGAGAAAAACATAGCATATCCAAGAAAGTGCAAAGAAAACAAAATATTACGTGCTTAAGGAAATGTTGGAGACAGAGGTGAACACTGTTGATAAGCTCAATATTGTTTGACCGGTACAGTTTGACCATCATCATGGCGCGAGTTACAAACCCTTTGTAAACACACTACTTCATTTATATATTGCGGCTTCAGACACGGAATAACAATTATGTCTCATGTTCCTCCACCTACACCTACCTTCGAAAAGGACAGAATAAGAGCTTTGAAAAATGAACGCATTAATTCCCAAAAGAAAACTTTTACAAAGTGGGTGAACTCCTTTCTTGACAAGGTGAGTGCTTTGCACGTACAAGAATTCGATTAAACTTAACTGCCCCTCTCTGATAGCTGTAAGCTGATAGAAGGATGACAAAAATCCTAATTTCTTTTACCTAGTTCTTCTATATATGCACGTGGTCTAATGTCTACGTGTGTACAACCTTGCTGTTTTTCCTGCTGTCTGTAAAGATCAAGTTGATAATGTGATTTAGATATGAAAACTTCACTGCTCCTTGAGGCTAATTTACTTTTTTCAATAGAATTTATTTACAATTTGCAATAACTTCTTTTAGTGGAAAAATAAGCTTACAGCTATTGGATTATATGTCTTATTAGAGGCTAAGGGCTGCGTCAACTAGGAACTTTTCTAGCTGCTCTTCGCTGAAGGCTGGTTTTCATAAACAATGAGTCGTAGGGGTGCTTGTGGTCAGGTAAAAATCAAATATAAGAGATGAAAATGGAGTTGTAGGATCAGTAGAAGTGGAGTCAACATTTCGTCCAACTCTCCACCGCATCGTACAACTAATATGTACATACAACTAATAAAAACCACATTCTCGAAGTCACAAGTACATGGTATAAGTATGTGTAATCAAATGGTGACGAGTGAAATTAGGGATTAATTTCACGCGCATTTTGTCCAAATCCTAAAACGCACATGAAATTATTCCCTTATTTCACGAACATACCATTTGATTATATTAATATCATGGGTGACGAATTATGTTAGCAATTCTGGATTTTTGACATGTTTATCCTGGATCGTATCGATTGAGAACTCCACTCTCTCAAATGTTTAGACCTTAAATTTGGCTTATAAAGTTCAGAATTTTTCAGACTTTTTCTGCAAAATACCTGTTAGAATCGTTCTTGATGTTCTCTTGTGTGTTCAGGTTTTCTAAAGCGTCTTTTTGTGCCCTGACATCTTCATTCATGGCATTTTAAAACTTCGTTGCCATCTTGACACTGAGACGTAGGGGAGAGTTGCCATGGCAATTTTGTAATTTCACATGTGAAATTACAAATTAACGCTGAAATTTCGCACCAAAATTAAGGAGTAATTTGTCACCTATGATATTAGCAGAACAACAAACCAATCACAGTTCTCATTCTCATGTGCTGTGATTGGTTTGGTTCTTCCACTCAGACTTGCCAAGTCTCATGACTTTGTGATGAGTCTCATGGTGTCACAACATATCTCACGCTCTCATAAGCTGGCAACTGATTTCTCATGCTTTCTTGAAGTCAAACTCCAAAAAACTTTGGAACTGTAGGGTTTTTTTCTAAGTAAGATACAGATGATCAATAGATAGCCAGCTTAACCCAAAGAAAACGCTTAGCAATCACGTTTGATTACATTCTTTTAGTCTACCGTGACTTGCTGCTGCCACCAAATGTGCAGACTTACTGTTTCTCTTGTTGCAAGATGGCCGTCGACAACAAACATAGAAATTACAAAACTCAATTCATAAAATTGATTGTGGTGTTTACTGCTGCAGCTTTAACGTGACATGACTTGTGACTTCTAATACCCATAGTCCCTGCTGGAAGTCCTCCCACCAGGAAATTTGGGACATCTCACAACTTTTTACCCATTTCTCACTACTTTTCCTGGCTCTAGGTTTTGAATCTCACTTTTTTTTCCTTTTTGGGGTTGGTAAGTCTGTCCACATGTGCTTGCAACTCCTACAATCTGGTTTTCATTAGACAAAGTCTGAATCACTAGACCATAATGCTCCTTGCTTCTTATTCTGACTCTGACTCTGACTCTGTTGCCAGTAAACACCACTGAGCTTTGAGTATATTAGACGGTAAAAGCTTTTGATACTTATAATACAGTCAACTCTCTCTTAATGGACAAAAAGGGACATCTAGAGGTAGTCCCGCCTTTCTTTACTCCCTTAATTGAATTACCTATAAGGTGGACATCTCTCTAAGACAGACACTTACTGCCTCTCCCAAAGGTGTCTGTCTTAGAGAGAGTTGACTGTAGATACAATTACACAAGCTGGAATTCAACCTTCCTTTTAATTGGACAATGTATTACACAATGGCATCATTTTACCAAAACTGTCAGAATTCTTCAATCTGTTGATTTCTTGAAAATATATGAAATAGAATCTCAGTATAATGGGACCATAAAGCAAACATTATTTTACCTGTCCCTCAGCCCTTTGTTATATGTATTTGTAATTCCACTGTAAGAGAGCAAAACCAAATTAATTCTGGTAGTTGTAGTCGAATGTCATCATTGTGAAATAGCCCTTTGGCTTGTGGGATGTGGATGGACCCTTTTTCACATGAAAACTGAAGGCCATGAAGCAGAAAATGCCTTTGCCCCCACCCTCCACCCCTGACAGTTTTGTAGTATAATGTCAAACCTCTGCAAAATGCCCACCCTGGGGTTTGAGGTAGGTGGCTGTTCACAAAGGTGGAGCTGTATTTCTATTTTTTGATTACTGCAGAACAATCAACACATTGATGACTTGTTCACTGATTTTTGTGATGGAAGACTGTTAATTTCTCTTCTTGAGATTATTTCTGGAGAAAAGCTTGGGAAAGTTGGTAAGTATTATTAATATTATTATTATTATTATTACTATTGTGATTAGTATTAACACTATTGCAGGGTTCTCAATA
Organism: Porites australiensis; assembly: GCA_022179025.1. Taxonomy (NCBI): domain Eukaryota; kingdom Metazoa; phylum Cnidaria; class Anthozoa; order Scleractinia; family Poritidae; genus Porites; species Porites australiensis. The sequence continues at coordinate 30,546 of BOPM01000438.1, read as the reverse complement.
GAAGGCGGCACCTGGCGATTGATCGCCGCTTACTTTGGGATTTATAGCCGCTTACTTTGTGTTTAAGTCGCTTTTCTTTGCTTTGTTTTGACACCTATGGCTTTGCGGAAGAGCCTCCTACTTTATCAGTGATCACCTCCTACTTAAAAATCTATTGAGAACCCTGTATTGAATAAGAAACCATTGAAATGGTGAGGCCAGTTCCAAGTCATTAAAATTCATATTTGGCTCTGAGGCTGCGGGAAATAAAACAAAAGTAATCACATTGAGATTCAGGGAATAATAATTTATTCATTTCTTTTGCTTTGTTCCCTTCAGCCTCTGAGCCAAGCATGAATTTTGGTAATTTGAAGCTGGCCTTTTTCCTCAAAAAAAAAAAAAAAACTGCCAACAAGCCACATGTAAAGTACTAAGAGCCAGAGTAAAATACTGATACACAACATACAAAATTCTGATCTTTCTGGATGACTCACCAAAATTCTGGGATTTTAAAAGTCAAGATTATCAACTGCTTTTAAGAATAAAGCAAAAGTTAAGCTTACCTGTATGTAGCAAAGTAAAAATGGTGTGATACGTGCATATGCATGCATGTAAAGTAATGATAATTTTTTTTTTACAATGTAGCTCGGGGCAAGCTGAGGGTACACAAGATTGAAAATGTGAATAAAGCACTTGAATTTCTTCAACGCTCGGTAGGTTTTGATTTTGATTATATGGCAGTAGCTTGTGTGGTGACAAAAGATGTTATGTTTTATTCTTCACTGTGAAAGGCCAATCAAACTCATAAAAGGAAAGGGAAAGGCATGTTTTACTGAAATCCCAAGAATCATGAGAAACTATGTAACAAAAGGGGAATTTCCTTCACAATGAAGACATTGATATTCTTTCAGTTTTCACAAACTAACTGGCCCCCTAATGCTCAAACGCTGGATAATGCCATTCACTGGATAAATCACTGTTCAGCAGATATGTATTAGGAAAGCCGAATGCATTATCCACTAGATTGTGATTTTTCCAGCGGATAGTGTTATCTACCTTTTGAACAACTGGGACCAGAAGCGTTGTGTTCAGTGTGATAAAGCTAAATCAGAGTTTAAGCCATTAAACCTTTAGTCACTAGCCTGTACTGCAGCTTAACACTTCATTCAGTTTTATCAACATGCAAATTCTCAACACTGTCCTCCATGCTTTTTTTGTGGTACTTACAAGGAGAATTTGTTTTGAAATCAAGACGTTTTAGTGTTGGTGTTAATCTCCTTTATTCTTATGAACTGTATTGTTTTATTTTCACAGTTATACTTGAAGGGGAAATTAGATATTGGTCTGACTCTCTTGGAGTTTAAAGGACTCTCAGTACTTTCAATCGTTTTATAATGTTTGCAGGTAAAGTTGGAAAGTATTGGCGCAGAAGACATAGTTGATGGTAATGAGCGTTTAATTCTGGCTGTCATTTGGATGATTATACTGCGATTTCAGATTGCAGATATCTCTTACCAGGTAAAATTTGTGTAAAATGTGGTTAAAATAATATACTTTACACAGACTGAGGGCACTTACTAGAGGTCAGAACTCATGGGCCAATTCTGCTAACCTACTTGTACAGAAGACTGTTTATTTGTTGTTTTGATTTTACTTTTAAAATTATCATATTTTTTATGATATTAGGATGAAATGTCCAAGGAGAAGAAGTCCGCCAAAGAAGCTTTACTTCTTTGGTGTCAGAGAATGACAAGAGGGTAGGTTTTATACTAACATGCAGTGAATATATCCCAAGGCGCTTAGATTAATAAATTCTTGAATTCCGTTGATACTTAAAAAAAAACGTAACACACATGCTATAACAACAACTTTTTTTACTATTAAAGTGACCATACAAAGTACCAGACTATAGGAAAAAAGAGAAAATATTAAAACTTAACAATTTAAAAGGTGTGTGTTCCTTTGCTATGATCCAGATCAGGATAATCAATCTGAGATCACTCCGATCAAAGAGACATCAAAAGAACCAATGAATCCTTTTTTTACAGTGGATTGGTTTGTTCCTTTGATGTGCTGTGATTGGACTGGTCTTGGATCACTGATTCTGATCTGGATCATCCCAATGGAATTCACACTAGGTAAAGGCTACTTATACATGTAATAATTATGTGTAGTCTAAGGGCACTTTCCAAAAGTCAGAACTGACTGTCTGGACCATAACAGGACCAGTCATTTTTAAAAATGAGATTGGCTTTCTCCAAGAGTTTTTGCTAAAAACCCATCTCCTTTCAACAATGCTTTTTAGGTTTTGACTGATCTGGTTGGATAGTTTTGAGTAAAAGTGAAATTCTCATTATGACGGGAATGGTCTGGCCAGTCAGTTCTGACAAATGGAAAGCACCCTAATATTACTCTGTGAAAAAGCAAGTTAATTTCCTCAAAATCTTGAATGATGTGACAATGTCTAAGCAAAGTTATGTCACACAATACAGGTGTAGATGGTTTTGAGGACCTTTGGGGTTGGCAAGTTTACCCGTTTATGTTTTTTTTAAAATTTTTTTCCAATATATTTATTGATAATCACATTAAATAATTACATTTACAATACTACAGAAAAAAAAACACTTTAACAATAAACATCAACAGAGTAAAGCAAAATTGATTGTTAAATTATTACAGGACTAAAAGAGATCATAGAAAAGTACAACAGGGCAATGAAATAATATGGAGTTAATACAGTTAACTTAAATAAGGCGTCAGTATCCACTTTCTTTTAAAGAATTCTTTGTTGCTGATTTTTTCTTCTGTTTCACATTTATCGATGACCTTGGCCCTAAATCCATATCCGTTTATGTTGTTCTACTTTAAATTTTCTTAGTTTCTTATACTTGTTTGTATTTTCACAGTTATCCTGGAGTTGATGTTCAAAATTTTACTACAAGTTGGAGAAATGGACTGGCCTTTAATGCTCTTATTCATAAACACAGGTGAATTTTCACCTTTCTAACTAAAGCAGTTTGGGTGGCTGTACAAATAAAGTGCCAGAATATTACTTTTACACATATTTTAACTGCTCAGAATTGGAACTAGATGATATTCAAGACAACACCAATTAAAACCAAGTGGTGAAGGTTTTCAGTTTGACTGATGGAATGGGCCATTTCCAAGTTCCAAAAACTCTCACTTTCAAAATGAGGCTGAGTGTAAAACCTTCCTTGTGAGAATGGGGACTTTAATTTGCATGAGAACAAAAAATCATTTTTATAACAAATATAGCTTCGCATATAGCCTCGCTTTGAAACAATGGATTGGGACAACTTAGAAACTGCCTGTTATCAGTAGTTGTTCAAGTACTAGGTATAGTAATGTATATGGAGTTGGCGGGGCTCTGTCTAGTCCTGTTCAGTCATCTGAGACAAACAGATTCTCTTGTCAGGAAGTACATTGTAACTTTTCATGCTCACTTGTCCAATGGACAAAGACCCATGCAAGTCATCCTCTATGTTAATCTCAAATTTGGAGAAGGGTGCAGCAGCCCTGGGCAAGCAAAATAAATTAATTTGCCAACTGCCTGCCTAAAGGGCAAGCTGAAAAGCAAGTTTTTTAAGCCCTGGGTGGGATATGGCTACAATACTCATCACAAATAGTTGAAACAGAAACTGTTTGTCTTGAATTTATTTTTTCGAAAATTTCTTACATTTAAACTCTTCACACCTTTCCTCTCACTCAAATGTGCCCCTCTCCTTTCCCATTGTTGAGCCACTGATATGCCTGTAATACCCAAATAAATGTTAGGGAAGGGAAAACGCACACAAGTGTTTCAAGATTTTTGATGAGTATTGTAGGGTGTGTAGAGGTTCCTTTGGTTATGTGCCCAATCAAGAAGTCAAGTAATTTAAATGGTGCAATGTGTAAGGAAATAACCTACATGTATTATTAATTTGTTGGATGTATTTTGCAGACCTGATATTATTAACTATAGCTTGTTGCGGCCCAGTCAACATGAGGCAAATCTGAACAATGCATTTAATATTGCTGAAGAAAGTCTGGGAATTACCAAACTTTTGGATGCAGAAGGTAAATGCAGATATGTGTTGTTACCATGCTCTTTTCACTTAGAAGTAGATTAAGATGAAAAAGTCTCAGACTTTTTTTTAAAAAAATAGTGTGTTGAAAAACCAGCATTTATAGTCTCTATCAAGGAAATTCATTTTTATCTTTAAAATTTAAAGGGCGAAACCTTGTTTACGTGGTATTTAAGTGAGTATTTTAATCACCTTTGTTGATTCTTTCTTCAAATTTAGATAGTTGGCCTAATAGTATTATAAATTTAATTTTTTTAGATGTGGATTGTCCACGACCAGATGAGAAGTCCATCATGACATATGTTTCAATGTATTACCAGTATTTTGCTAAGATGAAAAGTGAAGAAACTGGAGGAAGGCGTATTGCTAAGGTAAGACTAAAGAGGGTTATTCTATTAACAATTTCTTGGAATAAATTCACCCAAAATCCAGGCTATTCCTTTTTCTTTACTCCTGTTTTGAAAAACACAACCGAAGAAACAAACAAACTACAAGTGTTTTCCTGCTTTTGAAAGCAGGTATAAACAGACTGTCTAACCATTCCGATCACATCAGGATTCTCCCAATTTTGCTTTGCTTGCATGATTCGTCCATGATCAAACGATTGGACAGTGTGTATAAAATTTACAAACATCATGGACAAAAAAAAGCACTTTATTTGAGTGTCAATGTATTAGCACAAAAGTACATGTACTAATTGGGGACGCTGTTCAGGGTGCAAAGAAAATCATTTTTACAGCTTGCCATTCGGGCAAGCTGAGGCTAGCATTTACTAGCCCAGACGTCATTTCAACTAGCCCCAAAAGCTTTTTGACGAGCAGAATTGATTTCATAGTTCTTCTGTTATTCAAATTCCTCAAAAAACGTCACTTGCCCGTCGGGCAAGTTAAAAACAGAATTCACCAGCCTGATAGCAAAATCCGCTAGCCCCGGGCTATCGGACACTACTTTCTTTGCACGCTGCTGTTTTTCCGTCTCCTACGGCCATTTTACGTGGTCATCTGAGCCACGCGAAGGTCTAGCCATTTGAAGGGCAAAGGCGGTACCTTCATTTGTCAGTCATTTTAAGACCCTGAGTATTGGTATAGTCCCAGGAATCAAACCCACGACCTCCTGCTCTGCAGTCAAGTGCTCTACCGACTGAGAGCTAATCCTGCATGGTCTATTAGGTTTTTGGAGATTAACCCTCTTTAACTTGAATGTCTAACTCTGTTGGCGAATTACTAGCAGAAGAGTCTAACATAATAAAAATTGATAAAGATTTGTTTTTGATCAACAGATTGTAGGAATCTTGATGGAGGTTGAGCAGATGGAGAAAGATTACGAAAGGATGGTGTCAGATCTATTAAACTGGCTCAACTCAAAAATTCTTGAACTTGGGCGACCCTTCCAGAAGTCTATGACAGCAGTCCAGAGAGAAATGGCAGAATTCAAGCATTTCCGAACTGTTGAAAAGCCACCCAAGTATGTTGATATACATTATTTTTTACACACTCAAACCCTGTTAATATGGGTGTCTGTATTAAGTGGGTCATGTTATTTAGGTCCCAGCATGAGCCCCCATAGCCTGTGAGCAAGCTCTCTGGGGCGCTCTATCGGCAGGGTGGGAAGAGGAAGGAGAGCTTGCAAACACATCTTCAGAACTTGAATTCCACCTCCAATTCCCCTGTGGCTCCCCGTTGACTGAGCTGTCAGATTTCTACCAATCAGCACAAAGCGGAAACAAGCGCGAATGTAAACAAACGTTGAAAAGCACGTGCCATGGGTATTGATGTCATTACGAATGTCATCTTCACCAATCAGCATTTTGCATCAACTTTTTTAATGCAGATATTCAAATTCCAGAGAGGTAGTTGCAAGCTCTCCTTCTTTTTCCTGCCTGCCGCCAGAGCGCCCTGGAGAGCTTGCTCGCAGGCTAGAGCCCCCTTATTATTAGTTAAAAGCATGAGTCAGTTTAAAAGTAAAATCTCAGTTTAGTACTTTAGACATTATCTAAGAACTATAGATTAAAAAGCGTTCTACTGGTGTGTTCCCTTCAGGCAAGTAATATTTTTAGAAAGTGGGGGCAACTAAAAAATTTAATTTACTTGCTCGTGGGGCAAATGGATTTCAAATGTTTTTCCTGCCCTGGTCTTTTTTGGGATTTGTGACTGACATTGCTGTTAAATATAACAAAAACGAGGTTCCCGTGCAGCAACTTAAGTGTTGAATATACTCAGGAATTGTAGATGAAATGCTGTAATTTTTTTACTCAGACATTTCAGCAAGGCTGCCTTCATGAAGGCCTTGTACAGCTACGGTAGCTTTTGTATTTTAGTCAACCAATGTTTCTTTTAAACTCTTTCTCCTACTAGATATTCAGAACGAGTGAATATTGAAGCTCATCTCTTCAGTTTGCAAACAAAACGCAAAGGTAACAATCAGCGACCCTATGTCCCACCTGAGGGAAGACTTGTCATGGACATTAACAAGGCGTGGCAGATAATGGAGAGTGCGGAACATGACAGGGAAATGGCTTTACGTCAGGAATTGATCAGGTAATGACCGGGTTTATATGAAGGACATGGCAAAATATGATTACATTCTTGAACTCTTCTAAAAGGAACCCAAGGCAAAAAGTTCCCATCCAATAGTCTTGTTGGGCAAGTGACAAAATCATTAACTAAGATGGGAAAGAAGTGGGGCTGCCCTAAACAACCAATAAAATGCTGATGTAAATGTCTTTGTATAGTGCAGTGGACAAAAAGAATAATATTACACCTGTCTGAAACACAGTTAATAGGAAATGTGAGTCAATATACCCGTTTATTCACAAACCCAGGCTTGGCTGCATAGAGAAGATGCAAATTTTCAACAACCTTTTCTTTCATTTCTCATGCTCTTTTTGTCTCTCCTTCATTAATCTATTGTTGGCCTGGTTCTCTGATACTGTGAAAAAAAACTCCCAAACAAAGATGATGGTTGCAGAAAGTTTGCACTTAGGAGGTTTTTATTTTTGTTAAAACCGCATTACAGGGAGAAGAAACTTACAGACCATGAAAATATGTTATACATTAATTTTGCTGCTACAACCCCGGACAAAACTGTTGAGACATTTCAATGCAATTTTCAATTTCGCGCCATGCAATCTTCGTGTCAAAAGGAACAAATTCGCCCCCCTCCCCACCCCTGTTGCAATGTTGTTTTGGCCTAACAGCTCAAGTGTGCATTTCTTTTGTTATCGCAAACAACATTGCAAAAGCGGAGGGGGGAAACGGTCTTTTAATTTGCGACGGTAAGCATTTTTGTCAGGGTGAGTGAAAAAAATAGGTATTTTTGTAATGTGTCTCAACAGGTTTTGTCCGAGGTTGTCTAGAGGTGTTTTTCTGCATTTTTTAACTGTGATGTCAATTACTACGAGTCATTGTTATTTTTTTAGGTGAAATGCATGAAACTTATTGTTTTTGAACACTTTTCACTATTGTGGAATGATTAAAAAAAATTTTTGGCTGAAAAATGAAGTTATGTCTGTTACATTACACGGGGTGTGTAATGCGTTTTTCTCAGTAACGTTACCATGGACACATTTTAAAACAAGTTGCTCGTCTCTAAACGCTTTACTTGCGAGAGTAACGACATTCTCTCGTAATCGCCGACCTAAATGGAACTCTTACGATCTTATGATAGCGAAGATACATCTTCAGAGGACTGTGAATCATTTCAGGAAGCGCTAGGTGGGAAAGAAGTAAGAAGCGTTTATTTGATAACGTACAGTCAGGCTAATTTGGACCTATTTCCCACGCGAGAAGAATTTGCCTCCGCCGTAGTAAAATCATTTGCGAAATGCAATGCGAAAATTGTACAGTGGTGTTGTAGCTGTGAAAACCACAAAAAATCCGGAAAACACTACCATCTATGTGTGAAGCTTGATCGCAATCAACGCTGGCTGTCGTCGAAGGAGTTTTTACGCAATGAGTACGGGATAAACGCGAACTACTCAAGTAAGCACCATAACTACTACAGTGCCTGGACATACGTAACGAAAGAGGATGAGAATTTTATTGAGAGTGCTGGCCACCCGGACCTTAAGAATGCCAGTGAACCGAAAACAAGTGCCGCAAGTCGTGCTAAGCGGAATAACAAACACAAAAGGAAAGCTGCAAACCAAAATCATAGCGATGAGGATGATCAGGAGAGTGACGACGACAAAGATACTGATATGCGTACGACTAGAAGGAGTGCTAGCACCAGAAAGAGAAAGCGTCTTACAACATTCGAAGTGACAGAAATTATAGTTGAGAAAAACGTGAAATCGCTGGTAGAACTGCAAGCTTTGGCTCACCAACAGAAAAAAGAGGGCAAAACGGATCTTGTTGAATTCCTAGTAAATCGCACGCCAAGGGCGGTCGCAGATATATTGAATACCGCGTGGGAAATTGAGAATGCTGCTGACAAACTGGCACGATCTAAGAAAACTCGCCTAGAGTTATTGCAAGAAGCGAAAGAAAAAGAATGCACAGAGGGTTGTGATGGGCTGTGGAAGATTTGTGCCGAAGAAATCCTAGCCAATAATCAGGTCCCACTACAAGTATTTCGCGACGCAGTGTGTGATTTGCTGATAAAGGGAAGGGGTAAATACCGGAACATTATGATCACTGGCAATGCGAACTGCGGTAAAACTTTCTTACTTAACCCGTTGACCTTGATTTTTAACACTTTTTGTAATCCTGCTTCCGGGAGCTTTGCCTGGGTTGGGGTTCAAAACGCTGAATGTATTTTCTTGAACGATTTTCGGTGGTCGCCACAAGTTATACCGTGGCATGATCTGTTACTTATGCTAGAAGGTCATGTTGTGCATTTACCGGCGCCGAAAACTCACTTCGCAAAGGATATTTCATTAACTAGTGACACCCCGATATTTTGTACGGGAAAACATAGGCTCATGTACATCAAAAATGGAATTGTGGATGAACGTGAATGCGGTATGATGGACGTTAGGTGGAAAATATTTCATTTCACGTATCAGATCCCGCGGGAACAACAACGAGACCTCCCGTCATGTGCTAGGTGTTTTGCAGAGCTTATTTTGCCCTCATTAACATAGTGGCTTGGTCGTACACGGTTAACTTAATAAAGAGAACCCAACAGAGAGAAAACACCACGGTTAACATCGGTTTACAACGGTTAACAACTGTACGGAATAAAACAATAGACTCTATCTTGTTTTTCTTTATGAAATGCTGTTAACCGTTGTTAACCGTTGTTAATCGTTCAAATAACTATGTTCCAGTTTGTTAATCGTTTAATTTTTGCATTTAATCATTTTCGTAGTCTTCTGCTGATTTGCTAGGCGGGTTTTAATATTGACAGCGGGCATTTTTGTAGCGGAAAAATTCACATCGTCATGGCAACCAGATACTATACAGTCCTTTTTTACGGTTAGTTTGTCACTCGCGTGACGAAGTATCCTTACTAGAATATAGGCACGTGAATAAAAAGCCATGGTTTCATCTCCAAATTCACTGTTTCTACTAATTGGGCAAGTGTATGCCTAGTATTTTGTTCTCTGTCCCTTAGAGTTTATAACTAGAGAAATCCGATTATCCATCGATTCTATGATTTTGTCGACTACATCAACTGGCATGTTCGTAATTGTTCTAATTACACGCTCACTGAATTCTTCGTAAGTTTCGCGTGTAATATTTAACTCAAGAGCTTGCTTATCCAGCTCTACTTTAACTGTATGAAAAAAATTTTCGATACAATGAATATCACCACTCCTTGGGGGAAGTTTCAACTGCTTTGCTTTTTTAACACGTAGCGCGTGGCGTGCTGACGCGCTATTTTGAACAGGACAGTTGTCCTGTACAAACAATCGTGACCCATTTTTGTTCGCTTTTCTAAACATGTTCTCAAAATTATCCTGTACAAATTCGGCAAAGTACGCGCCGTCTAGTTTATCATACTGATGACACACAATAGCTCCTTTGCCGTAACTAATAGCCACAACCACTTTCACAACTTTTCCACCGCTTCCCACTTTGGCTCCCTTTGCAGTGCAGCCGTGCATAAGTCTCTCGCACTTCTTGCGCCAAATACGGCCGTGAGGCGCTCTGGCTTGATCTGCTGGGTTCCTTTTATACCAAAAATTAACACAATCTAAATAAAAAGCTACATCGTCTTTCCAAACATCCTTTGAGTAGTCTTTTTGCATATGTTTGGCGAATTTTAAGCGTTCTTTTAAGTCCTTTTCTGACAGAAGGCCCTTTTTCCTTGCTTGGAGGAAATGGTAACCTTTCCTTTGAAGGAATCGCCTGATGGTTCTGTTACTCACATGTTTTGGGCTTATCCCAGCTCTCGACATTAGCCTAATGGATGTAAAGTTACCTTCTTCGTGTCTCAAACTGTACAAAGTTCGTAGAATTTTGCGTTCCTCTCGCGAGCTCAGTTTTCGGGGCCTTCCTCCCAAATTTATGTTCCAGTCCTCTCTTTTATAGCTGTCAATTATACGGTCCTTTTTTATCCTGTAGGCCGTGGCTCGTGAAACATGGCATTGTCTCGCTATATCCTTTATCGATAATTTCTTTTCTTGTGTTAAATACATAATATAAGCCCTTTTGAACGGGTTGATTTCACCATTGAACACCATGATTTCTTTCCCGTGCACCGAGTGGGCTGTTGAATATAGCGGCGTCTTTTTGACGTCACAATTGACGTGTTCTAATTGCTTAATTGACGTTTCCGATACTTTGGCAGAAAGCTCATTAAAAGGGCAATAACTGGGCCAAAAATCACTATCTTCTGAACTTCCATTGCGAGGATACAGCAATTTGAACTATGAGCCATCTCAGACAACCCCGGACAAAACTGTTGAGACATTTCAATGCAATTTTCAATTTCGCGCCATGCAATCTTCGTGTCAAAAGGAACAAATTCGCCCCCCTCCCCACCCCTGTTGCAATGTTGTTTTGGCCTAACAGCTCAAGTGTGCATTTCTTTTGTTATCGCAAACAACATTGCAAAAGCGGAGGGGGGAAACGGTCTTTTAATTTGCGACGGTAAGCATTTTTGTCAGGGTGAGTGAAAAAAATAGGTATTTTTGTAATGTGTCTCAACAGGTTTTGTCCGAGGTTGTAGTAAAATCATGTTTGTGGTATTTCTAGACAAGAGATGCTTGAGAAACTTGCTGACAAGTTTGAGAGAAAGGTATTAATAATTATGATGCTCAAAACATTGTGTAGTAGAGGGTTTTACTTCTGGTTTGCTTGTCACAAAGTAAATTGAATGAACAGTAGTCCAGTTCCATCTGTTATTCCCTGTCCTATTCTGAACTTCCTTGTATTATTTTACCTGTATGGAATCGTACACTCAAGAGCCAAACATTTTTGTCAACTGCACAAACCATGCAGTAATGCTCAATCCTCATGTTTGGGTAGTTTTAAATAGCAGTTGACTTTCTTTTAATGGACAGCTCTAAAAGATGGACACCTAGGTAAAATGGACACCTAGAGTTGGACCCTGCTTTTCCTTAATTGCTTCCTTTATTTGACACTCTATAAGACAGACATCACTCTTAGACAGACTCTTAATAATGGCTCCAGAGGTGTCCATCTCAGAGAGAAATTCAGTTGACTCTCTCTTAATGGACAGCTCTTCAAGACGGACATCCCTGCTTTTCCTTACTCCCTTTATTTGACTCTCTATAAGACAGACATCACTCTTAGACAGACTCTTAATAATGGCCCCAAAGGTGTTCATCTCAGAGAGAAATGCAGTTGACTCTCTCTTAATGGACAGCTCTTCAAAACGGATATCCCTGCTTTTCCTTACTCCCTTTATTTGACTCTCTATAAGATAGACATCACTCTTAGACGGATGCTTAGTAATGACCCCAGAGGTGTCCATCTTAGGTTGACTGTAACCCTATAATATTATTAAAAGGATTAGTAAATAAGTTACACTATCTTGCAGGCTTCCTTACGAGAATCTTGGTTGGATGACATGATGCATGTTCTTGAAGGTGAAGAACTTGGTCAGGACGCAGCCACTGTGGAAGCAGCATTCAAGCGCCATGAGGCTATTAGCACTGATATCAAGGCTAGGGTGAGTCTTCAATAATATTGTACCTCCTCTGTAACTATTAACTACTGCTTAACCATTTCATTCCACAAACACGAGATCTTATTCGAATCCTGCACACTTAGATCAGGGCTCGAAAAAGGTCTTGTCCAGTTCATCTGGGACAAGCAGATTTTCATGTTGGGCTAGTGACACTTCTATCTACAGTGTACTTGCCCAGTGGACAAGAATCCAGGCAAGTCATTCTCTGTAAAAATCAGTAACTCAGACAAGCAAGGTGTGGCCCTGGGCAACCAAAAGGTTTGAACTGCTTGCCCAAAGGACCAGCTGGAATTCAAGTTTTTTTCTAGCCCTGTTAGATGTTGTCCACATTGGAGGGATTTGGTTTGCCCACTGGGGGCTTACAACTTGCAATAAAAACATATGGCAGTCCAGAGATTGAATTTGCTGGTCCCAGGCTATCAGATAGATTTTTTTTGCATGCTCTTGAAACATGTTGTAAACCTATAAAAGGTTTAGTAAAAACTGCTTTTTTGGGCTCTGATTTGCTTTGTAGGAGGAACGGTTTCAAATGGTTTTTGACTTAGCACAAGAGTTGATTGATGAAGATTATCACAGAGCTGATTTTATCAGTGAGAGGTAAATAGTCTTGTTATAACATCTGTTTCCTCCCTCCCTTCCCTAAATTGCCATTGTCAAAGCAACCCCCCTTCAAAACAGCAACTATTCATATTTGAATTTCTTGATAGCTCACATGACCATTCTGGTTGGTCATGTGACTTTCCCTGCCTTTTAAAAAGGTAACAGCTGTTCACGGAACCTTGAAATGGTCATGAATGCTTTACGGGAGCCCTTTTCAGTGTGGCAAATAAATTTGAAAAGGTACAAGTTCACTGATTATTGAAGATATTTTTTGCAAAAGTGGACATGTTTCAACAGAAATCTTTCCTGACAGTTTTTTTAGAGCATTGTGAAATGTAATTATTGCCTTTGTAAAAGTAAATGAAAATATTTAGTGACCAAATGGGTGCTCAGAATGATCTCCTGAGCTATCAGGGGTTCTAACAGTTTTTGTATTGCTGCAGAGGCACAGAACTTAAAGGAGCTGTGTCACGAAATGCAGCCAAATTAGGAAATTACAAAATGCTCGTTAAATTAGGAGAAACATAAAAATAATCGCTTAAAACGTTAAAGGAAGGTAAAAATAACATAACAGCAACAACAGATGCCACGGATGGGCAAACTTGATGAAGATTGAAATGGATTGAAATTAGGGTTTTTGAAAACTGTTCAGCCTAACAGTTTTTCAAAGTTGATCCCTGCAGCTTGCAACTTCAAAAATCGGATCTCTGATTTTGTCATTTATCTGTAATTTCTTTGCTTACTTTAAGTTCCATAGTCATTGAGGGCGAGTAACTGGCAAAATTAAACAAAATGAACTGGATTGCCGTGACACAGCCCCTTTAAATTTCTTGCATCTACATTTAAACCTTTTGTGCTCTATGCAAGTTGCAAGTTTTCTTAGTGCACAGCCCTACACCTCCCTAAAGGATGAGAGAGCCTGCAGCAACAGCTCCACGTACCTGTAACTTTGTTGTTTCATTTATGATTGTTGTGTCTCTACAGAGAGGAGGTGATAATGACTAAGTGGGATAAGCTGATTGGTAAACTTGAGGCTCGCCGGAAGACCCTGGTAGGCTTTAGAGATCTTGTTGGATTGTTCAGAGAAATGGATGGTGCTCATGGAGACATGCAAGATATTGAGGTACTGAACCCTTTAGGTCCCAAGAGTGACCAACATCAATTTTCTCCGAACAATAGTAGCAGATCATCAAGAATAAAGGATATGAGAATTACTAAATTGATTACCAAAGGGAGAACGCCTTGATCTTAAATCAAATTCTCTCAACTATTCTTTAAAGAAATGTATGGAGATCAGTCTCGAGAATTTGTATGTGGATCTTGAGTTAACCAATACCCTTAATTCCTTGTTGTAGGAAATTGTGGGATGTGAGGATCATGCAGAGCATCTGTTAGATGTTGAATTTGTTAGTCCTCCACTCACCTATTGCACTTAAAGTTTTAGGGAATCAGCCGTCACACATTACTTTCCTTATGGCAATGTAAAGGTTGTAGGTATTGGTCACAAATATTTTTGCTGTGCTTTCGATCAATCAAAGTAACAGATCATAACACCTTGTGTTATGAATTCTCGGCAAAACTTTAGCTTTTGTAAAAGACCAAAACAGAATGCGCATATAATAGCCCTGTCACATTCTTTTTCTTCTTGTCCTGGCCCAGGTTGTTCATATATTGGATAGCGCTATCCACCAGGTAAATCACTATCCAGTAGAAAAGTATTACGGAAATCAATATTGTGCCATCTGCTGGATAGTGATTTATCCAATGAATAGCGCTATCCAACATTTGAACAACCAGAGACAGTTGTACAAGGCGCCTAAAAAAAATTGCGTTCCTTAATAACAGGCAGATGTTTGGGTGGAAAGGGTTTATTATTTTTAAGAATAATTTTATGCTTAAAGACTCTATATATGTTCTGCAGGCTGCTGTGAGGTCTGAAGATTACGGCAAGCATCTGCTAGATGTTGAAAATCTCCTTCATAAGCACAGCCTGATTGAATCGCAAATTCAGTCCCAAGGAGAGAGTGTACAACGCATCAACAATGTCGCACAAAAGTTTATCAAAGCAAAGCATCCTGAGATTAGAGTCATAAAGGAAAGACAGACACTGCTCACCCAGTCTTTTGAGGTAACCAAGTTTTGATGAAACTAACAAGGACAGAGTGACTGGACGACTGACATTTTGACTAACAATAAGCAACTGTTTAACGGTGACAAAAGATGGATCAAAAGGCACCAATGACATCGAGGTTCTTCATAGCCAATAACAGCATGGCTTAAATGACAGACGACCAATAACATCGCGACTTAAAGTCAGTTTTACAGCTTGCCATTCGGGCAAGCTGTAGCTAGCATGTACTAGCCTGAAAGTCATTTCAACTAGCCCGAAAAAAATTTGATGAGCAGGATTGATTACAGTTCTTCTGTAATTTGAATTTTGCCCCAAAAAATCACTTGCCTATCGGGCAAGTTAAGAACAGAATTCACTAGCCCGACAGCAAAATCGACTAGCCCTAGGCGATCGGACACCATGCACTTTCTTTGCCAGCTGTTAAGTCAATAAGGAGAGTTCAATACCATCAACTGACGTGATACAACTCAATTTGGTTCTGAAGATGACTAACCGCACAGGTTGTCAAAAACAACAGTCCTATTCAATGGCATGCTTTCCCTGACCATTACGCTCCACCTTCCTATGAAATGACTCATGGATTCAAACCTTTCACATGACAAGGCCTATACTGTTTTGACTGCATTGTAGTAGATCATAACTGTAAATCTGTAAAGGTACCAAAACACCTTAGTTTACCAGCATTAAAAAAGTTCCAATGAAGAGGGTTTTGTTTGAGTGATCATACTACAGATTCATCCACAGATTTGACTTGTTTTTGTTTTTTTTTTCTTTGAAGGGATTAGTTCAACTGGGAAAAGAACGTCGAGCAAGGCTTGAAGACTCCTTGAGACTTTACAAATTCTTTGGTGATATGGAGGAAGAAGAAATGTTTGTGAAGGAAACTGAGAAAGTTTTATCATCTAAGGAGGTTGGGAAAGATCTGATAAGCTTGACAAGACTCCAACAAAAGCACAAGGTTAGTTATAGAAGACGATTGATTGTAACCCATGAAACAGTTGATGGGCTCTCCTGATTAACCCCCCGTCCTCCATCCTCCCGTACTCTTTGAGTAATAGGGAGTTTAAGATACCACAACAGCGACGGCGGCGAAAACGTCACTTAATAGTGACTTCACGTTGTTTGAAACTGTAGCGCGATTATCACGGCTCGCTCACTTTGTCCAATGTAGGCAAACTTTCCTGGATTTGAATTCTTAAGAAAGATATTCAAGTTTAAAGAGAGAAAGAGAAGTTCTTCGTCGTATCTTCACGTTGTCGATAAAAAGAGAAATTAGGCAATTCACGTCGTAGTCGTGCAGTGACAGCAAAGAAATGTAAAAAAAGCGTGATGCACGTGCTGAGTTGTTGTTTTGCTAACCTAAAGCTATTGCTTTCTTGACGTTCTCGTTGCCGTCGCCGTACTCTTAAACTCCCTGTTGATTACTGTATTATACTGTATATACATGTATAAATCATAGACCAATACTTAATTGAGTCATGAAGAATTATACCCAAAACCAGGGGTGCTCACCATTTTACCCAAACTGCAGACATTTTCAGATGGAGTGTTAATGGTAAGATGATTTTTGGAAATTCCAGTGGAACAGTGAGTACCACATTTTGAGATAGTCCTTTCGTTCTGGTTTGTTTAAACTAATCAGAATGTTTCTTATTACCATTCACCCTTCTCTTGGTTTCAGTCTTACACCTTTTTAGATCTAAAGTGCTATGGAAATGGTAATTTGAGGGTCATACGGTAAATCACTTTCCATTATGCCACTACACGGGTAGGTGTGGTAAGCTCCCCTGTTCATTGTGACTTTCTTTTTCTTATTAACAGGCTCTAGAGGCTGAAATGAGTGGCCGCTTTGCACACTGTGAGACAGTAATCGCCAAAGGACAGTCTTTGATTGACAGAGGTCATTATGCTTCTAAGGAGATTAGGGCAAAGATTAAACAACTGCAGCAGAACTGGATGAAACTGAAAGAACTTTTGATCACAAGATCAGACAGACTCAAAGATGCAGCTCAATCTCTTCAGGTAGATAATCAACTACAGCTTCAATTTACAGTTCTTTTATTCCTGTATTATTAATAGTGCAGTTCAGAGCTCCAGAGTCAAGCAGCAAGATCTGTTGTAGTAACTTCTTTCCTTCTTATGTGCTACAGGGTATTAGGGAGGTTAAGTAGGGAGCTTTGGCAACAACGATGGCGACGGCAACCAGGACGTCAAAAAAGCAATAGGTTTATTACGCAAAACAACAACTTTGCACGTGCATCACGCCTTTTTGTATTTCTTTACCGTCCTTGCACGACTACGACGTAAAAATGCCTAATTGCAAGTTTTATGGAGGACGTAAACAAGCGACGAGGAATCTCTTTTTCTCTCTCTAAACTTGAGTGCGGTCCTCAAGAAATCGACTCCAGGGAAATTCGCTTACATTTGCCATTTTCAGCCATTGGAATAAACGCGACAAAGATTGAAAAAACGGGAATGCATTTTAAAACTGACGTTTTCGCTGCCGTTGCCGTCGTCGATGTTAAAACTCCCTATTAACGACGATGGCTACGGCGACAAGAAAGGCAAAAAAGCAATAGGTTTGTTTAGCAAAACAATAGCGTTGCACGTGCGTCACGCTTTTTTGTACATTTCTTTGCCGTCGCTGCATGACTATGACGTGAAACTGACTAATTTCACGTTCTCGGGAGGACGTGAACGAAATTCAACGACCCTCTTTTTCTTTTCCTGATTATTGATAGAGTCCTTTAGAATTCAACTCCCGAAAAAGTCGCCAAGATTTGAGGAAATGAACAAGATGGAATAATCGCGATAAAGTTTCAAGCAGCGTGAACGCACTTTTTAAGTGACGTTTTCGTAGCCGTCGCCGTCCTTGTTTCCTAAGCTCCCTATTATACAGGTCAGGGCTGTCACTAAGTTTTCAAGTTACAGAGTTAATAGGCAATAAGTATGAGGGGAATTGAACAGTTGGGAAGTTGTTTTGGTTCTATTTTCCTCTTTTCCCTATGAAAACAGCTGGGCGGAGGAGGGTTGTCATGCTCATGGCAGCTGGGGGAAATCCCTGGTCCCTGGCCCAAGGTAACAACTGTTACAATTCCTAAGAAACTGACCTAGCCCTGTTACATCACCTAAGAAACTGACCTATCCCTGTTATAAATCCTAAGGAAATAAAATCTTAAATATATATTTTACCATGCAAAAGTTCTCCTAAAGTTCTCCTAGTTCATTTAAAATAAAAATTAATTGATAACATCACAGGATTTCAGCTACATAATAGATTAAGAGTAATTTTTGTAAATCCCACTGTCAGGATGTGGTCTAGGAAAGGAAGGGTTAATTTCAAATAAAGAGCTTGACACTATTTAAGTTCTACATGACTCTGTATTCTTTTCTGACTTACATGTTGAACATAATGCGTTTTTAAAACTGCTGTGTAACTCCAATTTTTTTAGTTGTTTGCAGTACATTGTATTGTCATTGGTCAATGACGGATTTATATTAATTTTGCTGGCAGTATTACTGATTGGCAAATGATTTTTATTTGCTTGCAGTATTACTCAGACGCCAATGATGCAGAGTCTTGGATGACAGAAAAAATGTATGTAGTGAGTAGTGAAGACTATGGCAGAGATGAGCAGAGTGCTATGGTAGGTTTACACAACATTATTCTTTGCAAAGATCAAATCATAAACAGTTTGAAAAGACGAGTCATCATCATCATCATCAAGTCTCATCGCGCCAGTAGGCGGATAAGGCCTCCACGCTGTCTGACCAGCACTTTCTGTCTTGTGCGACCGCTTTGGCTACTTCCCAGCTCTTCCATCCATCTTTCTCGACTGTTCTTCTCCAAGTAGTTTTTGGTCTTCCTCTTGCCCTCCGACCTTCAAGAGTCCATCCTAAAGCTGTAAAGCAGTCGTTCTCACACTCTCTCTCTAGTATGTGATCTAGCCAGTTCCACTTTCTTCGTCGTACTTCACAGCTTATGTCATTGATCTCAGAAAAGACAAGTACAGTCACATAAATCTACAATGTATGGAGTCTTCAACCATCCTAGGATCAGTTATTTCTTTTATCGTATTAAGAAGCTACATGTGTGTCACAATATTTTAGTTATACGGTGCTCGCTCTTTCTCTGTAGCTGCACGTACTCTCTGGAATTCCTTTCCAGTAGATATCAAAAATACGCAAACTTTGTTTCTGTATAAAAGAAAGCTCAAAACATTTTTGTTTAATAAATTTTAATTTAGTTTTGTATATTTCTTATACATCATTTCTTACATTTCTGAAGCGCGCTGGGATTATGTAGCTGCGCTCTGGAAGAATGTCACTATTATTATTATTATTATTATTATTATTATTATTATTATTATTATTATTATTATTATTATTATTATTAGCTCAGCTCAGCTTTGACCAAAAAAAAAATGTGGAACTCACAGTGGCGTAGTTCCTTAAGTATTGATTTTAGTGATGAGGGATCAATGTGTGACTGTGGTTTTGTTCATTTGTTCTAAGTCGCTACTGCAAAGACACACAAATGTGATAGATGAGATAAAAGGATTTGCTGATGATGTGAATAGACTCAGAGAACAAAGCAAACTGATGGAGAGCATTGAGATGGCAGCAGAGGTAACACAAACAAAAATAAATAACAATAAAATGTGCTTTACAATGAGTACTTGAATAAGAACCTTCTTACACCAGCAGATGTAACACATTTATCGAGGAGGTCCGCAATTTGCTTTTCTTTGCACAACAGCAAAAAGTCCTTTTCTTCATCACTGGAACAAACATTTTTCTTTCCCTTTTTCGGCCTTCTCATATTGACTCGATCGAAGAAACAAATAAGTAGTTGGCAACTCAGGGAAACGAAAACGCGTTGCAATTTGTAAACAATTTTTTCCCTGCCAGTCCCCGGCGGGCACGCGAAATTGTTCCTGCCAAACCTCAACGCATGCGCACGATGTATTCGCGTCTTATATAAGACAAGAAGGACATTTATACGAAATTTTTCTTGTCTTAGCTAAGTAGTATAGGAGGGACCGGTTACTCCGGTTTTTTTGGGGGGAATCTCATTAAGGTGGGGGGGAATAAATTAACGTCGCTGACGTCATAGGCTATTGTCTTGATCTCATGAATAAAATGCGCAGGAATCTCATTAGCGTGAGCAGGAATAAATTAACGTCGCTGACGTCATAGGTTATTGTATTAATGTCATGAATAAAATGCGGTGGATTCTCATCAATTTGCGGTAGAATAAATTAACGCCAATGACGTCATAGGCTATTGTCTTTATCTCATGAATAAAATGCTGTGGTATCTCATAAAGATAAGGTCATGTGGTATTTTTAGTTGGTTTAGGATTTTTAGTTACTTTAAGGTCGATAAACGTCTTCGTTTTCGATTGGTTAGTTAGAAAATAAGAAACGTTTTTATTGGTTAATTCATACTGTCTGAGGAGTAAAGTCAAACTTGTCTGTGACTTAAAATCACTGAGACGTAACGTAATTATGCACTTCCTATTTCCTGCTGCT
>BOPM01000437.1:352634-356099 GCA_022179025.1 Porites australiensis | reverse complement strand
CGGCAAAACCTGTATATTTAAGCAGACCCCATATTAAAAGTTACATCCTATGTTAAGCAGATGAATAGTTCAGTATGTTTGAAAAGTTTCTAACCATATTTTCAGAAAAACAAAAAAAAATGTTTTCAAAAATAAATGTATCAATACCCATTTTAAGGGGTATTTTCTTTGTGTTAAAAGGTTTCAACCAATCATAAGAGCTGCAAACAATAGCCCACTGAACAAAACTTTACATTAATTTTTTGTTCCTGGCATGCCTGTTTTATTCATACTCATAAGAATTTGTTATAAGTATTCATATACATGCTGCATTGCAAAGTTTTCTTGATTTTGCTGCCTAAACGAATCAGAAGTATAGTCCAGACAATAGTAAAGTGAGCACCTTTTTGCATTTCAACATGTTTAAACGTTGACTTTATTGATCTTAATGTTGCATTCTAATGCTCTTAAAGCCGAGTCTGCAGGCAGAGCAAGTTTGTGAAATTTTTTGCTTTTAAGGCATCCTGCACCATGACACCCCAATCTTTCCCTTTAAATAATCTAATAAACTCACATGTTGGTCTGCACATTATGATTGATCAGGCCTCATGCAACCACCAAGACATCACAGGAAATTGAGGCTGTTATTATCAGTTAAGCTGATCAGTATTTGAGCATATGACCTTCATTGAGGAAGGCTTTAAGTTAAAAATGGCAGTATCACATTAAAATAAAAATCAATATTAGAACTTCCTTTGGTCACCTTGACCTCTTAATTAGGTCAAGTTTCTTTCATTGGTGAGTTAATCAATTTATGCTCCTGCATGGGTTGCATTGAGAGAGACATTCTGGAGCAATAAAACATAGTGTGTGACTGAATCATTGTATCTATTCATGCCATGGCTTCAAAGAGGCAATGTCAAGGAAAGCATCTAGAAGGAGACAAATCAATATTAATGTAGTGTGTACGATAACATGTGTGTCACTCAGTTG
This sequence comes from Porites australiensis, assembly GCA_022179025.1. Lineage (NCBI taxonomy): Eukaryota > Metazoa > Cnidaria > Anthozoa > Scleractinia > Poritidae > Porites > Porites australiensis. Next base: position 355,127 of record BOPM01000437.1, on the reverse strand, counting down.
GTCACACTCTTCCCAGTATTCCTCAAATTTTAAATCCCAAATGCATTGGCAGCCACATAGTTTAACAAAAGTATAAATAATAAATAAATAAGTAAATAAATAAGTGCTCCCTTGCCCCAAAATATAGAACTTGAACTGTTTGTCAGACTTGTACATTATTTTCCCCACTATCAATTCCGTGGCAAGGTCATGCAGACATCTTAAAAGAGAATTCATGACTGCTAGTAGTATTATATTGTTCCTTCAGTTCAACCTGTCAGAAAACAACAGAAAAGTTTGCAGACACTGAAAGACATATAGGCTGCGAGCAGTCTCTCTTTTGCTCGAAAATCTGTAAGCAAGAGTATTTGAACAGCGTATTCGAATTTGCGCCGGCCCTCACAACTCGTGCGACTTCGCTGCTCAAATAATCTTGCTTACAGATTTTCGAGCTGAAGAGAAACTGCTCACAGTCTAAAAGACACACAACATAAAAATGATGTACCAGTTTTATGAAACCTTTACATGTTGTATTTTATATTATATCCTCAGGGAGGGAGCCAGCCTGGCATAAGGACTCAGTTCTCTCTTTACACCCTCGCTCATCCTTCTTTTTACCATCTATTTTTATGCATTAAAGGTTGTTATAAATTAGAAAAAAAAAATAACCTATATAATTAGAATTGGGCGGGCATCCACACAAACTTTGCTGCTTTCTGCTTATTAGAGATATCCACTAAGTACAGGTTTGTTTTTCTTAAATTATGGAAAGAAACGTTTTACCACATTTTGAGCTATTCGACTGCTGAATACAGCGTGTCTGCTTAATATGGGGTCTGCATACCATACAATGTAGAAAATGAGTTAATTAGGCTTTCACTTAGGAGGGGAGGTACAGGAAATAAGACATAATTATAAACAAAAAGCTATACACAGCTTGAACTCATTGCAGTAGTTTATATTCTTAACACTTTTGAGTGCTTTCTACAGAGAAAAAAAGAAAAGACTACATTCAGCAGCCGACACCTAACACCATGGGTGCTTACTAAAGTAAACAAAACTTGCTGGATCAATAAGTGGCAATTCAAACACAACATCAAAAGGTCCTGTGCATCCAAACGCCTACATTTATTATGCATGCAGCAAGCTTATGTTATTTAACACACATAACAAATTAATGTTTGGGGTTGTATCGAAATCTTACTTGTTTATTGTGGTGCAGGATCTGTAAAGGTTAATTATTACAGGTGTATGAGGAAAATATGAGGCTTGGTAAAACAACATAAAGTAAATAAACTCCAGATGAAATTATCATACCGTCGTATTTATTTCAACAGAGGGTCTCAATGGGGTTAACCGATAGGCGTAAAACGGCCAAAAATTTAGCCGATAGCCGTAAAAATTAAAAAACTTTAACCGTTAGCCGTAAATAGCGTAAAAAAGAGTAAACCGTAAAAGAAAGTGTTCCCTAGATTTGCTACTTTTAAGGAAGGTACTAAACTCACTCATGGTTGCGTTTTTTAATTATTTCCCGGCTAGTGTGACTCCGTACGCACGTTAGGCGAAGCTCCTTTTAGGTGTTAACCAAGACCTAGGCTCCATTTCCGGCGCTTTCTTGAGGAACTAATTTTTTCCATAGCGAAAGTGTGGCTTTTTGCTGGGCCGTTAATATTTGCAATTTTCAGGAGGCCGTGCCACACTAGTGAAACAACACGCAGAGATGTCACTGTTTGTAAAACACGTTGTCGAGAAACAACATTTCCCTGTTTTTCTCGGACGCTACGGTAGACATCGCCATGCCTAGTCCCTGTTCTGCGTCTTCCCACGCAATCTCGGTCAAGGCATTTCAGTGGCGAACTCGCTCGGACCACATGACCCGAAAGGCATCAGCAGCGCGGAATAATGCGGCCTACGAACAAGGCAACGGCAAGACAGTCGTTCCGTACAGTCCTTCGCTATCATTAAAAACACTGGACACGGGAATTTTGTTATTGGCCGCTTTCACACTAGACCTAGAAATGGATCATCCGTGAGACTAGCCTGTGTACAGTCGCGCCCTCCCCACAGACACACCTTCTCCGATTTTTTTCTGAGGGGAGGGGGTGGCTGTACACAGGCTATCTGGAACGGATAATCCTGTCTTCAAAAGTCAGGCGGATTGTTTATTCAAAATTAAAACTATTCCATTGCCAAATTAAGACGTATCACCTATCTGACGCGAATCATCAAACGGATAACCTGTCTCACACGAATAATCCTTCTCTAGTGTAAAAACGGCCATTTCTGTTATAATGAATGTTGCGCCCCGGCCTTGAGTTGGGCGTTCACGTGTCTGCTTTTGCTTTTTCACAAAGATTATTTTTAAATTGACTATTGACATTTCTATGTGTAAAATAATATCAGAAGTGCAATACTTTATAAAAAGTATGATCTATCAAATGTTAAATTTTTCAAAAGAATAGCTTATTTCATCCCGAGATGATCCGAAGACCTTTATTTTCATTTAAAGATACA
>BOPM01000437.1:342634-347634 GCA_022179025.1 Porites australiensis | reverse complement strand
CGTCTTTCCTGATCATATTGTAACCATTTATTGCCAGCAGGCTGGCAGGTTTCTTTGATGTAAGAAAAGTTTCGATCAGGAATAGCAAGTCGATTTTCTTGTTTGAGCTTAGAAGTAACTTTACCTGCTCTAGTTTCGTATCGGTCAGATTGTTAACATTCCACTGTCCTATTTTAAGGCCATTTCCTGGAATAATGTGAAATTCGTCTCCATGATGATTTTGTGGGATGATTGGACCAGGATTAGGGTTTACATCTCCACTGAGTGTAACGCATTCGAGCTGAAAGCTGGCTGTCGAAGCCGCATAATATGTGATTCTTGAAGTGTAAAACCTTTTGACGCAGCGAGGCCGACCGTTGAGTGACACGTATAACTAAACGGTCACTATATATATCAAACCCCCTAACCGCAATCCCTCGCGCTCTGCAATAGAACCCGGTTCTGCGTACCGTGCCGGCAAAATAATAGTTTATGTCAATTCTAATTTACACAAATTATATTTTTCAACATCCGATGAACTCTCCTCATTATTACTCTCGTTCTCGGAAGTTCTCGGAAGCATTTCGGTAGCCTTTTTCCTTTTCTATTCAATCGCTTAGCAACTTTTTGTTCTTGATTAAACTTTTATCGATCCTTAACTCTGCAAGTCCATATAGAAACGTATTCAGCGCATGAGGCTTGGTAACTTCATTTTTATGACGGAGTAACACATACTCAACTAGCTCAGCGATATTTTTGACGGAAATTATACCGTACGTTTATTTCGAAGTAATTGACTGCGGGAAGTCCAATAAAGAATATCTTTGGAAGTGGCCATACTATGCACAAAATCAGAGGCACGCTTTTCCGACACCGCTTGGGAAAGATGACTTGCAAAATATCTTTTATTCTTGGTTCTTCATCTTCGCTTTCATCACCAGAACTTTCGCTTTCTTCATGTTCACTCTCGTGCTCTTCTTCAACCAAATCTATCTTTCTCTTCGTTTTGATGAGTACCGGTGGTAGACGTAGCTTCGAATGATCAACTTTGCGATGCGTCATCTCTTTTATAGCATTAGAAATCCTAAGCTTGAAACAACAGGGGCCAATAAGTCTTCAATAAAACCACTACCTTCTTGTACAAGGACTCGCTTCTTTGTTTTGTAGGGGACATCTGATCTGGCTAGGTCAAATAAAGCATTCTTATATGACTGCAATATCCGCTTATTTTCTTCGGGGATGGAAATTTGTCCCATAAGTATATTGAATAAGACTTGGACTAGTCCATGTAGTTGTTGTGGAGTGGCTGTCTTTAAAAGAAACTGGCGCTGATGAACAGGGAAATCAGCTAACAGCTGAAGAAAACCACGATTGTTGTTTACTACACGAGACATTGCCACAAAATGAAGTAATGATGACAGTTGGCAGTCTTTTGTAGAATCTCGTGGAGAAAAAAAAATAAAACGAGTAGGAGGACGATAAAAAAACAATAGAAATGTGGTGGTGGTGGAGGGAAAACAATAGAATTTTATGACCTGAAAACCTATTTAAAAGGGCAACACTTTACCTCTTTCTCAGTCTACATTCTGCTCTTGAGGAGTTGACATGAGTTGATTCTGTTCTGTCTGCGAAAAATCCTTTAGTCGAAAGGATAGTATGCAAAGGAACGTGATGTCTAAATACCGCAATGCTGGTATCACCCCATTTCAAACAGGTCCAACTGTGTTATCGCAGAAATGTCAGCGGTTTCGCTTCGAGCATCCTTTTACCTTCATGATTGCCGGAATGACCGGGTCCGCAAAAAAGGCATGGGTTCGACCTCTATTACAGCAAGCTTCAGAGGCAATTTACCTTCCCCCGGAGAGAATCATTTGGTGTTATTCAGAATGGCAGTCTGCGTATACAGAAATGCTAGTGACCATGCCACACATTGAATTCGTCAAGGGAATTCCTACGGCTTTGGAGCTGGATTCCTATTTTGCTGTGAACAAACGGAATTTGATTGTGTTTGTTGATCAAATGGTTGACGCCAGTAAAGACAAGCGAATTGTGAACCTCGTTACTCGTGGCTCTCATCATTGCGTCTAAGCGTGACTTATATCTTGCAGAATCTATTCCATCAGGGGAAAGGTGGTCGCAGCATAAGCCTAAACAGCTATTATTTGGTGGTATTCAAGAATCCAAGAGACAAATTGCAAATCTTGACTTTGGCTATAGGCAAATGTATCCCGGGCAAACTGATTTCTTTTTAAATCAGCACGAAGAGGCTTTAAAAAAAACTTTTGGCTATCTGCTGACTAATCTGAAGACTACTAACCAAGATAATTGTCGACAGCGAACAAACGTCCTGCCCAGTGAGGAAGGCTTTAACCAAGCAGGGTTTCAAAAAAATATTCCTCAAGAGCTTCTAAAATATCTAAAGCAGCAAACTCTTTGGTCTGTCCCACTTCTTCCAGCTATGCAAGAAATACAGGGCAACATGGATGACGTGCTTTCTCGAAACGATCTTCCGGACCATGAGAAAGATAAGCGATACTTTCAGTTGCAAAACAGATACCTGGCTTATAAAGAACAATTAAATACACGAACACTACCGCGAGAAATAATCAGCTGTAGTCAAGACTTAACATCAAACACACAAGATTGTCAGCATTGTCCACTCTCCTTAACCCCCTCAACGTAACACCTGAATTAACACAAGCGGCTATCCCTAAAAAACCTGGAAAAGATAGCCTCACCCCACCACCACCCTTAAATCCTGCTTTCCTGACCCCTCCTCCCACAGTAGAAACCCCATCACAACAGGGCCCGAAGCGTTGGATAAAATTTTTAAATTATTTGGATGATTACAATGCTCATGCTAAACAGCTGTGGGAACGAAGTCGGCATAAGAAATTTCACGTCAAGCCTTGCAAGTACTCCATGGGCGAAGACGATGAGGATTAATTAATTTCCATCCCTTTCAAATATCTGTGTATTTGACTCTTTTTGTCATTGTTTTTCAATAAAGTTTTTAAAAACGGTGTCTGGTTTTGTTTTGGGAGCGTTTATTAGTCGCGTGTTTTAATTGATCCTTTCTAAGTTATTAATTGTTTTGTGTTTTTTTAATAATAAGTAAAGGCTGTAGAGCCAATTTGTATGCAAATGACGGCTTGGTGACTCGCATAATTAACTGGCTAACGGCGCTCCGCTTTAATATCGAAAAGCCATCGTAACAAAAAAATATATATAACCTCTATTAAATCTTTGAGTTCGATTTTTTTCCTCCAAAATTAAGCTACGAAAAGGTTTCACCAAAAGTAGTGGGCTTTCATGTTCAAAGAACAACGGGCTTGCTAAACTATTCATACCTTATTAATATTCATTAGACTTCGTGCATACTATATAAGCATGTGTTGATTATTCATAGTTGTCAGTTTGTCTAACTTTGGTTAGATTCGCACCGACTATGACCAGTGCGCGTGCGTCCCAACCGAACGCTGTGGCTGAAGTGCAGGAAGTGTTGAGGCCACTGGAAACTTCTTCTCGTCGGGAAACGCCGCCGTCAACGACACCTGTATTGCCAGCAGAGACAGAAGCGTACAGGAGTGGTGCAACTTCGAAGGATATCAGTAATGCCGCGACCTCGGAGGAACAGCAGTCGTCGGAGAACCTTGAGGTAGTGTTTTCAGTTTCCGTATAATTCCGCTTTCCTGTAGGTTTCTAGTTGTCGTTCGTTTGGAATGGCGCGTTTTTTGGTCTCTTCTCTTTTTGTGTTTTTTCCCAATTGTTGGTTTTCATCGAATTTTCTAAGCGGTCTGGCTTTCCGTTATTTGGAAACACGTGTTTGGTTATTTATTCGTCTGACACCTTAGTGCCAGTGAAAGGATTAATTATGTTATTTATTTAATGCACCGTCGTAGTGTCATCTTTGTCATTTAAATCTACGTGAGATTGTTTTCTCTGTGCATCGAAGGACCGGTCGAGGTAGATTCTAGTTAAACAATGATTGGGAAAGTGTGAGTCGTGGAATCCTGTTATGCCACGGGGTGGCATCGGAATAGACGAACGCGGTCGAGGACCGTGGTGCGAAAAAATGAAAAAGGAAAAGGAACAATGTAGGAGAAGGGAAGTCGCGGACTCTTGTTATGCCTCGGGATGACATGAGAATAGTGGAACCCGGTCAGGGACCGTGGTGCGAAAGAATGAAAAAAAAAAAAAAAAAAAAAGGAAAGGAAGAATGGAGGAGAAAGGAAGTTCCGGACTTCTGTTATGCCACGGGATAGCATGAGAATAGAGGAACCCGGTCGAGGACCGTGCTGCGACAATGAAAAAAAAAAGGACGAATGGAGGAGAAAGGAAGTCCCGGACTTCTGTTATGCCACGCGGTGGCAAAAGGGACGTGGCACCTGGTCGTGGACCGTGGGGCTAAAAGAAAAAAAAAAAAGGGCAAATGAAGGGAGCGTGAGTCGAGGACTCCTGTCCCTCTTTTATCCTGTTAAATAGACAGAGGGAGAGGAATAAAGGGACAAGGAAAGCGGGTCGTGGATTTATGTCATGCCATGGGGCGGTGGTGTGTTCCCGGTTGAGGGCCGTGGAAGGAGTGTGTCGCGAACTCTTGCGCGTTTGGCCTCGCGGGTTACTTAAGTAACTAGAAAGAAAGCGTGTGCGAGGGCGCTGAAGTCGCGTGGTCCCTCGTGGTGGCGCTTGGCCGCTTGTAGGGGTTCCCATGTGGTGGGGACGGGTTCGATCGGGCAATAGTTTCTAATTAGCGTCCATTTTTGTTGTATGTAGGAATCGGCTACAACAGTTGGGACATTGAAGAAGGAGTTGGATGAGTGGAAAAGGAAGGTTGATTCTTCGGTGGTGGACTTCGCTTTGTCTTCGCTACAAATGGTCATCGCCCGGCCGGCGGCCTTGTTCGACCCTTACGCCGCCATTGCCGCTCTCGAGGAGGTAGTGAACGTTACGAGAGACAAGAAAGACGACAGGGCCACCCGTTTTCAGATAGTCCTGAGACAGTGCCGCCCATTGGTTAACAG
>BOPM01000437.1:322534-340533 GCA_022179025.1 Porites australiensis | reverse complement strand
CTAGAACCATACCAGATCCATAGGCTAAGCTTCTCTATCTCCAGAGCCTCTTGAGAACGTCCTGTTACCGGACGGCCACGATGCTCTTCTGAACCTCCATGATAAAAACATTATTTTTTGCGTCTTCTTAAAACGTAACCAGTCAAACGACACAACCACACGTTAATCACCACTACCGAAGTATAACTAGACCAGCCAAAGCGACGGATGTCCGAATAAAACGAAGGATTGTCAATGATTGTACCGGTAATGGCGATTTCGAATTTAGTGTTGACCCAACAAATTTATTCTGAAGAGACAAACGGCGCGCATGCGCATTATCGTGAACCAGTCCCTTTAATAATAACTGAGAGCCATTTTCAACAAATATGGTCGAACTGCCATTGATGGCCCTTTTCTCGGGCTCGCTAATCCTGCAGCTTCCCCTGAGGTTAAGTCCTATTTATCGGCCATTAGAGAGGAGCAGTTGGTTGCACGCGTCGTCCCAAGCAAGCTGAGCCATTCTTTTTCAGGGATTTGGTGATCTTGTCGTCTGAGATACTTAGGCGCATGAACACTCACCTTCGTTCTCTAACACAGTTGTATATTTTAGCACAGGATTAATCGTTTTTTAAAATACAGTTCTTTGGCAGTGACAGGGCGGGGGACTTGGGTCGGGTACGAACGCAGAAGATGCTGTACTTCCCCAACAACCGGGGTTTGTTGTTCAACCACACCTTGACGAAGTCCCTGCGGGATGGTCCTTCGAATCTTTTTGGCCTTAAGCGTCATGTGGATCCGACAGTGTGCCCGGTTACAGCCTTGGAGGTTTACATTAATCTTTGCGACTTATTAAAGGTTCCTGTTCGCCGTGGATTTTTTTTTCGACCTTTGAACCCATCGGGGGAGGTTCTGCCTGCCCCTTTTGGGTCTGCTGCAGCCCAGTCGCGATTACCCCTGTACGCTAGCCAGCTCCCGGACTTGGCTAATCGGAACGTCACTGTGCACGGTTTAAGAAGTGGTTGTGCGATTTCTCTTGCGCTTGCCGGAACGAAACTTGATCAGATCATGGACCACGTGGGCTAGAAATCATCGTCCACAGCACTGCACTATATTAAACTGAATCAAGTACTTAGCTCTGGTGGCGCTGCTGACGCACTATCTTCTTTGACTTTAGACTTAGCTGACGCTTATAAGGAATATAATGATTTGCGGGGTTTTACTAAAGCCTTCACTTAGAGGTTTTCCCCTCTTGCGGGTCATTAGTTTAAGGGACTTGAACTTAAGTTAGGGCTGGGGATGTTAGCGCGTTTAAGGATTGGGTAGGTTTAGGGGGTTTATTTGGTGTGCTTGGATGATCTATTAGGGTAATTTCACAGTGGTAGGCGCAGTCTAGGTTGACTTTCCCATAACTAAATGCTAATGAGTATGCAGGAAGGATATTGAACTATTCATACCTTATTAATATTCATTAGACTTCGTGCATACTATATAAGCATGTGTTGATTATTCATAGTTGTCAGTTTGTCTAACTTTGGTTGGATTCGCCTCGCCCTCCCACCCCTCCTGTGTACTCTATTAGCACCTACGTGTCTTCCCCAGCGGGTTCGCTCGTCTGGGGTGACTTTCCCATAACTAAATGCTAATAAGTATGCAGGAAGGATATTGAACTATTAAATGAACCTTATGGTACTGTGACGTCAGTACTAGTACTTGCCTAAACATGGTTAGCATAAATTAAACAAGTTTCCCGCGCATTTCATTCATGACGCATTTATTATATTTTACTGCCCACTTTTACTCCCCCACAATTCTGCTAATTCCGCTCAGACACCACTGCTTGAGAAAATATTTCGCATTATATTGGTGTTTTTGTATTAGGATTTCTTTTATCCTTTTACTGATTAAGTGGAGTGAAGTGGATCCGAATGTGAAGCCACAGACCTTGGTTGGGACTTTTGACCAAGCCAACTCCAATTCTTTTCCGGTACCTCTCATAGCGTTGTTGACTTATCCTGTCTCAATTTGCACAGCCGATCGTAGCTTCAGCGGTTGAATAGACTGTAAACTACTTTACGAAGGACCATGACAGACGAGAGATTGAGCTCTCTTGCAATTCTACACATGCACGTACACAAGGACGTTACTGATATTGATGGCGTCATAACAAAATTTGCTCGTCTGAAGGGTACACGTCTCAGCCTTTGCTTGCATTTGTGAGACCCTCAATTGAAAAATTTTATGAGAGAGCATGCCACCAGACTCCCCCAGGTTTGGGGCGCATTCGGCGCTCTAACTTTTCTGCACCTGCGTACACCTTCAAAATTTCACGCTACGCTTCTGAATACCAGTATATTATAGCTTATGAAATCAATGCACAAGGATGGGCGGCGTCGATGAAAAGCACTATCTATCTATCTATCTATCTATCTATCTATCTATCTATCTGTCTGTCTGTCTGTCTGTCTGTCTATCTACATGTATCTATCTAAAAACGGGCTTGGTCCAGAAGGGGTTTGGAGGGAAGGAGGGAGGGTGGAGGGGCAGTGCCTTTTAAAAATTGTTATCGCCAATGGGTTAGAATTTTCATATTTAATGATGATGATGATGATGATGATGATTATTATTTTTGAGGGGGTAGGGTAACGTTTTGATACACCACACTTTTCTGAACGTCCCCCCCGGGATCCGGGACATAATAAACGATCGGTCCCCTATTTGACGGTTACAAACGGTCGCGACAATCATTGGCTTCGAGAGATAAACTAGTAATAGTTGTCACTACAGCTAACCCCACTTTGTATATTGGTCGTTGTGTATAGCTCTTTGAAATACACCGGTTCATAATGAAGATTCTCACACATAATATTCCGAACAATAGAAAAAAAAAATAAATCAAAACAAAGATTTAAAAAGAGGAAACGCCAGGTTACATGGACTGATTCAGTTCGGTTTACACAGGTGTTATCAAAGCATTACCAGTTTTGAGAATAGTTTATTCTATACCATAAGAAAAGACTTAATTAGAAGTTGGAATTTTTTGCTATTTCTCTTTAAATTCACTTTTTACATACAGGTCATTTTATTTTCCGGAAAGTAAGCCTTAGACATTCAAAGGTTTGATCAATTTACACTCGCGCGTTCGAGTGTTTTTTAAAAACTTTATAGAAGGATATCCGTGAGCAGGGAATAAGTCAGGACAGAATTTAATTGTCGGTGAATTTCTTTAATCGTCCATCGTTTTGCTAGTGATAAGCTAGCCGTTGACTCACTCTTCTTGCTTGTTTGTGGACCCAAAGAGAGAGAAAGAATGTCTTTCAAATCGTTTCCAATCAAAGATTTGTGAAATCATGCCTGGCAAACTCTTCAAGTGTTTATTACCCCCGCAGCAGAGCTTTCGCCCAGGAGGCGAAATCCCGAGGAGGCATGCATCCTAGTAGCTCGCACGTCTTATTCAGAAAAGTACTTACAGTTAAAATATACAGTCACTAGTATGCCAGAAAAAACTGCCGATTTGCTTGATCACGGGCTGCATAGAATCGTTTGGTAATGATGCAGTTTCTATCGTTTTAGCCCTCAAGTAAACGATGGTTAGGATGACGTAAAACAGAAAATCCCCAACGGGACCGCTTAGGTTGATTTTGTGACACTTATTGTACGATACTCTTTTGCGTTACGTGTTATCAAGTGACATTCTGTGAGTTTGACTAATAGTCGCGGGTCGCGGGTCGCGGGTCGCGGGTCGCGGGTCGCGGGTCGCAGGTCCAAAGTCGCGGTCGCGGGTCCAAAGTCGCGGTCGCGGGTCCAATGTCACGGCAGGGGAAAATGATTTGGGGTTCGAGGTAACAGCTGAGTGAAAACGGCTGTTATGAACACAATATAAAGGGAAAAACTCTTTTTTTATGCACAATACTCTACGGTAGCCAATTTACAGGTTACGGATGTTAGAGTCAACAAAATAATGTCTCAAGGAAAGACCTAAAAGAAAAAGCTGGCCGACTTTTGTGTTCAGCGCAAGTTTATTTTTTTTTCTTTCTGTCGGGCCCAGTTATGTGTAAATTCAGCTTTGAATATACTTATGCATAACAGTATCTGATAAAAAAAGTTACCATAAGTTACCATTGCTTTCTTGTTGTCGATGAATTGCTCACAAATGCTTAAGGGTTCAATTACTGAAAAATATGCGATGCACTTCATAGACTACAGATTATAAACGTTACAACAACTTAAAGCCTTTTTTTTAAAAAAAGCGAACTCGGGCTCAAAAAGCTACGAGTCTGTCGGTAGAAGAAACGAGAACTCTTATATTTAACAAATGTTTTCGACAAAACTGAAAGAAAATGTAAATAGGCGCATGAAACTTCATTCAAGCGGTATTCAAGGCATGAATTTAATATGGAAACAAGTAATAATCCACAGAAAGGAGTCTGTTCCTCGAAGCAAGATTTTCGCTTAATGCTTTTATTTTTACAACTGAGACGGCAACCCAGAGTGTTCAATATAACTTCTTGTTCTCTTCACCTAAATGGCAACCAGGACAACCTGACAATAGGAAGCCATTCAATGTGCGTCTCAGTCAAATCTTGAAAACATGCATCGTAAATAACTAAGTGAGTAAGTAGGTAAGGAAATAATAACGCCCGATATCATGAAGCTGAAAAAGAAAGTAAACCAGACACTGAAAACGGTAAGTTATCAACTCCACCAGAGCTAAGAAAAGACAATAAATTAGGTAAGTAATTCCAGATTCCAGGTACTGGATTCAAGTCTTTGTCAGTAGAACCAAGAGACTATGATCTATTCTGTCTTGGTAGAACTTGGATTCCGGATTTCAATCGTTAGTGGAAACAAACTCCTTTCTGTGGACAAGAGAGGATAAAGCTCGAGCTTTATCCCCTCTTGCTGTGGATTATTACTTGTTTCTATATTAAATTCATGCCTTGAATACCCACTTGAATGTACTTTACTGGCACTTTAAGCCCAACGTCTCTCCTCCTCTTTCCAGTTACTTGTGCAAAGAGTTTATTTTGGGAGTTTGCGACCAGGAAGTTTTTCAACAAGCGTTTTCTTTATTTTTGCCGAAAACATTTGTTAAAATTGAAACAGTTCTCGTTTCTTCTACCGACAGACTCGTAGCTTTTCGAGCCCGAGTTAGCCTTTTTTAAAAAAGGTTTTAAGTTGTTGTAACGTTTATAATTTATAGTCTATGAAGTGTATCGCACATTTTTCAGTGAATGCACCCCTAAGAATTTGTGAGCAATTCATAGACAAGAAGAAAACAATGGTAACTCATGGTAACATTTTTTATCAGATACTGTTATGCATAAGTACATTGAAAGCTGAATTTATACATAACTGGGCCCGATAGAAAGAAAACAAAATGAACTTGCGGTGAACACAAAAGTCGGCCAGCTTTTTCTTTTACGTCTTTTCTTGAGACATAATTTTGTTGGCTCTAACATCCGTAACCTGTAAATTGGCTACCGTAGAGTATCATGCATAAAAACGATTTTTTTCCCTTTATATTTTTTTCATATCACTCGTTTTCACTCAGTTACCTCTAACCCCAAATCATTTTCCCCTGCCGCGACATTGGACCCGCGACCGCGACTTTGGACCCGCGACCGCGACTTTGGACCCTCGATCGCGACTTTGGACCCGCGACCGCGACTTTGGACCCGCGACCGCGACTGTGGACCCGCGACCCGCTACCCGCGACTATTAGTCAAACTCACATTCTGTGGAGCAGCTGTTCCAAAAGACACACGCTTAAGGAGTTTTGATTTAGTTTTTGAGAGCAAAATAACCTCGTAGTTAGAATGTATCGCATCTTTTGAATGTAAAACATTGACATTACTCACACTGAAATGTACTAGTCATGGATATATGTAATACAAAGCAAAATATAACGTCTACGAAAAACTGTCAAGAGTTTTTAGCACCGCAGATTCCCGTTCTGAAGAGAAGTAAGGCCACCAACTCCAGTACTTCTAACCATTCCTTTTTCAGCTGCAATGAAAATCTTTGTATTTGGTAATATATTTAAGCTTTTTAGACTTGCCATCACATTCGCACGGGAAGTTTACCACTTGGTTAATAAAGATGAAGACAAATATGACAATGGTCTTATTCTTTCATTAACCCCAACAGAAAACCGCCAGTATACGAATTTTATGGTAGGGTTTTCATTGCAGCTGAAAAATGGATGGTTAGAACTACTGGAGTAGGTGGCCTTATATCTCTTCAAAACGGGAACCTGCGACTCTTGACAGTTTTTCGTAGACGCTATATATCTTGCTTTGTTAAGGTTGTTTCCATAAGAGAGGGACAAATGAAATTAAGTTTGATGAATAGAAGTTCTTTAATATCACCGCGCACTCAGCTTAAAATTGTTCTTCTTAAAGTGCTAACTGTATTCGCCTTAAATTTCTGATTATTCTGTTTCTTGCAATGAAGCTTTAGCTAGGAATATCCCTTCAGACAGGAGATAGTCTGTCGGCTGTCTTCCTCTATTTGTGCGTAGACTTTCTCAAATGTGTTAGCGTAGCATTTTAAGCTTAAATTTGACCAGCATTTTGTGCAGCGAGTTCTACGGTTACGATTGTCTTCAAAACCTAGCAGGTGTAAAACTAGAGAGCTCTGAGGCTTATTTGCTGAAGTTAGGGAAAAATTTGTCGTGGGATTTCGAAGTTATTTAAATTTTTCGTAAAAATGTGATTTTAAATATATACCGATATCTCAAAGGTTTTTATACCCACAAAAAAAAAAAAATAAATAAATAACATTTTCTTAAAGTGCCATTATTATTTATTAGGGATGCCAAAAACCATAGAATCGTACAACAAGTGTCACAAAATCAACCTAAGCGGTCCCTTCGGGGATTTTCTGTTTTACGTCATCCTAACCATCTCTTACTTGCGGGCTTGAACAACAGAAACGTCATCATTACCCAATGATTCCATGCGGCCCCTGTTCATGTAAATAGAGATTTTTTTCTGGCATACTGACTTTATATGTCAACTGTAAGTACTTCCCGTAATATACCTGAGAGCTACTAGGACGCCTCCTCGAGATTTCGCCTTCTGGGCGAAATAAAGGAGGGTCTCAATGAAGTTACTCTAACCAACAAACCGTCAGCACTTGAAATATTTCAGGAATGTTTATTGTATTACGACCAATCACAGTAAAGATCAGGGCAATCGAACTGGCCACAAAACCACCAACTAATTAAAGTTCTTGCTTGCGATTTAGTTTTCTCACGTCTGGTTGGCAGAAATACTTCTAGTTGTCACGGTTTTATCGGTTTGACAAAACAGGCGTAAAATTTTTTTCTCGGGACAATATGCTATGTATAGGGTGTTTGATATTGCTTGTTATTACTCCACGTTGCCTGTCTCGTGGCTGATGGACTGTGTTTCCGCCCTTTTTAGTCTTGGAAAAGTCATTAGCGGCTTGATTTGATAGAATCTTATGAACTTTTTTTCAAAGCAATAGATTTTTCTTTGTCAAATGTCAGCCGCAGAAAAGTCAAATATTTACCGTTACCTGCAACTGCCTCACCAGCGAGTCTATTAATACTTCCATGGGCTGTAGGGATAGGGTCCTCGAGCTCTCCTCGCGCTTTCAAAACTAGAAAAAGAAACCAAACTGAGGCATTTATGCAAAGGTTGTACGCGTTAAAACAAGGAATGAGTGTAACTAGTTTCGGTAAGAGTTGACTTGAGGAATATCTAACCATGGAAAAAAGATCGTGGACACATTCGACACAGTCAATAAAACGATAGCCTTACGGACAGAAACGTCATGAAATTGTAGCTCGCACACCTTTAATTTTTAACAAAGGTTGAGGTTCGTACCGTACGCCCCATTCAGTCGAACTAAACATGTTTAATAAAACTAGCCTATTAGGTCTTCAGTGAAAAATGAAAACAGCAATAGCTAGCAAACTAGAACACAGGCTTTTACACACAATTCAAATTTACACACGTTACCCGAGTTCCACTAAATTTGAAATCGAAAAAAACACAATAGGCAGCTTTTATAAAGAAAACAAAATTTAACTGGGCCGTGTTAAACTAAACATGTTTATATTAAATATAAACATGTTTAAAAGATACGTTTAGTTTAGACTCGGGGTGAATGGAGCCTCACGTGCAATGCGCTGGCAAGATAAAGTTCGGTAACCTCAATTTCGGACCGAAAAAAACTGTGAGGCCGTAAGAGCTACGTTAATTTTAACAAGACGATATTTGGGTGGAAATTATGAATATATAAAATCTTATTAAATGAACTGCGGAATGAATGATTATTTGAAGGAAGATCAACGCAGTTATATTCTTGCATCTACCATCAATCAGTTAAGTACCAACTCGTCGTTTCTTTTTGTATGCTGTGTTCTCTGGTGCTTAATATGCTGTTCTTCAGAAATTCAGCATTTCGCTAATTTAAACGGAATATATTTTACTGTAAAAGACTGAAAGGTGGTCTTAAACGGAATCAGCTTTCGAGCGCCGTCTTATTTGATATTTTGGTTCAGTAAGGCCGTGGAGAGACGTCCAGTTTAAAAAAGAAGCAAAACAAGAAAATGGAATAAATAATTTTCGATAACTTGTGATACTTACCGGCGATCCACAGGAGAATCACAAATATAAACAGGAAGTTTCGGACTGTCATCTTCTAACCTTTGCAACAGTTCTAAGGGAAGAGAAAATAATATTGAAGTTTACATAATTATAGCTGATCGAATTCACATGTTTTAGAACAAAATTTTTTTCTAGGTGATGCATACTTGTCTTGTAGAACGAAAACTACGAAACACACATAGATTTCCATGTATAACATTAAGGTGAGTCTCGCTATTCGCTCATGTTAACGTTTTAATTCAAATGAGAAGATCAGCTTAAATTTACTGCGCTGTAAAATGAAGGGTCTTACGGTTCGTGCTTTCTCTTTTTGATCATGAAACCATTTTCATTATATTTAACTCGTACTATTCCGAATAAAGATCGAAAATAAAATATGAGCTGGGAAATAATTACTAGAAGTTAGAGAAAGGAAATTAAAAGAAAGGGAAAGCTACTACCACGTGCTATAAATTTCCATTTTGGTGCCTAAAATTTTCAGTGAAAACTTGTAATTTAAATGGGTAGTATCTCACTGAACTAAAAAAAAAAGCTAGTCAGAGTATAACTGCAGCTGTGCATCGAGACATCGTTTTGTCAACAATCGCATATATACGATGACTTACCATTGCAGTTTGCAAACATATATGTTATCAGAAGGTCACATTTAGCTTTCGATGAAGTCGAAACATGCATGTTCACTGCTGTATTTCCATTTACGTTGAAAAGAAGTTTAGCTTGAAATGGTATAACGAAAAAGAGTCGATTCTTAATACCTCCTAATTTTATTGTGCTCCCACTTAAGACCTTTTGTAGCAGGCTATCTGTGAACTCTTCATGACACCTTTTTGGTTCTAAACAGGTGGAATGTACATTTGTCTGTCTATGGCAACCTATGAGTATATTTTTAACGGTGTACCGGTAAACACACGCTTTCGAAGGACCAATCAATATCAAAGAATATGATATTAATTTTCGATACAAATAAGTCTGCACGGGGAAAAGATTTACATTATTCTTGGAAACAAGTAAACATACTGACATACATTTAAGCTGGCGCACTGATCATCGCTCTTGTCGGATATAGTGCCAAAGAAGTAATGATCACTTTAATGAAGCTTTAAAAGGCAATTCTTGTTTTCTTTGATACAGCTACCAGAGGGGCAAGATAAGACCAAGGGGCTATGTACATGGTACAGGAATGACCTTCCCTCCGAATGAGTTTCGTTCCATAAAGAAGCTCGTACTGCCCTCACATGACAAAAATAACCGGTTCAGCCTAAGGCGTTCTAGTTTGCGTAAATCGATGTCGCGCCAAGTCAGGTACGCAGGCGCCTTTTGCCTAATTTTGCTACTAGCAAGTGAAGTTTACCGACCATGTAAGTCTTGAAAAACTGTTAGTTTACTTTTTCAGTAAAGATTATTACACAGTTAGCAACAATAAAGTGTAATTTACCGGTTTTCGGTTTAACTGAAGATTGAAGTAGTACTAAGAATATTGGAATACCTCCTCAATTTGCTTAATTCCGTTTAATGTGAAATTCTTACTGACGCAATCACATAAACGTTATACATGCATGGGAAGATGATTAAAAGTGAAATTTTAGTTTGGGGTTGTTAAGTTCGTAAGGTCTAGGAGGTTGAAATGATTAATATATATATATAATTATTGTGAAACACTGCGTCAAAATTATATATACCGTTTTCGGTTGCCATGGATGTCAAAGAGGTTTCGTAAATTATTTGTTAGTTTTATTGTTATCGGGCAAATTTTCTCGCCCTCCCGCAGCCAAGAATCTCATATTTGAGAGCTTCAAAGTTTCTTCTTATTCTCATAATATAGTCACTTCGACGAGCAAAAGTAGTTTTTGCGCTATCGCACAACAAATTACGAAATCCTTTGTTAAGCTCCAAACCTGCATGGTCTTTTTTCAATATTTTTAATTATGATGTCGCGTGCGGTTTGTCTCCCTTAGGAAAATTGCCCAGCCTCCGGCAATGGGTAAGGGACGGAATATTTTCGATACGTCTGTAACGGATATTTAACAATTAGTTCATGCGTCAGCGTGCGTATGTCGAGATATTGAGCACGCGGGAAGTTTGGAGAGCACGAAAGAGGCGTAAGAGTTGCACTCGGCTGCGCCTCGTGCAACTCTAGCCTCTTGAGTGCTCTCCAAACTTCCCAAGTGCTCAATATCTCGACATACGCACAGCTGCAGCATGAACTAATTGTTTTATAACATTATCAAAGCGATCAATGCAGCAGTTAACTGAAAATTTTATTATTGAAGGGCGCGCTCAAAGCAGTACGCGTCAATGTTTACGTGAATATATCTTTTTTCCTCACAGTTAATCTTATGTTTTTATCCTGAAACTGAGAGAAAGTGTACTCTAAAATGATTGTAAAATCCATATTTAGGTGCCGGAAAACTATTAATTTACCGAAAAATTGTTATTGAGAGAAAACAACTTTGCAAAGAATGAGCTCACGCCATAGCCCGCACAGCTCGCGGAGATGATAACAACAACAACAACACTCACCTCTTTTCCTTACTATCGGTTAACAAATTCAAACGTTTCCTCTTAAATTTCTTTACAAAACACATGGTAAACGCTTCATTGTCTATTGCTGAGTTATGGATGCACTCAAGAGACTCAGGATTGCTAAGCTCACAACAACTCGAGGAATTACGAATAGTTTATTGACGTCATCAGCGTGCTCAATAGGAATATGAAGCACGCTCGCGCTATTGAATTTGATTAGGCGAATTTTCTAGCTATGTTATAATGTAAGATTGGCAATTGACAGAAACGGTTTCCGAAGTGCGATCAAGGATGTTGCATGTCGTATGGTCCGGGATAAGCAGTTAAAGTAGTAGTGCGTCGCAGACGCTCTAAACCTTACGGACTATATATTAAATTGTTTAGAAGAGTGCGTGGGCCGGCTGCAACGCAGGCTATAGCCTGAGCCCGATCTTTTTTGTGTTTTTAAAAATTTTCTCAACAGATGAAATGTAGTAAAAGCTGCCTTTCGATAAATGTGTGTGAGGTACAACTCACTTTTAGTGATTATAAGGGCCAGATATTTAAACGGTGTTTAGCCAGTGTATATATAACAAAACCGCGTTTTAACCCATTTTTAATCTGCCAAACGCTTTTATGTAATGACCATTTATCGTAGCAGTTTCATAAAAGCATATAGCGTAGACTATGTTTATGCATAGGCAGACGATAACCTGTTATATATCTCATTTAAGACGAGTTCCAGTGCGAGTGAATTGGAAGCGGTAACTGCATTACAAGATTGCATTCTAGACATCAAGACTTGGATGACAGCTGACAAACTTAAGCTAAATGATGACAAAACGGAATTAATTGTAATCGGAACCTTCGCGCACTTGGACAAGATAAGCATATCAGAGCTCAGGATTGATCACGTAAAAGTGTCTACCGTATGCAACGTTCGGAACCTGGGGACGTGGTTCCACATCCATCTGAGCATGAAAACTGCCATCAACAAGACTTGTCAATCGGGACTTTACCATTTATATAATATTGGGCGCATTAAAAGATTTCTTAGCTTTGAAGATAGAAAGTCGATTGTTCAGGCAATACTGATGTCGAGAATAGCCTATGGCAATAGCCTATGGTATGGTATTGCCGCTACGAACCTTAGCAAGCTCCAACGGGTGCAAAACGCGGCAGTCCGATTGGTGTGCGCATTGCCAACACATGAACACGTCACATCGTCATTAATTTTTTTATACGTCTTCACTGGCTGCCGATTAAGTTTAGAATCAATTTCAAGATTTCTATGCTCTGTTTCAAGTGCATTCATGGACAAGCCAGCAGTTACCTAAAAAGCATGATCGCCATCAAGAAGACTTCGACATACAACTGCCGCTCGAGCACCAGTATCCAGTTGGAATACCATTCCCGAGACGATCGAAAAAAACGCTTGGCGATCGTCGAGCCTTTCCCAATGCATCCGCCAAGATTTGGAACAGTCTCCCGCAATCATTACAGTCACAGCAAAATTCTGGCACTAAGTCATTGCTTAAAACTTACTTCTTCGGAGAAGGGTTCAATTTATAATTTCTTTTTAGTGTTTCATATAGTATACATCTTCGCATTTTATTGCAAGTTCAAAATTGTAAATAAGTTTGCGCCATATAATTATTAAATATTATTGTTGTCATTATTATTACTATTTGACTAGAAAAATATTTTTCTTGTTAAAATAACCCACTAAGGAAGAGATCTGGAGGTACAAACCCCTTGCAACTTAGTTAAAAGAGAAGATTATTTCAAAGTTTTCAAAGTTAAAATATCATGAAGGGAAATTTTTCCCTGAGTACTGGTTTAATTGAGATGCTTAGCATAATGTAAAGTTTCATATTGTGAACAACGTCAACAATTACAATGTTTTCAGTTGCCCCCAGGAAAGTGCACCTCTGGTGCATATTTTTTACCTTACCGGCTTTGAATGGTCTCTCACCCGCTGAGCTAACATTTAGGGAGAACACTGTAATGGTCATTTGTTTCTGTCCTATTTGTGGGCTATAATATAAACTACTGGTTTTTGTAATTCTTGAGCCCTATGATCAGTTTGAATTTTTCAGTCTCATTCTATTCTTGTAATGTAGTAAGTTAATTAAACGGGCAAAATTATGAAATTATGAAATGCTATGTTAAGCTGATGACTTGAATGCGAATATTTGTCTGTTAAAAAATATAATATTGCGTGCGGTTTGTCACTCTTTAATTTTGTAAAATTGCCCAGTCTTAGTGGAACAAACCAGTAGATGAAACAGTTTTTTTCATAGAGTTATGATTGACAACTGAAAGGAAAAATTGGTGTTGAAGAGGTATTCGTCGTGTTCTCTTGTTCTACATTATCTTCGCTTAATTTTATTACGGTCATGAAACTTTCTTGGGCCATAACAAACAAACAGACATTAAGGTTCAGTTTCAGCTTTGTTTAAATTTAAATGGCGGGAATCGTGACATAGCTTCTCGCGATAAGAGCGCTGAAAAATATCCCACTCCTTTCGTGAATGTTTTGTGATCATATCGATGCTATTTTGTTCTTAGTAAAACACTCCCGTCTATACAGTAGCTGAAGTTCTTTGGATCACAAAACAGGTGGAATGTAAATTTGTCAGTTAATGGCTAATAAAATTTGTCGTTGTCATAAACACTGCATCATGGTTAAACAAACATGTCCAACGACAGTGACTACGTAAGGATATAATATCACAACAAACGAAAATTCGAGAAGTATTGGTTCTTGTCCTATTTTGCTAATGGCAGAATGTAGCTGATTAGTTTAGTTTCAACTCTAACTTAAACCATTAAACAATAGGTTTTATCTGCACACCTGATCATTTTTTATGTCTGGGTGAAATAGTCAAAGAAAGAAAAAAAGACAATAACAATTTGCAGTTTGGATCTCAAGAGTGATATTGGCAGCTCCCAAAATGTATTGCAAATAATCTCTTTTTTTTCTTATGGAACTGGTACTGGCCCAATGGATCTTGCCGTAATGTTGTAGATGTGTTTGCTGCATTTCATTTTGAACGACGTACACGCAAAATCATATCCCCACAGTGGTACATGGGGCGTGGGAAGGAGGGGAGGGTGTTAATGGAACTTCTTCTCTTTAGTTTTGATGTGTTGCAGTATTTAGAAATGATTTTTCCTTCAGTGGGAAGCCGTTGATCCTCTCTACAAGATATATGGGGTATATTTTTGGGGTGGTGGCGCCGCTGGAGGACTGTGACGTCTGCACGGAACATGGTCGCCATCTTGGATTTTATTAGTGTAGGTAATAGCATGATTTGTTGTGATATTTGACATAAATACCACGAGTGATATTTCGAATTTGGTATACGTAATTTCACGAGCCGTTAGGCGGTGAAATTTGAGACAATTTTGAAATATGAATAGTGGTATCTATGCCAAATATCACGTACAAATCATGCTACTCACTACCTTCAAAGGTTTTGTAATTTTCACATGTAGATATTTCAAATTAAGCTGAAATGCCACTGCTCTAAGCCAATCAAATTTCAGAAATTTCCCATGCAATAGTATAAAGAATGAGAAATCAGTTAAAACGGTGAGAATTAATAATTTTTTGTGCTTAACATGTACATAAACAATATTCTTTGTTTCATTTTTTTCCGCAAGCTTTACTTTAATTGGTGAAAGAAGTTGAAAAAAAACGTGTATTTTTACTCAAAAATGGCTTGACCACCTGCTACTTATGACGTAATATCTCGTAGCCATAGTAAATGGCCATCACTAAACTCGCCTCAAAATGTGCTCAAGGGATAAACGAACAACTACAATATTTTACTGAGCCTTGGGCTCGTTAAGCAGCGCTTAGACTTGAGTTTTCGTTTTTTGCAACAACTAAAATGAAAATTTGACTCATTTTTCACTGGATAAAATTGGTACAGCTTATCTCTTAAATGCTTGAACGTGTCACGAGTCCTGCTTCGTTATAGGCTCTTTGGATGACTGTGATCACGTGATCAACTTCCCGTAAACAGGAAAACAGTTCACTTTTACAAAATTTTGTAAGCACAAGCTGAAAGAGCATATTAAAATTAGGTAACCTGAGAATTTTCAGCCGTATATCTCAAAAGTAGCGATTGCAACGGCCGCCGAAAGTTGCAAGCATTTGTATGAGAAAAGCAACTTTTAATTTTGCTATCCATTCACGCTTGCATGGTTTTCCATTCAAATCTTTGTAAAGTCTAAAATTTTGAAACTGTCGTTAAACCTTTCCCTTACTCATTTAAGGGCTCAAATTGCCTGTTATAAAATATTTCACAACAAAAACCAAAAACCTACGAAGACGCCTCATTTGTTATTGCTCTGAATATTTAAAACAATAAAAAGATATACCCTAACAATGCATTCGACCTTTCTCGGTTTCGAAAGAAAGAAGAAGTATTAACATTTACTTTTAGTTCTCGGGGCACTGATAACTCACCACTACCACAGGAGCAGGAATACTTGTACATGTCAAAAGGATTAAGTTACTGCCAGTCATTCGACTTCTTTAGGCGGGTTAGCTCCAAAAGGCGTTCAGCAAGTCCTCAAATATTAACGAAGTATAGCAGAGATCTGCAGCTGGAGGCTGAAGAGTAGTTGAGCTGGCCTTTGTTTATTTACAATGTGTTTATATTGCTGACGCAAATGAGTTAATTTTCTATGCATTATACAATGCTTTTTTAGTTAAATCGTACGTTTTCCGTTTTGGGTTCTAAAAGTTGAGAAATAGTAGGGTAGTGATAGAACTGTTTATAAAGTCTGAATTTTAAAATTTGCTGGTGTCAAAATGGGGTCTAATGCAAGCCTACCGCGATGACGAGAAACTCACTCAAGCACATTTAACATTATGGTTGTCACGAACTCTGAGGAAGTGTATATAATATTCATGAATCATTAAGGAATAAACTTTGCCAGTTCTCAAAAGAAAGACATGAATTTGTATATACAGAGTTAAAAGTTTCGTAGAACCTTTTCCAAACTTGAAACGTTTTCTGATTTATGTCAAGAAAACATATATCTGTAATTTTGCTTGTATGCATCACTAATTTTTATAACTTTAAATGCCTTATAGAAGTTTTCCATGCGTCATTATAGGCACAAAAATTAAAGCTATTAATGTTAACTGGAGGAGGTCTCTCATAGCCTACTGGCGATTATGAAACAACATTACAGCCAGCCACTCTAAGCTGCGGTTTTCGAAGTGTCTATATGGAAAAAACGAGTGAATTTGTTTAACTATATGGTTGAACAAATTAAGTGAAAGAGTGAGGGACCGTCGATAATGAATAATATCGTTAAAACATACGTTCAATACGTTTTTTAATAATAACAATAATAAAATAAACAATACTAATATTAAGAAAACAAAAATGCGGACAAAAAGAGAGCCTAAAATTTTCTAACTGAGCCGTGAAGCTGTTAATTTGCAACTAAACGGCAGGTGCTTACAGTTGTAGGTGGAGCAACTTTTCTTCTGTGTCATCCATTATAGATGAATTAAAATCATTCGAATAAGGCCTGTTTCAACCAACTTCTTAATATGGAGAACAATCATGCTTATCGAAATGCGTTTAGCACATGGATTAAGAATGTGTTCTCCTTTCGCGCCCATTCTGAATCTATTCTTTTTTCACCGTTTTAACCACAATGTTATGTCAAGTGTTCTACAACTAGGTATTTCACAACATAACTAACGGAGGAAATTACATGAAGCCGACAACTGACTTCAGCAGGTTGGCGTATTGTGGGCTACTGACTGTGCAAACCATTTGGGCTTCCGGTGGATATGGTAGAGACATTCAAAACAAAGATTTTAAATTAAGGAACAGGGATTAAAGACCCTTAGGTCACTTCCCCTGATGCATTACGCATTTGTTGTTTATGTTGATTTCAACGAGCGAGCGGCGATCTCTCGGTAGGGTAGAGTATTGCATCTCATCTCGTGGAAGAAGTTAAATGAACGCCGTGTTTGACATTTCGGCAAACTAGGCGAACCTCCATATGCGATCACCTCTCGTAAGTGAACACCTCCCGCCCGCCAATCCAAAAGAGTCGGAAGCCAAATGAACGCAATATTAAAGACGGCAGATGCGTCAGTATGAAGTCTCAGTTTTGTTTACATGTTTGCATGGATACAGCCGACACTCATGGAAGAATCATGGTTTAATACCTAATAAAGCTTTAATTGCTGAAAGAAATAGTACACTGGACGTGTATGTGAATGGAATCAATAACATTATTCATTGACGGGTAAAAACTTGCAAGCTGTTTACAACTTTGATATATATGTTGCAGTTAATTTTTTTTTATCCCAGGTAATTTTTATTTTTCTTTTGTTTCAACTGCATTAACATACATTACCATGCACACACCATTATGTATGTTATTTTTAGTGTGTCTTGGATGGCTGGATGTATATGGGAGGTATTGGAATGAATCCGTCGGTTTATAATAAATATCGGTTGTTAGGTGAGTTTTGTCTTTTCTTATCATCACATCAAGGAACGGAAGTTCTTTGCAGCTAGTTTCAGCAGTAAGTTGAATGCTTCCATCTAAGCTGTTTAAAATATCGTGAAGTTCCTTTAATTTATCCTCACCGTAAGGCCAGTTTATGTAGCAGTCATCCAAGAACCTTCTCCAGTTTGAGTAAACATAATGGCCTATTTCTTCTCCCATTTTATTAAAGACCTGACTGTAGAGTTCGTTCTCCAAATATCCGAGAACAAGGGTTGCATAGCTGGGAGCCATTTTCGTTCCCATCGCAGTACCTTTCTTTTGAAGGAATATTCTATCATCAAAGGTAAAAGTATTATTCGTCAGTATTAAAAGGATTGA
>BOPM01000437.1:297636-321705 GCA_022179025.1 Porites australiensis | reverse complement strand
ATATTGTTTTTAGTATATATATATATATATATATATATATATATATATATATATATATATATATATATATATATATATATATATATATATATATATATATATATATATATATATATATATATCGTTTTTTTGATAATGTTTTGAGAATAAAAAGTTGAGGAATAAAAAGCTGGAGCTGACTTTTTTGAAGCGTTGGAGGTAAGAAAACACAAACTTAAGATATGTTTTTTAAATGGCGTTTCATCGTTTATTGTTGGTGCATCATTTAACCGAAACAATCTTTACAACTCTACATGTAAAGTTTATTTGAGAAAAACGACGGAGGTGCATTGTGGACTCGGGGATTGCTCAGAGGATAAAATATATGAAAACGCAATTAACAGCTTGCAAAAGGATTGAAACTATGATTTTCCTTGTTTCCCTTCTGCACAAGTACTGTTTGCAGCTACAAGCATGAACTGATCATGACCCGTCGAATGTCAAGTCAAGTCAACACTTTCCTTTTACTACGCTAACCACACACAACAAAGGCTGGTTTCCAGGTGGGGTGCAGGCAAACACGCATTACAAACAATTAGAAGCAGTATGGTGTTCAATAAAGTTGCAAAATTAAGAAAATAATTACTAGTAAGTAGAAATGTATACAATATAGTCCAATGTAGCGAGGAAGTTTTACAATAGTATTAAGTTGGTGGGAGTTTTGAAGAGAGTTAAAATATGCACACACACAAATTAATGAATCCGAGCGATCCAGCAGAAAGCAAAGTTGCTTTTAAATTAGGAAAGCGATTGCGCTGTTTTTGCCTTATAAGAAAGCATAAGATTATTCCAGAGCATTGCTCCATTATACTTAAAACTACGTTTGAGCAAAATTAGTTTTTGGCCTTGGAAGTGATAGATCAGTTTCAAGATTCCCAAGATTATAATTGATGTTATAATCGTTGAGTTTTGTAAAGGAGTCTCTCAAATGAGGGGCACATTGACCAGTGAGGATTTTGTACATTATGGTAGCCTCTATATGTGTCCGCCTGGTTGCGAGGTTTTTCCATTTCAAATTATCAAGCACAAATTCTACCGATCTAATGTCATATGAAGAACCGTTAATGACCCTACCCGCACCGTTTTGAAGTTTTTGCATTTATCTTTCAGTTGCTGTCCACAAGTATCCAATAAGGGGGAACAGTAATCAAAGAAAGGTTGTGCATGTGAATTGTATAAGGTTACAAGTTTGCAAAGGGAGGTAATATTATTGCAAAATATATATGTATACTAAATGTGAGTCTTAAAAGTACCCAATGTAATTTTTTCATCTAATAATACTCCCAAACATTTATTATAGGTTACATGCAAACAATATTATTGCCGATGGATATATAATAAGGTAAATCATTAGATTTATTATTTAAGTTTATATGTCGACCCAACGAGCATTAACTTAGTTTTTAAAGGCTGATATTGGAGCCTATTAACTGTGATCCAATCACTTAAGGTTTTCTAGATCAGAATAGATATTACTAGCAAGAACATTTGCGTCAGTACTAGAGGAATATGAACAGTGGAGTAATAAATTCTAAGCAATTTGGTAGGACATTTATATAAATGAGGAATAGCACTGGGCCAAGAATTGACCCTTGAGGGACTCCACAGAGTAAGTTTCTTTAATAAGATAAATGTCCATTTACGAAACATTGATGCTGTCGGAACGTAAGATAGAAGTTAAACCACATCAGTTCCCTTATCAGTCACGCCATAAAACTCAACCTTCTTCAATAAAATCGAATGATTAATTTAAACAATTCCTTTCGAGTATCAAGGAAAACTACCCCTGTCAATTTTTCGTTGTCCATATTTTCAAACCATTTGGCACACATTTGTATTAAAGCCGAGACAGTCGAGTGAAGAGGTCGAAATGGTGCACTGTCTGATTCAGTTTCACTTCATGAGTATGCTATAATACTAAAACAATTATTCTCTTCAATCTCTGTGAATAGTGGCCTCAGGAATATTAACCTCGATTTCGAATCAGTTGTTAAATGTCATTAATCTCTCAGTGTATTAAGATTTGCTCCTGTCATGATATTTATGTGTCTACAGGGGTCATTGTCCTTTGTTGATACAAGGCAAATGCACTTCCACAAACACTACTCAGTGATCTGGGAGTAGGACTGCTTCGTTTCCTGGTTTCCTGCTTTTCTTGTGCATCTGTTTCACTTTTTACTTTGGTCGACAACATATCGATTGAACCCTGCGGCTGAGCTGTGGAGGAAGTTCCTACGCTTCTTAATTCTTTCCACTTCTGTTTCTTTCTTAAATATGCCGACCGTACATCACCATTTCTCAAGACGTGAAGAATAAAAATAAATAAACCCTGAAATTATACAAGACGGTAAATATGCGTTATTGACCAAGTGCGAATTCAAGATGGCTAGATTTTATGGCCAAGTTCTGAATTCTTTGCGTTTCTTTATTGACCAAGACTTCGTCGAGTAAATAGATAAATATTAAATAAATACAAGAAAAAAAAAAGGATAGTTGTTACTGTTGTTGTTGTTGCAAATAAAATATGGAGGGGAGGTTCCATGAAAGATTGTTCAATCACAACATTTCAAAGACTCGGGACAAAATTTTCCATGAAAGTGCTGATGAAACGTAGCTTTTCTGGCTGATTCATGGTTTAAAATATCTATAATTGTAAACCGCGTAAACTGTTCCACTCAAGAAAAGCAGATGTCTCATTTTGTTTTTCTCAGTTAATTTTAGCAAGACTGAAAACGCAATCTTGGCCAACGTTTCGGGACTCCACCACTGTTTTCCCCGCGAAATAACGTCTGAGGAATGCCGAATTCCCATGCCGATGACTTGTCACTACCCAGATCTTGGTAGTGCTTCTGATTGGTCGTGTTGAAAGGGAAATTTGTTTCAACCAATGATAAGCACGACCCAGATGTGGGTAATGACACGTCATCAGTATGCGACCTCAGAGCTCCTTTTGCGGGAAAACAAGGGCGGATGTCTCGAAATGTCAGCGGTTTTCTCAGGCTACTAAAAATTATCATCTAAATTGACAGTGACAGGCAGCTTGACAAGTGTTTATGTACGGTTGGAAAGTAAATCATTAAGGATGTAAAGTTATCACCGCCGCAGTTTTCCTTGATGACAAACCCAATGATGAATACCTGTAATGAATTGACGATGGTAAAGATGTACTGAAATACGAGTCCAGCATCTGTGACGCTTAAAACACCAAACACCCAGGTCATTCCCAAGAGTGGGAACAAAACTACGCACGCTTTGACTCCTTGACGAATTCTTTCCAGCCCAGAAGTTCTGTCAGCCTGCATTCTCAGTATTTCATGAACCACTCGACCAAGTATAATTGAGTTTATCTGAGAAAAGAAAAAGTAATAATACTGAACACAGAATATTAATTATTCATTAATCATTTATAATTATTATAATTATTATTATCATTAGTAGTAGTAGTAGCAGCAGCAGCAGCAGCAGCAGCAGCAGCAGCAGCAGCAGCAGCAGCAGCAGTAGTAGTAGTAGTAGTAGTAGTAGTAGTAGTAGTAGTAGTAGTAGTAGTAGTAGTAGTAGTAGTAGTAGTAGTAGTAATAGTAGTAGTTACGTAGTAGTACGAGGAAAAACGTACGCGTGTAAGAAAGCTGACGACCTGTGATTGGCTCTTATTTAACGCGTTTTTTTCCAGAGACTTGTAACATCCCTTACTTACATCTTTTAAAGACATAACCATGGGTAATAAACAACAATATTAATCTCGCTTTCTTATCTATCATTTCTTGTAAGACATGATTTCAGACTGTGAGTTTTCTTTACTTCATACAGCCTTTGAGGAACGTGACAACCAATCTTAAGGTTCTCTGTTTGTAGGCAGATTATATTGTGCGGTATATAATCTTTAAGTTTTACTTAAGTTAACGTACCAAACATACCACTAAAACGGGTGCGGCGAAGGTCCAGATAAGATTATTGGTGAAGGAAATCCAGCAGCTAGGCAAAAGAAGGCGAAAAAAAGAACATTAATAGTGAAATTGCTTGAAAAGCTTATTCGTTGCTTAAGTGGGCAATAAAGTCATTAAGATTTCATATAAAGATGCATGAAACGATACCAAACAAGGTGGAACTCAAAGTAAACACAACTGACAGTAAGTAGGTTGAGTATGATCTAGCTTGTTCTAGGCGTTCAGATGATGGGGAGCGGGCGAAAAATTACTTGGGCGCGGTCTCCCCTTGTTTTTTTCCCTCGTGTTCCTTTTGGACTCGACGTGTACGATTTATCACACTCCACACCATCTGAACCTCTGGAACAGGCTAAGTATGATCGTCCGGGAGAACGTAGTCCTGAATAGGACTGTTGTTGACAGTGACTGACGTTTCGACAACCTGCAATCTTCAGAGACAAAGTGAGTTGTATGGCGTCAGTTGATGGTATTAAACGCAGGTTAATGACCTCATTGGGCAATTGAAGTCGCGATATCATTGGTCGTCTGCGTGTCAGTTAAGCCGTAATGTTATTGGCTACGAAGACTCGTAATGTCATCAGTGCGTTTTAATCCGTCGATTGCCACAATTAAGCAGTCGTTTATTGTTGTCAAATTGTCGTTTGTCCACTCTCATTCTCCCGCAGTTAGCTTTGCTTGAGTCCGTCAATAATACGTTTGTACGATGCCGATAACTGTTGACTACGATTTAGTGGCTTTTATTCTGAGTAAGTAAACTAACTTTTGAAAGTAAGTCGTTGATAGTAGTCTGTAGAATACGTAAAAGATATCGCAGAGTCCCAGTCGATTTGATGTTTCGTCTGTAAATGGTGTGCAAGGGACACTTAAACAAACGAACTTTCCACTGGTCCAAAATTCCTCCACCAGTTCCGTATGAAACAAAAACAAAATAAAATAAATAATAAAAATAATAATGACGTCGGAGACTGTGCCGGTTGTTGTTGGTGTGCTGGGACTTATTAGAGAGCGAATGGACCAGAATTTAGGAAAGATCCGTGGAGTCAGTGACATAGATGAGCTGCAAAAGATCACCCTCCCAGTACACACAAATGGCGCACATACTGAGAAGGTTTCTGTCCATCGAATAAAAAAACTCCCGTAGTACCTCATCAGGACCAAGGGTTGGATAATTAATGTTATTTCGATTGCCTTTTTAATACATATAAATGCGTGAGAAATCTCTCGCTGCTTCTATGTCAAAATTTTCATTGCTGTTGAAGGTTAATAAAACGAGCCTTTTACACTTACAAGTCACCGTGAACATAGCCGTGCACTCCGCTATCTTGAGTAGAGGCAATCACTATGGATAGCACCACAATCAAAAGAGCTAAGCCTGCAAAAAAGGAAAAAAAGAACACTGTCACAGTGAATTCCGTCATACTTTATGTCTCCTGGTTATTTTTATTTATTTATTTCTACCAGGAATTATGAAAACCGGGTAAGCCAACGTCCCCTGTCTTAGCTTGTTTACTGTGTTGTTTGCTTATGTCGCATCGTTTATTAGTTGTTTCGTGGTTAGGGATTTGTGTAGTATTTCGCGCCGATTTCGCGTTCTTTCTAACCCCCATCTCCCTCCCTCCCTAGCTAGAGGGTGTTTTTCCGCCCCTGTCTGGAACCTTCTGTCCTGAACAAAAGCGACAGTTATTTGAAATCAGAAACCTAAAGCTGGTTTCGGTGCAGTTCCTCAGTTTAAACTTCGTTATTGGTCACCTTGAGAAAATTTTCCTGGGGAGCACCATGTAAAGCTCTGAGATGGAACAAAGTTAATACGATTTGCAGATATCATCTAATATCGTATTATATCTATTCTCGTTTCATTTGGCTAAGCGGATCAATCACTCTTATCCGGGCTGAGACAGAAAGGCTTCTAAAAGTCAAATCTATTAGGCAAGAGCTCTCTCTCACTATCTAAAAGTAAAACTTTGTAATTTTTTGTCCATACCAAAAAACTCAACTGTGGCGTCATCCTTAGATTAATTTTTTTGACAATGAAAATTAAATATCTTCGACTGTTAATTGACGAAGATCTGTCATATTCACTCTGTTGCATGCAAATAAAATAAGTAAAACAATTAAACTAATTGCGAGGTTAAGACATATTGTTCCCACTTGTACCCTCCTAAATATTTATCAGACACTAATCCCATCGTATCTTATCTAACTTATGGTCTTATCTCTTGGGGTAACGAGTGTAAAACTTTCCTTGACCAAATTCTTGTGCTTCAAAAACGAGCACTGCGTTTAATATATTTTGCTGAGACAAACGACCACGTGATACATTTTTTGTTAGCGCAAAAATTCTACCTTTATAAGCTCTATATTGTGAATCCGCTCAGTGGTTTACTGTTATGTATGATGTGAAAAAAAAAAAAAAAAAATCACTGCTCCTGAAAATATTTTGAAACTTTTCTCTAGAATTTTTATTGTTCATACTTAATGCACGTACCTCAACCTCTGAACATTTTCATACTAAGGAATCTCGACTCAATGTCAAACGAAATGCTTTCTCGCGCGTTGGGGTCAAAATTTGGAACGGGATACCTCAAACAATAACAATAAAAAAGAAGACTAAAGCTTTTAAAAGATCATTAAAAGCAACGCCACTTCAGTGATATCCTTCAAACTGAAGACTCCCATATTGACGTAGACTTGATTATATTGTGAAAATCAGAGTGTAAAATATATACTCTATAAAACGTATAATTTTTTGGTATTTATTCAGTTTATTGTACCGCAGTTAATGTAGCCTGGCCTGCCTCGAATAGCCTCGCTGACTGCAGGCCAGTCTCAATATTTTGTAATTTATTTACCAATTTAAATGAATGTTGGAAGTTGAATGTGAAAGCTGAATCGAAGTTTACTTTGATAATAGGTTAAGTACTGTTTAATCTGCCCAGGTATATAAATAGGGTAAGGTGCCGTGATGGTGAGGTATCAATTTAAAGGACTATACTGATGTCCGAAACACGGATGAAGTAATTATTACTTCCCATCGCTAGGATAACATACTGGCAATGAGCTAGCTGTGAATTTTGTACACTTTTGCCAGTTACATTATAGGAATTTTTTTCTGCAAAGTACATACTAGATATCGATCAGAGTTATGTCTACCAGAGATAAAATCAAGCACCCACCCCATGATATTATGTAGAAAAGGCGCATCCTGACGACTGTATTAAACACCTTGACCACCATCATATACAGGTAAACACCTTCAAACAACATCCAAGCAAATGCCACCGTATAGAAATAATGAATTATGGCTGCTACGAACACACACACTTCCTGAGGAAGATGGAAAATCAGGTAATTAATATCGACTTGAATTGTGGGAATAGTCCAGTTTCTAATTTGCAATTGCCGCTTTAACAGCTGAAATAGAAGCAATTTTAATGAAGTAATTTATACAGATTTAGCCTTGACCTAAAGAAAAATATTCACAAGTATTGGCTAGAAGGTGCCTGAATTTGAGTTTAAAACAGTAGACACAGTTGTACACAGGTCTTGTTAATATATTTACCTTAGGTCGAGGCTAACCCTGTATAAATGAGTCTTCGGTGCTTCTTAGTGGCCGAGACGAATTCGAAACTTGACTATTCAAAATCAGTGAAAGTTTGCGTGTCTAAGAAACTAGACGTAAGGCACTATGAGTAAATGATAATCTGCTTTTATTTGACCTACCTTCGGTTTTGTTGCATTAATCCCAGCAAGGAAGGTTATTTGCGCGATTGCTATGGCAACCACGAGGTTAAGACGTATTTGAATCTGTTCTTGTTTTAAATTCCTGTGAGAGAAAAATAGAAAAGCTTAAACAAATAGGCACTGAACAATGCCACATAAAAACGCATAAAATCCAACTAGTGGTCTATTATCCATGCTCCGTTCCGATTGGTTCAGCTACTACTAGGCTATATGTTATAGCCCACTCGCGTTTTGCTAGTTAAAGTTGTTTTGTCTCGATATTTTTTACCAACTAGTTGAAGTTTACTAAAACAATTATTCCTCTCGCTCTCATAGCCTCTGAGTCAATAGTCCATTCGGCCTTCGACCTCATGGGCTATATTGCCTCAGAACCCATTCGGGCTCGAGGAATAATTGTTAAATAACACTCGGATGAAGAAGAAAGGGGAGGAACCTAAACAGTGCAAACAAAGGCAACCTGGCAAGCCTTGATTTTAAACATTACCATACTTCTTTTTTCCATGCTAAGCTGTTCCCGATGCAACTTACATGAGCAGGCAATATGCAACAACGGTGAGCGATTCTCCAACAAGTGACAGGGTACACCCAACGTAAGTTATAACTTCCAAAGCTACTTTATGGTCTCTTGAAATTTGCTGGGAAACAAAAAAAAAATGTTTGTCTTTATTTTCTCACTTAGGAATTTTTGTTTTAATATCGTTCGTATTCAGCCGGAATAAGAATACGCAAAAGTTTTTTTGACAACTGTTCACTACCATGATTTTTAGATCAATTGAATGCTACATTCATCGAAATATTTTATTTCAAGCAGATTTCTAGATGTTTTCATTTGTTTCTATTTCGAAATACAATCGATCGAACACATCCCGAGAGTAGAAAGAGGTAAAATTTTGTTGGGCTGTTAATAAGCAAAACCCCGCTCAGAAATTCTTATAAAATTTTGGGAATTAAAAAATAATAAAAAATATTGTTCAATTGAGGCCTTAAACTGCTGTCTTAAGCAATAAAATTGGTATCCAAGCTTTCGCCGATCAACGGCATCATCAGGGAATCATCCCTGATGATGCCATTGATCGGGGAAAGCTTGGGTGCCAATTTTATTTTTTAAAACAGTAGTTTAGGGCCTCAATTGAACAATACTTTTACTTTTTTCTAATCATGCTGCTGAAGGACAACATCAACAGATTATTGGTGGGAATTATTTTTAAGTTATACATATATTAACATAATCTGTTATTAGAAAATCTGCGTAACTTATTAACATATTAGTTCTCATTTTAAAGAATCAAGCAATTACAACTATGTTTTAGTACTTCTACTCAAAATAACACGAGCTAAATAAAAATCGTCAGTCATCAAATGCACCGTCCTATTGGTCGTCGTGTTCATGATTATCCGCAGCAGCGAAAACAAGCTGAAACAGCGGCGTAAGAAGCATTCCCACCATCTAACGCTTTCCGGATTTATTTTGTCCACAAACCATCCTTTCTAATTGTTAAAATAACTGTCAAAGGTCAAACTAGCGGGATACCTTCTCACTGGCTTTGTTTTCTCCTACTTGCATGAGAACAGCAAAGTTTGTGAGATGATTGCAAGTGCAAGTGACTTGCCTATTGGATTTTTTGACCAACCTACATCCTACAGATGACCAAGAACCGTTGTTCTTCGATCTGAGATGGAAACAAAAGGAAAACGTATAGTTTTTTTAAACGTTATCGTCAAAAAAAGGAAAGAAAGATGCTTGGTGAACGGTGATAACAATGTGTAAAAATAGGAACTTGTTACACTAAAAAAGTAAGATTCAAAGCTGAAGGATAAGAGAAAATATCTAAAAAAAAAAAAACGGCGTTTTGGCATCATGAACAAAAGGTATCACAACTTATATGGTCTTTAAATCTAATAAAGGCCGCGTTTTTTAAACTGCTCGTCCAAAGTACTAGTGCAGTGTTGAAGCAATATATAGAAAGTGTTTTCCGTGTTTGCATAACCTGATATAAACACGAGAGGGGTTGGGAGGATTCTTGACAGTTATGCAAACCCGAGACGAAGTCTAGGGTTTGCATAACTTCGAGAATTCTCCCAACCCCTCCAGTATTAATATCAGACTATGCAAATACAGGGAAAACGTTTTCTATTGCTTTTATAAATCAACTTCCCCGAGAAAAAACGCTTTGTTATGGCACCGATTAAAAAAGAAATTCTTATCTTGTACACGAACTCTTGCACGCGTAATCAGTACTTGTTTTGCAAAAACGATGACTTCCAAAATACGGATTTTTCTCGCTTAAAATGTCAGCTGAAGTGAAAAAAAAATTTACCCAGCATATTTGTTAAGATTTTCCAAGTTCCAGCCGACGAGGGAATGGGTAAATAATGTAAACTTGTCGAGTTTTCAACTCAAAAACTAAGAAAGAAAGAAAGAAAGAAAATTTGACTATCCATGCATGCGACAAATTTTGCTAGTCACGTGTCTGTACGCCCATCCGTCTGCACCAATTAAAGGGTAAACAATTAATGCGGAACGACCTTTTTTACTTTGTGTGGAGGCTACAACCTGCGTTTAACTTGATGATAAACGTCCATGCTGATCTTTGGACTACATTTTAATGTCTACGCTGACGTGGATAATAGAGAAAGAACTAGCATAGAGCGAGAGAGAGGATAGAGAAATATCTAGAGCCAGAGATAAAAATAAATAAGAAAAGCTTCGTCAGCAACACAACATGAAAATTTTAAAGTGTTGGTGAGAAAATGAGAAATTTTAGCGGAGGGTAAGGTGAAAATGAGCGGCAGTGAATAGAAAGCGAACAGGAACACGAAGCAACAATTTTTTTTTTTGTATGAGAACATACGACATCAGTTTCCTCCATAAAACGTTACTAGAACGTTTCACGATGTAGTCGTTCAAAACAACGACAAAGAAAATAATGTACAAAACAAGTGTGCTGCACGTGCAAAGGTGTTGTTGTTTTTGCTAATTAGACCTTTTTTGTTATCGTTGCCTTGGCCGTTTAGCATTACACGATTTTACTTTGGTTTGAGTGAACTATAATTAATTATTTATAGTAATGAATGAGAGCTTCGCTTTTAACCCTGGCTAAATCTATATATTACTTACTTGAGGGTGAAGTCCCAAAATACACAGAAAGGATTGTGTTCATCTTGCAGTTTCTGAGGGGAATAAAGGGAGCGAAATTAATAATAATAAAAACAAATCGGATTAATTGATAGTATTATACTATTTGAACCAAGATGGTCACCCGTAATGATAAGCGCTCGTCCAACTAGGTACTCATTAATTTGAAACCGTAAGCTCGCGATGTCGACGATTTAAAGGAAAAATATAAGGCTGTGAACTTTATCTGTTTGTGGAAATTTTCTTTCCAGCTATTAACTTTCACCAATATAAACCTGCTTCCCACTTTTAATCATTTTCTAACCTTCTTTGTTTACAAGAACGTATTCACCTATTGTAAGCATTCATGTACCTTTTCGTAACGGAATGAAATGGTGACGTTTTCCTCGAGAATACCAGAAGGCGCTGGATTTACAGTGCTGGATATGATTCGTCCCCCAAGCCGGAGGTTAGTTAAAGTTTCGCTGAAATGAATAAACAAATAAAGAAATAAATAAATGACTAAAAAATAAACACAAAAAAATAAATAAATAAATAAAAGAATAAACGTAAACTGTTTTCACTTGAAGTTTCCAGATCAGTGGACGTGAACTATACAGACTGACTATACTGTATAAACTCGGTTATTATAAGCATCATCGCCATCGTCTTAACTCGAACTGCTTATATTATCTAAATGATCTGGGTTAAAATATACACTATTCATCAATTACCCCGATATATATTGAATAGGAAAAATGCTCCTATACATAATATATGGTCCAAAAAAAAAAAAAGATTAAGCTATATAATTATGCTTGTGTTGAGATTGGTGTTAGCCTAGAATTTAAAATTTAATATATTACCTTACGAGAGGAAAACAATAAATAAGTACTGAATATAAGTCGACAAAAAGGGAATGACTGATGAATAAATTACTAAGAAACAAACCAAAAATAAAGAAACTAACCCTTCTTTCTCCAGCTTTCCTTTATCGGAGAACCATTGCTCGATACCATCATAAAGAATGCTCACAACAACAGCATCTAAGTAATAATTATATTATTAGCATTTTGCTCATTTACTTCATGAACATATTATATTTTTTTATCAAAATGATAAACTGACCAATTAAAAAAGAATAAAGAATCTTCAAGATCACAAGGCGCCTTCTTTGTCAAAGATGGAGTTTTTGTCTAGAGTAGGGTTAGTTTTTAAAAAACAAAATTTATAATGGTTTTCGTATATACATCCGCGCATGGTAATTCAGTGGTCAGAAGTCATGCAAGATGAGGTACGTGTCCGTCGATTTATCGAAATTTTCTGAATTTGCTTCAAAAATTCGTTGAATTTTCTGTGTTAATTTATTTGTTTTTGCGCCGTAACTCAATATAAAACCTGGCTACGTAGAAGCTTGAAAAGGTTCTTGAAGATAAACTGAACCTACAGAGACTCCGTGCATTAGACAGGACTGAGTGGAGTCCAATTCGGTCTGTAATCATACTCGTGATTAATAAAATCGGATGACCGCGCAGCGGGAGTGCAATTTGTTTTATCACGAATATGATTACAGACCGAATTGGACGACATGAAGTTACCAATTAATCATAACTTTAACAAAATATGTGATATATGGGCTCTTTTTTTAAATCAAAACACAAGAAATTCCTAGACCTTTTTTTTTTTTGGTGGCAGCAAGCGCGCTTAATGCGCGTACTGTCCAATTACTTAGGCATGATGCGTACTGTCCTATTAAGGCTGAAATCAGGGCAGTTGATAGCCAATCAGATTTGAATACAAATAAAATTGTTGTTGTTGTTGTTGCTTTTGTTGTTATCACCACGTGGCATTTTGGTCGTTTTAAACTATTAACAACCTCAACAAAGAAGGTATCAGCAATACATCAAAAGCACGAAATCTTATACCTTCTCCTAGGAAAATTGCTGAGGGTATAGAAATGTTTGCGTTATCTTCTCCTCCAGAGAAATTTGTTTCGCTTGAAGAGAAACTGATAACTCCTTTGGTGTTCGTTGATACTCGTTGGATCTTCATCGCTAAGAGAGAATAGTATAACTGACTAAATAAATGCACCCACACACACACACAACGCATTTTATTGCAAACGTAATAAAAAATATACCAAAGAATTAACTAATGGAATATCCATACCTTAAACAAAGGTAATAAAAGTATTTTTCACCGTGGCGGCGAGCGACCCTCCTTTAGTTAGTAATTTTCTTGCTTTCGACATCAGTATATACGATATATACAATATAAGACTTAATATGTTTATTACCGCAGTCTGCTTTTTTTTCTTGTTAAGCTGAGTATTATAATGATCATTTAACAGAAAGAAACTCGATTTTTATGTTTGATGGTATATATTTGCTCCTATCTTCCAATTTAAGACTTAGTCGGGGATTAGAGCCAATCAGACACGGCGAAATATTTCACGGCGAAATATTTTTTTTATTTTTTAAATGAATAATAAAATAAGATGCACTTAGAAGGCTTAATTGAACCTCTTCTTTTGTCGTTTAATTCATTACCCACCAAAATATTTTTGGGAAATGATCGCACTTCCATTAGCTTGGTAATGAATCTTGCCGTAGTCAACTGCAAATGACTCCAGTTCTTGAGTAGCTATCAATATGTTAATGCCCTTCTTTGCTGACTGGTTGCTTATTATGTAATTGAAAAGTTCACTGGTAGTGTTTGCTGCATCCTATAATTAAGGAGAAGTGATAAATATTGTTAGGTACTTGTGATACAAAGTGGTCGTAGATATTGTTTATGTGTTCATGATATAAAGCTCGTGATTTTTCCTTGATGACTTTAACTATGCTGTGAGAGACTGTGTGTTGCGGCCCAAAGTCGAAAACTGTTACGAAACTAAGTCGAACACTCGAACTCCTTACGTAAACCTTATCTTTATTCCACAAAGGATTCCACGTTCCGAATAGATCCAGAACCAAATAAATCAACAGCCTCAACTGCTGTGTCAAATCCAATTTACAATGAAGTCAGAGTAGTTCCAAACGAATTCAAATCCAATCCCGGAAATCCTACGCACGAGATTTTCTACAACCAAAACATAAATCCACTATGAATTCAGTGTTCAAAAGCTCGAAGTCAACGTTCGAAATACAAGAGGAAAACTTACCGACTGTTTTGAGTTCCATAAGCAAAGCTTACAAAAGACATAACTCACAAAGTATCAGATTTCAAAGCACGTGGTTTCATGGTAGCTACGGAATGCATGCGCAGCGGTAGTAACACTGTGACATACCCTCGGTTCAGTTAAAAGTGAACAATTCATGATCAACGACGGCATTTGTTAAAGTACAGCAAGCATTCAAAGCTTGTGGTCCTTATCGATTGATTTCTGACGGCTTTCACTCCATGGTCTCCATCTTCGTCCCCTTCCAAATTACGATTGGTTCTACTCGTATAAACCATTATTACAGTTATCTTACCCGTATTGAATCCTTCATTGTGACATTCAGAGCTCTCATTTCTGAAAAGTATTGCTGCAACTAAAACGAGGTAAATGTAATTTGAATATCAGACAGTGAGTTTGTTTAGCTTCTGATGTCACCACTTATTATTACGTAAAATTCTTCCGAATGTTACAACATCACACAGTGTACATCAGGGGCACCCAACGACAGTTTCCTGTAAAATATCTGTTCGGAGAAGCAGCACAAATTGCCTACAATTTTCTATACCTTGGGGAAAACTAAGAATTTCTAGATGACCGTTCCATTCATGCATGTACAATTTTCGAAGCTTATCCAATAAATTCCCTACGATTTTGTGAAGTTTAATTTTTGGCATTTTACCCCCTAGATTAAGCTATTTTTCGCAGAAAAAGGAAACCTAAAATTTTCGGATTCAAAAATGCGATGGAAAGAGGAATCAGAAAAATTCTCTCTTCCTCTCTCATCTAAAATTTTCCAGAAGATAATACTGAAGCCCTGGTTATTTCGAAAAGACTCAAATTCCCCTAGGATGACCGAAAAGCTATAAATTTTTTAGCGCCGATTAGAATGTATTTCTAAAGGTCTAAAAGTAATCTGGATAGCCTGAAAAGTGTTTTCAATGCATTTAGGAGAAAACCGTCGTTGGGTGCCCCTGGTACATTGGCTAGTGAGTGGATGCGAACATACCATGTCTTCAGGAGTTCGCTTCCCTGGTTGAGATGAGTTTGTTCCAGAAGCTTCTATGATAACAGATGGGATTGTGACTGCTAACGTTTGTGTTATACCAAAACGTCCCGTTGTCATCAGACTCCTTGATAAGAATGGGTTATCAGTAATTAGCGTTCTCAGTAATCCTGTTTCATTCGTTCTGCTCGTTGTTATTGCTGCTGTTGTTGTCGATGTTGTTGTTTTTATTGCTGCTTTCATTGTTGTTTTTGTTGTTGCTGTCGCCACTGTGTTCTTTATGGCTGTTGTAGTTGTTGGAGTTACAGTTGAGGTTTTTTGCTTTTCTAAATTATCTGACACGGTCTTTGTGGTTACGACCAAAGTAGTAGCTGGTATTTGGGCTGTTACAGTTATTAGCGAATCTTTAAATGAAGAACTTTCCTTTAATGCAGTTTCTGATGATACAGGAGAGTCTACAAGTAAATAATCATAAAACTGGTAGTTTAAACTACATGAATTCTTACCAATGCATGTTGATCAGCCTCACGTTGATATTCTGCTCCTTTATCACTGGCAGTTTGTCTTAATACTTTTAATTATTATAAGACAGAAATAAAAATATCGGTCGTTAAACCGGCTAATCAGAACCACTCGTACATACAGGAGCTGAAGGAGGTTCAATGTTGGCTTACTCCCCCACCCCACCTCCCCCCCCCCCCACCCCAACTCTAAAGCATATCGCGTTACCACTTTAAAGATGCAGCTGTATCATCTGACGGATATATACAAGATTAGTATAACCCATAAAACATTTTCTCGCTACGATAAGTATTAATAACTATCGCTACTTGAAGAAATTAGTGTCTCCGCGTAACCACCGTGATTTTCATCAAACATGTTCCCTTAATCCCCTGTCACTCTAGCTGACGTGAATGAATCAATAAATTAAACGGCCCGTCTAGGTAAGAAGTCAAACAGTATAAAGTTATTATTAAACAAACTTGGTATCGTTATACGTTTCCTAGCCCCCCCCCCCCCCCCCCACCCCTTAAGCCAACGTTTTGACCTAAATGACAAGTGAGTGTTAATGTTGGCTTAGGGGAGGGGTAGGTGGGCAGTTTCCCAGACACGTATAATGATCCCAAATTTGTATCATGCCGCGCCCCATAGAAGGTAATCCTGCGCGGATTCCGAAATCCTCAAACTTTTGCTCGTGGAATTCGGAATTCTGGGCTTTGAAAACCGGAATTCAGCTCAGAAATCCGGAATGCCGATAACGACTAGAGCCTGTAACTCAAAGTTTCAAAGCATGGTATCCAGAATCCATGGCCAAGACTGTCTTGGTTCGTCTTGGATTCATCCTTACATGGGGTGACATACCAAATCTTACTCATCGTTTCAATCCTCTGTAACACCCCAGGGTAGTAAGTTCGTTCCGATTCGATCCGTTCCGAATTAGGCCTTTCCCGATTGTGCGCGTAAAATGCTGGAACGTTGCTCACCGGAATGCCAAAAAGTTGCTAAAAAATTGCCAAAACTCCAAAAAGTTGCTACCTAAATTGCAAAAGTTGCCACCTTAAGTTTTTTGATATTTTTATGTAAACGTTAATTAAAAGCTTTATTTTTCATTCTTCGCAATAATTACTAACATTGGCCAAGAAAAAAAAAATACTAAAATGAATTCAAAAAAATTTAAAAAATTTAAAAAAATGAAGTTTTATATGATATAGTTGACTTTGTTGTGTTTGATATGTGCTCTAAACCTATATTTTGCTCAAAAGTTGCTCAGAAAGGCAAAATTTGTTCGTGGTTGCTAGAACCGCAAAAAGGTTGCTCCAAACGCCTAAAGTTGCTCAAACGTTGCCGAGGAGAATCGGGAAAGGCCACTTCCGAATGCCGTTTGCCACATGCAATACCTTGTTCACAAATGTATTTTAACGTCACTTTCGAACACTTTCTTGCTTCCAACTGCGCGCTATACTTTTCAACCACAAAGCAGTACCACCCCTGGTTGCCATGATCCTCGCCCTTAACTATGCTGGGTTTTTGACTGAGACAATCCAAATCAGTCTGGAACCAGCAGTAACCATGGTTTTTGTGCCAGCTAAAACGAAATAAAATGAAAAAAATATATAAATATAATAAAAATAAATATAATAGATATGGATAATAAATTAATTAATTACTCTTATTATTCATTCAAAATATTTCCCCGATTCTGATTGGCTAAAGGCACACGCATAATTCACCATAATGGAAGAATTTTGCGACTAATGAACCGATGACATCAAGTGCAGCTTTCTTGCAGGTTAATGCACCATTAACCGAGAAGACCTGGGGACGAGCTTGAGTTGTTTTGGTTGTGAAAACAAAAAATAGCGGACATCTCACTCGTTTCAAGAGTACAGCAAGAACAGCAATAAGACAACTCGAAGAGCGACATCTGCTATTTGGAGAATATTTGCGGAGCTGAATAACCCTAAAAGTACACTATCGAAGATGAACTTAACATCGCGATCAATGGAGGTAAACATGTTTTAGCTATGTTTTTAAACTAGGAATTATTTTCGGCTTTCGAATCATATGAAGAATTATGGAGATCTCGGAGGGTGTCATCCGTCGAGGCCGTATCTCTATAATTCTTCTTAAGATACTCAGCCTCATTCATTAATTGCTAAATATTTAGTTGGGTGGTTATGAAAGCCGCCAAACATAAAGTTCAAAACAACGGTGCTTTAGTTTATGTTGGAAGCTCCCTGACGGTGCACAATCCTTCGTTTGTTTGTTCATCAAATTGTGACTGAATGTGACTAAATAAATGCGATGTTTCTATTGGTCAATAAGTGTAAAATGATAGGAATTCTTTTGAACGTTATACACGATCGGGTCCAAAAAAGCTAACAAAAACATATAATAGCAAAGGAGTCTAACAGGTTTCATAACCATTCTACTTTAGTATAACTATAAATTAATTAACTTAGATGACAGTTGACCATTTTGTTTTGGAAAGGCTAAAAAACTTTTGGAAAACCGTTTCACTCGTCACGGATACCCTAAGATTTTTTACCAACTTAAGTACATTTTCAAAGGTCGAATTTTTCAAATGTGATTTCCAAGCCAATATTGCGATTGTGGTTTAAAGGTCTCCTGAAAATTTCGTTATACAAACAAAGCGTCTCCTAGAGTTTTTTTTAAGAAAGTGCCGCTCAGCTCATACCCTCCAGTCGGCCCCACCGTCGACCAGAACTATCGGGAATCCAACAGTTTCGGATAAGACAAACAAAACGACATAAATATTTGGAAACATTTTGTCGTTGGGTGTTTTTGATTTTGTTTTTGTTTTTGTCGCTGTCGATAATTTATTCATTAAGGTGGCTCCCTAGAGTATTTACCAATAACCGTAGCTATCTAGCATACGATGCAGAATGAAATCTAGTTACTTTGTCTATGCGATTTGGTTCACGAAATTCACCGTGTAAAAAGGCTCCTTTATCAAGTTTCATTTTCTGCATTAAGGCTGTTGCCATGGCAACATCGCATTCCTTAAACAGGCAGTAATCTTGTCTTTTTTGATCATTTTTTCTTAATATTTTTTTATTTTCCTCGGTGAAATGTCTTTAAACTTTGCCACTTCATGTTAACGATATTGCATAACATTTTAAAGTGGAAAAAACATGGGTTCGTTAAGACGGTTTGGCCAATATTTTGAAATTTGTAACTTTTCTTAATGGATGAGTTTAGCTCTTACAGATTTTAACAAGAAAAGGACAGTGCAAAGGTACTGCAACTGTTAAAAAATGAGGCGATTTTTTAAAAAAATTACCGAAGGAAACGCGAGAAATTCACGCTTAATTAACTGCGCTGACGTTACAAAAATCCGAAAAACACGCGTGGTTCGAGGTCGTATGAGCAAAATACGCGCGCGAGCCATCACGCTCGCATGCGCATAACGCACATAGCTAAAAACATCTGATTTCTTCGAAAAGTGCGAAAGCAATTGTTAAAGCTGTTGATCAGTATTATTACGGTGATATCTCGCCAGTTGAAAAAGGAAAGATAGCGGATTCAATTTTATACCAAACACTGAATGTTTTCTTCGAAATACTTAACCATTGTAGCCAAAATTCGAGCCGTGGTGGTCACTACTCGTGCGGATGGCGATCATCGGAGATAAAGACGGTGGTTTTGCAAGGATCGCGATAAGGCCTTCATTTCCTAATCTGCTGTACCGACTGTTTGCAGATCTTCAAATACCAGCCCACTTCTGGATACTTTTTCAACCTTGTTCCTCTTTAGGGATAATTTCGACGCCGAAGTTTTTCTTTAAAAGCCTGCTGTAAAAGATGGCGTCGATCTAAAAAAAAGTCCATCAAGTCCTCAGCT
The DNA here is from genome assembly GCA_022179025.1 of Porites australiensis. Lineage (NCBI taxonomy): Eukaryota > Metazoa > Cnidaria > Anthozoa > Scleractinia > Poritidae > Porites > Porites australiensis. Next base: position 302,335 of record BOPM01000437.1, on the reverse strand, counting down.
GCACGTACAAGACCGTAGTTCTCGACGGATAACCTACTATTGCTTTCGTCTAGGGTCAATCTGTGACTCAAAAATTATTTTTCTTTGTGCAATAACATTTTCTAGTGCACCTTGTGCGTTAAAAAACTTTTGAAAAGGAAAAAGTACAAGGATGTTGGTTCGTCGATGGGAAGGTTTCTTCGATCAGGCTGCAAATTAAGTAGGAAACCTTTCTTCTGATAAGTTTTTTAAACAATGTGATAGAGTCGGCAAAACAAAAAAAAATATACTTGCTGTACATAATCTTGCCTTAAAGCCACTTCTAGAATTTCTTAATCAAATCCAATGTAAGAGAAATGAAGTGACCGAGGAGCGCTGCCGGTGAAGACATTCTTGAGTGGTTGTTCGGGACTTGGCTCGATCTTTCAGATCTTTCTACTGACCGTGAACAAAAGGACAGAAACAGTAACATTGCTTCCTTTAGGGTTAGCGTATTTCTTTGTTTTCTTTGTAAAGTTTCCATTCACCATTCACTTGGACTATTTTACGTTTGTCTACCTTTGAAGAGAAAGAATTAAAGTCTTTGGAAAATTTCTGCTTCGTTTTTACATACAATTTACTCTTATGGAGATCGATAGTGACTTGTAACCGGTGTAATTTAACATTGTCTCCTCTCATAAATGTTTGACCTACACTAACCAAACCTTTTGCAAAATGAGCTTCAGCAGAGGGTTAATTTTGGTTTCTCACCCTTCAATAATACATCTTTCGGTTAAACTAACTACTTGTCTGATTTGCGTGGACGTCGCGCGTATTTTAAAGCTCGCGCCATACTAGTGCTCAGGCTGCACACGGACAATTTACTCTAGGGATCCACCTTAAGTTAACACTTCACTTGAACTTCTACTGAAAATTTACGTTCAAACTGTATTTTGTAGCCGCCGTTATGTTTACACGTCTTACAATTTTATTGGTTTTATAATTCTATAACAACAACCACACGATCGGAAGGTGGTTTGACTGTGGTGTCACAGATTAAAAGTCGTATTTGCTGGTGGGGGTAATGTTTATGCAACATTAGTGCGGGTCGTTGCTGAACGTGGCCCTGCCAGGGTAAATTCCATTTACAAGCGACATGACCCAAAAAGTAGCGACAGAGCGTAAAATGAAATCGCGACAAGAAACAACCTCCCTCGGCCAAACTGCGACAGTGACGGCAAAGCCGAGAATAAGCGACAAAGAACGGTGGTTTGGCTAATTTATCACCAGTCTGAATACCAAGAAGGAGTAATTTTCGTCAAATTTCCTTGCGCTTCAGACAAAGTCTCTTGTTAGTGAGCTTCAGTGGACCGGCTCCTGTGAATTGTGTTAATTGTGAATGGCGATATATAGGTGTTCGATACGCAAAACGTTAACTGAGAAATTGCAGAACTGTAATGGTTTCTTTACAACGCATCGCCATCGCCCTTCTCTAAAATTCCGACGAAGATAAGCAATTTTCGTTCAATTTCCGACAGTAACGTGAAGCATTTATAGACACGCACACGAGCGAGACGTTTTAAAACTGTTCAGACGAGCGACATGGGATCCCCCCTCCCTCCCTGGGCAGGGCGTCTTGAACGTTGTCCGCCGCTAGGTTATCGTAATTAATAACAGTTGCAAGATTAGTTGATGATTTTAATTTGCACCGGCAAATACTCGGTCATTCTCACCTTAGTCTAGTCCAATACTCTTCGCTGTCAGAAATGATGTTTTTCACCCTCTCAAGACTTGCTGAGTCAGTAATCCGTGCCACCCCGTTTTCTCCCACATCCTTACACTTACTGTTCAGCTGGTTTCCTTTACATCTCTCACTACTTGGCTGGTAGGTCGGCAAAGAGTAACAGCACCAAGACTCTAATAGGTCAATAGGAATTGTTCCTAGTTACTCAACAGAAATTTTGTTCACGAAGAAAACAAAGAAAAAGAAATAATGTCAAGTAATTTCTAGGTTAAGGCTAGATACCGCAAGAGTTTATTGTTAAGTTTCTTGTATTGCTCCCTAGGTTGTTAAAGTACATCAAAAGCCACTATCTTCTAGATTCTGTCTACGTCGTTGATTTATTATTACATGATTTGGTACTGATTTTCTATTTATCTAAAGACGTTCATTAAGGTGAAAGTTTGTGTAAAAAATTTGTTCCGATCTATGCTAATTTTTTTGAACTGGTAAGTTCCGCCGCTCAAAATGAAAAAAAATTGTGATAAGCCATACATGTAGCTATAAATCACCTGTGCTAGTTCTGTAGACTGTAGCGTTATTGATTTGGCAGGTTTTTCTCTTTGATTAATTTACACTTTAATAACCTGGCTAGGTCGGCCTGACTTTAGCTAGAGATTAAAATTGATAAGAGAAAATTTACAATAAGAAATTATGTGCATTGAGAGCAACATCTAGAATCATGCCACTAACTTTTGACGATACTAAGTTCATTCCGTGCAAATGATCAAAACGGAGTACATCGTTAATATAACATCGATAATTCTTTATTTCTTTCCTTTTTGTTTTTGAACAGGACTGAAGTTCATTTGCAAGCCTAATACAACACAATTTAGTTCTTAACAATCTCATCAACGCTCGAGCGAATATAATCTCCCCTTCCTTCCTTACACCTCTTTATTTCGTTGATCTTAGCATTGCAGTTATCTATCCAAAAAGATAAAGCATCGAAGACTCTAATTTCGTCGGATTGCGAAATTCTCCCACCATTTCTTTAACAAAAAAAGGTTTGCCGTGTCTTGAGAAAGGGAGTTTTTGATTATACAACGAGATTTGTCTTGCACTCTCACTGATTTGGTTATCAGTTATAAAATAAACGTAATCAAAGCATTACCGACTTGGGAGGTGAGACCTATGAATTGGCTTTTATTTAAAATCGGACCCATCGTTTTTTTGTTCCATTGCTGAACGCAGTTATACTCCGCTCCATTCTGGCCGTAACCATCTCACACTAATATGCATACTGGCAACATGTAGAGCGCCATAATTTTTATCGCTGGATATAGTTCAGTAAAACATAATTATTTACGTGGCTCGGGTGAAACAAGAACTGTGCGAATCCTTATTTTCATTAACTTACGCTACCGGAAAATACGTTAATTGTTTACTCCTTTTTGACAAATGCAAACACTGTTGGTATCAAAAATCAAACTCGATCACTGCAGGGAATTACGGCTGACTCAAGTTGAACACAAAACAGACTTTCAGGTAGCAGTTTTGTAACACTACTTACCAAAGAAGAAAATACAAAATTGAAACAGAGAATGACAGCCAAGCAGGTAACGAAGTTGTAGACACTTCATGATACTATTGGATGGACAGTTCCCTTCAGCAGTTTAAGTTTTAAGTTTCTGGCTGGGTTTCATGTCATTTTAAAGCTGGACTAGAGGCAAAAGCGTCAACGCGTCACTAGTTTCTGTTTAGATTGCCAATGATAACGCCAAATTTCTATTCAGAATCATCCCAAGCGTCTCTTTTGCGTGTCGTCTTACTCGTGCCTTTTTTCCTCCTTGTTGTAACAAAAATGTGTTATTTTTTTCCAAGACATGTAAATGAGCTTCTAGGACAATTTAACTAGCATATTTATTCAACCGTGCAGGGCTGACACTTTTTTGTTTAACAAATGAATTCAAATTCAAATCCCAGATTAACATACGAGGAATGATTGCTTTGCGATGGTACTAGATGATTTGTGTCAGTAGTAGTTTCAGCTGAACACACAACATGTTCTAGTATTTGCCACACGCTGAAAGGTGGTAGCATTTATTAAATCTGAAACTCGTGTTTCATCTTATTTTGGTACACACGAATAATTAGATCTCTAACAGTAGCTTTAAACTACCTAAAATTTGACCTCGAAAGACTAAGGTTGCCATAGAAACGCAGCCAACCTTTCGCTGAAATACTAATTGCACTGTATTAATTAACGGCGTGTTCCTTTCCGGGTAAACAGCATGTGAAATAATAATTACAATGGGAAAGGTTACTTCGGCTTTCTTAGTTTAATTTTGCTATACTGTGCCCTGGTAATAACAAAACATCTGCATTGTAGAGCTAAACTAAGGTGAACTTGATATTTGCCAGTGAGTGTTGACTTTTAGAGTTTTACGCTACTTTGCCCAGGTAAACAAAACAAACGCATTGTAAATCCTGAGTTGATCTATGCTCTCGATCAATACAGAGTCTGTGTGAGGTTCGTCAGTTATTGATTTTTTTACGCTTGATTGCGCTTCTGTGCCCATTGTAAACGAAATAAATATATTGTTGCGGGTGATGTTGCTGTAACGCATGCGTGGCACATATTATGTAGCCAGCGTTCGTCTCAGGCTGTTTTCACGCTATTTGTTATCTTTTTTTTTTTAAGGCTAAAACGTTTTTCATATCAGTTAAATTCCAAAATTGATGCATGACCCAGTATTGTTATTTAAAACTTAACTTAGGCATTGAAACTACCTGTTGTCTGTTGCAAAGGATGGCAGAAATGGCAGGACTTAAAAACTTTACTCAGTTTAAAAAAAAATAAATAAATAAATAAGTAGAATTTTTTTTTTTTTTTTAGTGCTCGCTGATGAAACTTGTTTGATATCTTCTTCATAACTCTTCAGGGGCATTCTGTGCATGGATAAAGGTGCCAAGTAATGACTTAAACAGAATTGGGAGGACAATTTACTACATTTCTCG
>BOPM01000437.1:287070-297626 GCA_022179025.1 Porites australiensis | reverse complement strand
TTAAACTTTGCCACTTCATGTTAACGATATTGCTTAACATTTTAAAGTGGAAAAAACATTTGGGTCGTTAAGACGGTTTCGCCAATATTTTGAAATTTGTAACTTTTCTTAATGGAGGAGTTTAGCTCTTACAGCTTTTAACAAGAAAAGGACAGTGCAAAGGTACTGCAACTGTTAAAAAATGAGGCGATTTTTAAAAAAATTTACCGAAGGAAACGCAAGAAATTCACGGTTAATTAACTGCGCTGACGTCACAAAAATCCGAAAAACACGCGTGGTTCGAGGTCATATGAGCAAAATACGCGCGCGAGCCATCACGCTCGCATGCGCATAACGCACATAGCTAAAAACATGTGATTTCTTCGAAAAGTGCGAACGCAATTGTTAAAGCTGTTTATCAGTATTATTACGGTGATATCTCTCCAGTTGAAAAAGGAAAGATAGCGGATTCAATTTTATACCAAACACTGGATGTTTTCTTCGAAATACTTAACCATTGTAGCCAAAATTCGAGCCGTGGTGGTCACTACTCGTGCGGATGGCGGTCATCGGTTTTGCAAGGATCGCGATAAGGCCTTCATTTCCTAATCTGCTGTACCGACTGTTTGCAGATCTTCAAATGCCTGCCCACTTCTGGATACTTTTTCAACCTTGTTCCTCTTTAGGGATAATTTCGACGCCGAAGTTTTTCTTTAAAAGCCTGCCGTAAAAGATGGCGTCGATCTAAAAAAAAGTACATCAAATCCTCAGCTGCACGTACAAGACCGTAGTTCTCGACGGATAACCTACTATTGCTTTCGTCAAGGGTCAATCTGTGACTCAAAAATTATTTTTCTTTGTTAAAGAACTTTTGAAAAGGAAAAAGTACAAGGATGTTGGTTTGTCGATGGGAAGGTTTCTTCGATCAGGATGCAAATTAAGTAGGAAACCTTTCTTCTGATAAGTTTTTTAAACAATGTGATAGAGTAGGCAAAGCAAAAGAAATTATGCTTGCTGTAATCTTGCCTTAAAGCCACTTCTAGAATTTCTTAATCAAATCCAATGTAAGAGAAATGAAGTGACCGAGGAGCGCCGCCGGTGAAGACATTCTTGAGTGGTTGTTCGGGACTTGTCTCGATCTTTCAGATCTTTCCACTGACCGTGAACAAAAGGACAGAAACAGTAACATTGCTTCCTTTAGGGTTAGCGTACTTATTTCTTTGTTTTCTTTGTAAAGTTTCCATTCACCATTCACTTGGACTATTTTACGTTTGTCTACCTTTGAAGCGGAAGAATTAAAGTCTTTGGAAAATTTCTGCTTCGTTTTTACATACAGTTTACTCTTATGGAGATCGATAGTGACTTGTAACCGGTGTAATTTAACATTGTCTCCTCTCATAAATGTTTGACCTACACTAACCAAACTTTTTGCAAAATGAGCTTCAGCAGAGGGTTAATAAAGTTTTTTGGGGGGAATATTTCGAAACAAAGAGGCCATGTTTGTTTTATTTTTGCGTGGACGTCGCGCGGATTTTAAAGCTCGCGCCATACTAGTGCTCAGGCTGCGCACGGACAATTTACTCTAGGGATCCACCTTAAGTTAACACTTCACTTGAGCTTCTATTGAAAATTTACGTTCAAACTGTATTTTGTAGCCGCCGTTATGTTTACATGTCTTACAATTTTATTGGTTTTATAATTCTATAACAACAACCACACGATCAGAAGGTGGTTTGCCTGTGGTGTCACAGATTAAAAGTCATATTTGCTGGTGGGGTAATGTTTATACAACATTAGTGCGGGTCGTTGCTGAACGTGGCCCTGCCAGGGTAAATTCCATTTACAAGCGACATGACCCAAAAAGTAGCGACAGAGCGTAAAATGAAATCGCGACAAGAGACAACCTCCCTCGGCCAAACTGCGACAGTGACTGCAAAGCCGAGAATAAGCGACAAAGAACGGTGGTTTGGCTAATTTATCACCAGTCTGAATACCAAGAAGGAGTAATTTTCGTCAAATTTCCTTGCGCTTCAGACAACGTCTCTTGTTAGTGAGCTTCAGTGGACCGGCTCCTGTGAATTGTGTTAATTGTGAATGGCAATGTATAGGTGTTTGATAAGCAAAACGTTAACTGAGAAATTGCAGAACTGTAATGGTTTCTTTACAACGCATCGCCATCGCCCTTCTCTAAAATTCCGACGAAGATAAGGAATTTTCGTTCAATTTCCGACAGTGACGTGAAGCATTTATAGACACGCACACGAGCGAGACGTTTTAAAACTGTTCAGACGAGCCACATGGGATTCCCCCCGCCCTCCCCGGGTAGGGCGTCTTGAACGTTGTCCGCCGCTAGGTTATCGTAATTAATAACAGTTGCAAGATTAGTTGAATTTTAATTTGCACCGGCAAATACTCAGTCATTCTCACCTTAGTCTAGTCCAATACTCTTCGCTGTCAGAAATGATGTTTTTCACCCTCTCAAGACTTGCTGAGTCAGTAATCCGTGCCACCCCGTTTTCTCCCACATCCTTACACTTACTGTTCAGCTGGTTTCCTTTACATCTGTCACTACTTGGCTGGTAGGTCGGCAAAGAGTAACAGCACCAAGACTCTAATAGGTCAATAGGAATTGTTCCTAGTTACTCAACAGAAATTTTATTCACGAAGAAAACGAAGAAAAAGAAATAATGTCAAGTAATTTCTACGTTAAGGCTGGATACCGCAAGAGTTTATTGTTAAGTGTTTTGTATTGGTCCCTAGGTTGTTAAAGTACATCAAAAGCAACTATCTTCCAGATTCTGTCTACGTCATTGATTTATTATTACATGATTTGGTACTGACTTTTTATTTATCTAAAGACGTTCATTAAGGTGAAAGCTTGTGTAAAAGATTTGTTCCGATCTATGCTAAATTTTTTGAACTAATAAGTTCCACCGCTCAAAATGAAAACAAATTGTAATAAGCCATAGCTATGAATCACCTGAGTTAGTTCTGTAGACAGTAGCGTTACTGATTTGGCAGGTTTTTCTCTTTGATTAATTTACACTTTAATAACCTGGCTAGGTCGGCCTGGCTTTAGCTAGAGATTAAAATTGATAAGAGAAAATTTACAATGAGAAATTATCTGCATTGAGAGCAACATCTAGAATCATGCCACTAACTTTTGACGATACTACACTCATTCCGTGCAAATGATCAAAACGGAGTATATCACTAATATAACATCGATAATTCTTTGTTTCTTTCCTTTTTGTTTTTGAACAGGACTGTAGTTCATTTGCAAGCCTAATAGAACACAATTCAATTCTTAACAATCTCATCACCCCTCGAGCGAATATAATCTGTCCTTCCTTCCTTAACCTCCCTTTATTCGTTGTTCTTAGCACCGCAGTTATCTATCCGAAAAGATAAAACATCGAAGACTCTAATTTCGTCGGATTGCGAAATTCTCCTACCATTTCTTTAACAAAAAAAGGTTTGCTGTGTCTTGGGAAAAGACCAACTGGTATTTGTTCGTTTTCTGAATAACCAGAACCATTTAATTATTATTATTATTTTTTTTCTAGTGAGGACAAAAATCTTTTCAGAGTAATATTTCGGTAAGAGAGGTTTTGATTATATACTTTAGGTATACAACGAGATTTGGCCTTGCACCCTCACTGATTTGGTTATCAGTTATAAAATAAAAGTAATCAAAGCATTACCGACTTCGGAGGTGAGACCTATGAATTGGCTTTTATTTTAATACCAAAAGGTCAGCAGACACTTAAAATCGGACCCATCGTTTTTGTTGTTCCATTGCTGAACGCAGATATACTACGCTCCATTCTGGCCATAAACATGTCACACTAATATGCATACTGGAAATATGTAGAGCGCCATAATTGTTATCGCTGGATATATTTCAGTAAAACATAATTATTTAACTTGACGTGGCTCGAGTGAAACAAGAACTGTGCGAATCCTTATTTTCATTAACTTACGCTACCGGAAAATTCGTTAATTGTTTACTCCTTTTTGACAAATGCAAACACTAACTGTTGGTATCAAAAATCAAACTCGATCACCGCAGGGAATTACGGCTGACTCAAGTTAAACACAAAACAGAGTTTCAGGTAGCAGTTTTGTAACACTACTTACCAAAGAAGAATATACAAAATTGAAACAGAGAATGACAGCCAAGCAGGTAATGAAGTTGTAGACACTTCATGATACTATTGGATGTACAGTTCCCTTCAGCAGTTTAAGTTTTAAGGTTCTGGCCGGCTTTCATGTCATGTTAAAGCTGGACTAGAGGCAAAAGCATCAACCCGTCACTAGTTTCTGTTTAGATTGCCAATGATATCGCTAAATTTCCATTCAGAATCAACTCAAGCGTCTCCTTTGCGTGTCGACTTACCCGTGCCTTTTTTCCTCCTTGTTGTAACGGAAATGTGTTATTTTTTTCTAAGACATGTAAATGAACTTCTAGGACAATTTAACTAGCATATTTATTCAACCGTGTAGGGCTGACACTTTTTTGTTTAACAAATGAATTCAAATTCAAATCCCAGATTAACATACGAGGAATGATTGCTTTGCGATGGTACTAGATGATGTCAGTAGTAGTTTCAGCTGAACACACAACATGTTTTAGTATTTGCCACACGCTGAAAGGTGGTAGCATTTATTAAATCTGAAACTCGTGTTTCATCTTATTTTGGTACACACGAATGATTAGATCTCTAACTGTAGCTTTAAACTACCTAAAATTTGACCTCAAAAGACTAAGGTTGCCATGGAAACGCAGTCAACCTTTCGCTGAAATACTAATTGCACTGTATTAATTAACGGCGTGTTCCTTTCCGGGTAAGTAGCATGAGAAATAATAATTACAATGGGAAAGGATACTTCGGCTTTCTTAGTTTAATTTTGCTATACTGTGCCCTGGTAATAACAAAACATCTGCATTGTAGAGCTAAACTAAGGTGAACTTGATATTTGCCAGTGAGTGTTGAGTTTTAGAGTTTTACGCTACTTTGCCCAGGTAAACAAAACAAACGCATTGTAAATCCTGAGTTGATCTATGCTCTCGATCAATACAGAGTCTGTGTGAGGTTCGTCAGTTATTGATTTTTTTACGCTTGATTGCGCTTCTGTGCCCATTGTAAACGAAATATATATATTGTTGCGGGTGATTTTGCTGTAACGCAAGCGTGGCACATATTATAGCCAGCGTTCGTCTCAGGCTGTTTTCACGCTATTTGTTATCTTTTTTTTTTTTAAGGCTAAAACGTTTTTCATATCAGTTAAATTCCAAAATTGATGCATGACCCAGTATTGTTATTTAAGACTTAACTTAGGCATTGAAACTACCTGTTGTCTGTTGCAAAGGATGGCAGAAATGGCAGGACTTGAAAACTTTACTCAGTTAAAAAAAATAAATAAATAAATAAGTAGAATTTTTTTTTTTTTTTTTAGTGCTCGCTGATGAAACTTGTTTGATATCTTCTTCATAACTCTTCACGGGCATTCTGTGCATGGATAAAGGTGCCAAGTAATGACTTAAACAGAATTGGGAGGACAACTTACTACATTTCTGGTGTGCAATGCAAATCGAGAATAAAATGGTAGTCTATTTTCATGTGTTAAAGGTTTTGAAATTGTAAAGCATTTTGTTAAGAGTACAGTCGAACATCCATATTAGAGAACATTTTGTGTTTATGCAATTACGGGGGTTGGTTGCTTACGAGAATCGAACAAAAGAAGAACTCTTCCGACACATCTAGTTTTTGGTAGAGAATTTACAACTGTAGTTTAATGTCGGTGAAATTTCTTCGTCAACTCTGAGTTGTGTAGTAAAATACAGTGAGCAAAGAAAGCTTACCATCCGTCAGGTGGTCGCTCAGTTTCAGGAGGTTAAAAACAATGGGAAATTAACCTTCAGACATTACAAGCTGTCGCGGCCGCTTATTAGAGGTGGTTGTTTACTACAGATTGCAGCTGTAAGACTCTTACAGGGAAAGTTTGGGGTTTTAGATGGGTGATCGCACTTGGAGGTTCCGACAAAACCTCCTTTCTTACGTGCTCAGCATGTCTAAAGCCCAAAAAACAATGCACTCTGCAATCAGCGCCTTTTTCTTATTTATTCATGTTCTTATTTTTTTTCTATTTAAATTCATTAAATTTTTACATGCAAACACACTACAGACGGAAAAACTAAAGCTCAGTTGAGCTAGCATGGTCGATGCAGTTATCGATGCAAAATCATATGCTCTAATATTCTTAGTTGTATAAGTTACGATTTAATGTAGCAGTACATACAGGGTTTAACACGTTTGGGAGAGGTTAGTTAATTCGTAGTAGTATTACTGTTATAGTTTTATTGTTTTGTTGTTTGTAAACATCAAGAGTTTTTAGGCACATACATGTTTAAACAAGTTTCTGTACGCTCCTTAGTGTTAAGTGGGTAAATATACTATAATTCTTCTTCTTATTGTTATTGTTAACAATATCGGATTATTTTGTTACGGGCTATTTTATCTTAATTTGCCCGATGTAACGTTCTCTGTTAATCAATTGCAACTGGCGTGAGGCAGCTTTCTCTAGTCTTTGTAATATCCGAGCTCATTGGTGACACCTGATGACGTCTAAACAGTGGGTCGGGACTCCCTGTTGTGCCTTGGACTGTGCTCATGCCATGTCCTTCTGAAAAGACGGATGAGGCGTCTCTAGCTGAGCGAGAATTTGGAAAGCTGCTGTTCCTTGTTTGCCATTTTTGCTTTTTTCGAAGATATGCTGCACGGAATTCATTACTTCGTAGAACATGAATGACAAAAATGAAGAATCCCTACAGCAAATCAATAAAGACAATAACAGTTGTGCAAAAATAATGTGCAAAACGATAGACAACTGGTGAATTTTGTGTAAAAACTAATATTAATGTAGAGGTTGATTCTCAATCAGGTAAATATGGGCGATGGTATACAAGAAAAACAACAAACAAACAATAAACCATCAAAAACAAAATTAAAGATCACTGAAAGCAAACGCTCAAGCACACCTTTTTGTTGGTTTGTAGTTGACTCTTGAAAATTATGCGCGGTATCTTATCCTTTTATATCAATTTTAAATCTAGCTTTGCTCCTGCCGGAGTCCGTTCGTCGGTCACAAAAACAGAGTTAAGCTGCTCATGCTGGTTAACAAACCGCATTTTATCAGCCCAACCCAAATAACTCATTAACGCCTTATGTTTGTTTGAAGTCAAGAAATCGTACGCGACCTTACCGTGCAACTTGGTCTTAAAAGCCATTTGCGAAAGAGTCTCTTTCACTATCTACAATGTATTTTGGCAGGAGACCGCTTAAATTAAAGCTATTTTTTATCTATGAATTCAAGGAAAGGAAAGGGAGAGACCTTTCTTTAATGCTCCTATTTGCGCCGTATCCTTGAACACGTTCGACTGAGAAACGTCTTTTTTACCTGTAATGAGTTAAGGATTGTAAAGATGTACTGAAATACGAGTCCAGCATCCGTGACGCTTAGAATACCAAACACCCAAGTCAGTCCCAGAAGAGGAAGCAAAACTACGCATGCTCTCAGGCCCTGCCTAAAAGAAGGAAAGTCACGTGTTAGACATTATAACATAGAACTACGTGGAGAAACTTATGACGTCATGGATGGACAGACATGGTTAGAATGAAAAGCGTGAAACAACAAGGATAAGAAATTCGAATATTTTGAGGAATTTTTGTAACTTTTAAATTACGCAGAAGGAAAAAAGAAACACGCAAAAACATTGCTTTTAAACAAAAAATAAACAAACAAACAAATGAAAGAAAACAGAAATGTAATGAAACGAATAACAGGTTATTTCAAATTAAGTCTGAAAGTCGTAACAGAGTATTGAGATATTAAAATATAATAACCTGTCGAATGAATTTTATCGGGCCTCTTACCTCATGTTGGATATATCCTTTACAGACTGCATTTTCGTCATCTCGCACACAACGCGACATAGTATCACCGAGTTCACCTTTGAGTACGAGCACAGTTATAATAAGGAAAAATGTGCGTGAATTCAACATCATCACTATCCTGTGTTTTTCATGCGTTGACAGACTTTGGCTCAGGAAACAAACAAACAAATGTAGATACCCTTTTACATAGACCCCTGGATCTTAACCCTCGGCCGTACACGCAAATTCGTACCCCCACCGTGGTACAATGGGGAGGGGGGGGGAAGGGGTGGATCAAATTTATTCCAAAACGAAACGTTCCATTTACTTATCTTAGAGCCTGTCTTATATGAGGTGAGTCAGCTCGGTAAGCCAGGCTGACCCTCTTTACCAGGCTGGCTCGGCTCATGTCTCGTTTCCTCTTAAAATGTCCGGTTGTGCTTTATATGAGAGAGCGGGGTGGCACGCTTGCCTAGTTGTCACGCAACCGGGCCCGTCAAGCGCGCCACCCCACCTTCTCATATAAACACAACCTACTACAATTTTAAGAGCAAACAAGACATGAACCGAGCGAGCCGGTAAGGCATCAGTCAGGTCAGCTAACCGGGATGGCTCACCTCACATAAACAGGCCCTCTGAGATGAACGGGTGCGCACACCCTCGCTAAAATGGCCAACACTTGGGCTTTCAATGAAAGATTTTTTAAAAAGCGATATTGCTATTACGCCTATTACACCACCTAGAAGGCATTTTAAATCATACCATTCCCTGGACATCGGTAGCCTCGTATTAGTGTACAGATGATTGAACAAACAAAACGGGAAATAATATTTCCAAATCTATTCAGGTTAGCATAGACCGCAGGCATAGACTGTAGCCCCAGAAAATTAAAGGGGGAAGAAATAAATATATTAAACACATTTACCAAACAAACCAAGAGGACTGGCGCCACAAAGGTCCAGACCAAGCTATTAGAGAAGGAAACCCAACAGCTGTGAATAAAATAGAAGACAAAGAAGAATTTTTGGAATTGATTACTTTAAAAGAAATGTTCATGAAAAGAAAGATGCACGTTTCACAAAATACTTACAAATCACTGTGAACGTAGCTCGTTATGCCTTCATTTGTGATGTGCGCGAAAACAAGCGACAACAGTACCACAACACACGGGAATCCTAAAGAAAGGAGGTGTGTGCTTTCACTAGCTGACACATTAAAAGATTGATGTTGAGGCCTCAAATGTAATAAATGACCCTGAATGTAAAAAAGGGTCAATCTAAGTGTAATATATTTTGGCCCTAAATGTAATGAAAGTCCCAACAGTAATACTTATGAAATGACTCCTGCGTTCAAACCTATCACAATATAATATTCACTGACCCTAAACTTGATTAAGTCACAGAGACTGGAACATGCAACGGGCCGATGGGATAATTCCATAGCTACGCGATTCACTTTCCACGCCATATTGAAATCTTTATAGACAGGGTGTATAATGGGCAATGTGAAAAAGGTAAATTTACCATTTTCACATTGCCCATTATACACCTTGCATAAAAATTGTTTCCAGTTTCTCCTGGGTATTACAGGTTTTCCAAGGGAGACTGAAAAAACAAGGCTTAGGCATCAGTAAACTTAGTTTTGGGCAGTAAACAACGTGTAATTTTTGGGCAACGTGAAAAGAAGTTAGACTGGGGATGGTTGGGCGGCTGTGTTACCATTTTTATGTCTTGAGTAGTCATTGTGCTCTACGTTCGTGCTCTACGTTATAAGATGGGATATTTTAACAAATGGGGAAGAAAGGTCTTATTTGGGCGAAAAAAGTAGCTGAATACCAGAGGATTTTAAAGTATGATCACGAAGAAGTACTAAAGTACAGATCTCCTTTTTATAGTTAATTGTATTTTAAACACTCAAGCCTCGTTATCATAGTAACCAAGCTTTTATACGCCCAGGACCTTTATTACATTAACGTCGAAAAGGTATTAATTACACTTAATTCCCTCATTTAGGGTCATTTATTACATTTGAGGCCTCAACTGCGCCCGCGAGAAATCAATCGAATACTATAAAGTAGATGATTTTACGTACCCCAAGAAAATGCGTAGAATACCCTCATCTTGACAAATGTGTTGAACACTTTTACAACCATTAGATATAGATAGATCCCTTCCATTAACATCCACGCAAAGCCAGCCAAATAAAAGTAGTGGATTGATGCCGCAACAAAGATGCAGACTTTCTATTGTAGCAAAATCATTAAAAAGAGTGAGGATTACGGTGCATAAACAACGTTTCACAATAAGTACAAATATCTCAGAAAGTAATAACTGATGTTTGCAGGTCTACCACCACCACCACCACCACCTCCACCTCCACCTCCACCTCCACCACCATCATCATCATCACCAGCGGCATTATCATAAGCATCTTCAACATCATCAGCATCATCATCATCACCATCATCATCATCATCATCATCATCATCATCATCATCACCACCATCATCATCATCATTATCATCATCATCATCATCATTCGTGGCTACCTATTCTAACCAAACAATGTAAAACAAACAAACAAAGAGAAAGCATTATTAGTTATCATAAAATACCTGCAGAGAAGTAGCATCAATTCCTG
>BOPM01000437.1:261083-287060 GCA_022179025.1 Porites australiensis | reverse complement strand
ACAAACTTTATATCAAAATCCCAGAAGACACAATGGGGCGTATCCTCGACTTTTATATGCTGCAATATAAATAAATAAATAAATAAATAAATAAATTTGTAAATCTTCACATAATTCTGATTGAATTGTTTTTTGAAATCCAAACTCAATCCTCCATGACGTAACCTCCGGTTTTCGACAAACCAAGCCATAATGGTGGAGGGCAACTGCTCTTACCACTGCACTACCGAGGTATAACCGAAAAACAAAACTGGAAACGGTAATTCTTCCATCATCTGAACAGTAATGAGTAAGGGCAGCAAGGATGGCGTAGTGGTGAGAGCACTCGCCTCCCATCAATGTGGCCCGGGTTCGAATCCTGGCGTCGACGCCTTATGTGGGTTGAGTTTGTTGTTGGTTCTCTCCCGTGCTCCGAGAGGTTTTTGTCCGGGTACTCCGGTTTCCCCCTCTCCTTAAAAAAACAACACTTTCAAATCCCAATTCAATCTGGAACGCAGGGACACGTTTCATCGGGTTCTTATGAACTCCTTAGTGCTCTGTGGGTAAACAAATTACAATTTACAATTTAGAAGAGTACTTAATTGTGTATAAAATGTCAGTTGTTAATGCAATTACGACACAAAACCTCGCATGGCTTGGGCGAGGGTATCCCGTTAAATAATAGGCATGCGAGAAACGGGGAGAAATAGAGTAAATTGTGAAACTGGCGTGGGCATATTTTCCAACACAGGCTCTGAAATTGAAAGCAGAGATATAGGTTTCGGGCTATACTCACTCTCCTTTTGGTTCGAGTAAATTGGAACCCAGTCCCATGCGCAAAAAATGGAAGAGATGAGATATTGTACCAGAAAATATTGGACTGCTGAAATTTTTTAGGATGGGTAGTCAGAGATGCTTGGGTCTCGTGTTTATAGGATAACCAGGAAAAGAAATCAACTTACCTCATCAGTGAAAAGAATAGTAACATTTTCTGGCAACACGTCAGGTGGTTTTGGAAAAACGGAGCACGCCATTACAGACGACCAGAGCTTTGCGTTCTCCAATCTCTCTCTAAAACATCAAAACCCAAACTATCAGCCAAAAAGGGACACTTACTGCAGGTCATATCCAACTAGCGAAGTTACATGTTGTACACGAAATAAGCCTTGCTCGATCTCGTCTAGCAAACATACATAGTTTTTGAGCACTTTGCCAATAATAATCATAGTAACAATGATGATGATGATGATGGTGATATTTACAACTTAATATTGGTTGTGGGAGAAAGCGGAATGAACAGATCAACATGCTTCGCCGGAGTGTAAATGAGGATCGATTTAAAAACATTGACCTTTAAAGTGTGATGCTATGTATGTACATACCCATCAAGAAAGGCGTGACTTTCACCCGGTAGTAAGCCAGGAATATCTGTGTATGTTATTCCAACAAGTACTGTTTCTGTTGAAGAGATTTGCATATCATTACAGGCAATAATTCAATAATATATCAAATGAAATTTTAAAAACCATTAACTTCATAACTGGAAATAAGAACTAATAAAGAGAGGGAGGTACTGGGCCTCCTAAAACAGCTACAATTATGGATAAAAGTCCCTAGGACAGTAATGCAATATTCAGATTTTTCTGTCATTCTGGGTTCCCTCATAAAACAGTGCATCCTTTTTGAAATTTTTTTTGCAGTTTTCCCCCCACCCTATGCAAAATTCTGGATACACGCGTCCAACACTGTTTATGGGGTTAGGGGGAGAGGTGGGCCTGTGTGAATTGGAAAACGCCCCAGAAATGCAAAAGTGTCCCAAGACATTTGTCCATGATCGTAGGTGTCAAACGTTTAAGTCCCAAGAGTGACCAATTCAAAATTTCGCCTTAGGATATGGTTGTGACTATAATGGATGCCTAAAAATTAGGTTGTCGTCTTCACTCAAAATACATGATAGGCGACACTGTTTTTTTTCTTTTCAAGGTACTTTACATGGCATTGATTATTACATCGTTTTATTTCCTGAAAGCTAACCGTTTTTAAAAGAGTCCTTAACCCTAATCACTGTACTTCAGTGCTAAACCCTGTATTCAACTCTTTTCCTTGCACAACTGTCTCTAACTATAATTTCCCCACTTTTCTCAAAAATGTGCCCAATAAATTGGCATAAATTGTTCTCTCCGACGGGTATAGCGTTGTGTAATAAACATAAAGTGTCGGACGTGATTTTAAGGTCTCCATTCTACTCACAACCCTTAGTATATCCATATATCATCAAGAGAAATGGTCATGAGAATTAATAAACTGATCGCTAGACAATGGGAATGAATCAAAACGCTTATTCCTTTTATGAAATTTTCCCAACTAACTGTCTAGGGAAATATAAGGAAATTGCACTCTAGGGAATTGGAGGGGTGGGGTGGGGGGGGGGGGTTAAGCAAACTTTAATACGATGGATAGGGACGGTACACATATCGTACGTTTATATCGCCCCATGTAAGGGAGTCAGTCATAGATTCTGGATTCCCATGCCGTAGATTCCGGATTCCAGGTAATGGATTCCAGCTTTTGTCAGTGGAACTTGGTTAGTGGGATTCCGGATCCTTTAGTTCTATTCCGTATTCCAAAGTCGAGAATTTCTGTTTCCACGAAACAATGTTTTCCGGATTCCGAATCCGGAAACACTTACATGGAGCGAAACACTATAATAAGGAAATTTAATTTCCACTGAACTATTTCCCCCTACCTCGTGTCTTAAAGAATTCTGCTGGTATGATTATCTTCACTTTCACATTATCTTCAGAAGGATATGTTACATCGCTTTTGCGACCATCTCCAATCTTTTCTACCATTATCACTATGAGGGTGAAACAAATTCCCTTATTAATGCATTTTATTTGTTTGTCAATGCAGCAAGATCAAAATAAGCAAATACGTCGAAAATCAAAACTGATAATAAAAAGAAATACCATTCCTATAATTATTACCGACAATGAACAACTGAACTTCAAGGAGAGCAGTAAAAGGAATAACTATAGCGGATTGAAAGAATGTAATATATGTTGGCCTTAATATCAGTCATTGTGTCCTGCATCTGCCTCTGCTAATGCATACGTTGAATAGTTATTGGGGTAGACCTACTGCTATTTTGATAACTGAATAATTAGTGCTTGGTATAGCTACTTCTACTTTAAGTAAAAGCTTACCAAAGTACTTTCCATTGATAATTCTCGTAGAATTTACGATGGATTTGGTGTCTAGATGAGTACTCGCGTACTTTTCTATGAAGTTTTCAAGCTGATGAAGCCCTGACAACACATTTGCGTTAATCTTGTGATTTGAAATACCATGAAACAGTGACAACAGAACGGATGTCTCATTCGCTGCAATCTAAAAGCATAGGAAAAGTGCTTATAATTACTGTTGTTAGAGAAAAACCATGCTGATTAAGATCTGAAAAATTGTGGAGATCGACAGGATCGAGGAGGGTCGGCCGAAGTGGATTTAAACACCCTCCAAGATCTTGCAGCACAACTGATTCTGATTCTTCATATCATACAAAAGCTGAAACCAATAATGGTGTTATTTTTCATTCAGAATAATTTATCACTCCCCCGCAGCCAGAAAAGGGAAATAAATAAATATTATTATTCATTCAAACTATTTCCCCTGCTCGGATTGGCTAAAAGCACACGTTTAATTTACCATAACCAGTTACTGATGACCAAATTTGGAAGAATTTTGCGATTAATGAACCGATGACGTCAAAAGTGCAGCTTTCTTGCAGGTTAATGCACTGTTAACCGAGAAGACCTGGGGACCAGGTTTTTTTTTTGGTTGTGAACTTGAAAAATGGCGGACATTTTACTCGTTTCAAGAGTAAGAACTAGGCGAAAAATAACTAAAAACATGGCAAGAACAGCAAGAAGACAACTCGAAGGGCGACATCTCCTATTTGGAGAATATTTGCGGAGCTGAACAAACCCTAAACGTGCACTATCGAAGATGAAATTCACATGGATGGATCGATGGAGGTAAGCATGTTTTAGCCATGTTTTTAAACTAGGAATTATTTTGAATGAATAATAAAACAATTATTGAAATCGGCTTTCGTATCATATGAAGAATTATGGAGATCTCGGAGGGTGTTATCCGTCGAGGCCTTATAACACCCTCCTCAATCTCCATAATTCTTCATAAGATACTTAGCCTCATTCATTAATTGCTAAACAATAATAATAATAATAATAATAATAATAATAATAGTAAAAGGTCAACGTTTTAATTCTTCGGAGCAAACACCAACTATATAGCTAGCGATATAAACGACAACTTCGAAATGTCTTACCATGGTCACTTTTAGACAATTGAAACCAATTATTTTAAAATATATATATATATATCAGTTATGTTTTCCACTGGTATTTAACCACTGAGCACTGCATTTTGTTGAAAGACCGTAAATGTCTATTTCACTAAAAGGAAACAACAATCAATCCATAATACCTTACCTGCAGAGAATTTCCATCGAAAATGCGAAGCTGTTTTATCTTCGCGATGTATTCCTGAATCTTTTAAAAGAAAGATTATGAATAGTTTAGCACTAAAAAATAATAAAAGAAATGAAGTAAATGCAATTTTTAGACCCTGGAGAGGGTGTTTACATCAGTTAAGAGCAGGTTATCGAAAATTAAGTATCCGTACAGGAAAATTTTGAAACTTTCTTTTCGTTTCTTTCTTCCTTCCTTCCTTCTTCCCTTCTGTTCACTTTTCCTTTTTATTTCCTTTTTTAAAGCAAATTTCATTACAAAACCTTGAAGAGTAGTCAATATGACGGTACCTGTCTTTCTTGGCTCACGGGTATTTTAGGTGAAACGCTGGAGACGAGAGAGGGAGTGCTATAAGCCTTTGTAGGCAGTATACTTTCGGTGTAATGTGGTGACAGTTTCACAGTGGGTGTTACTGTAACAGAGAATGTTGCTGTGTTTTCCACGCCTGATGCCGTTGACGTTGTGAGCTTTTGTGATGTTAGTAGGCCTTCAAAGAAAATTATAACAATGTTCAGATATAGCGCGCACTGTGACTGGTTGAAAAAGCATGCTTTATGACAGTATAAAACACGGAGCTTAAGCTGTCACGCCATCTGTAAAACACACCTTGCTAAGGTAGTTTTCGAATTTCAGGGTTTAAGATACGTACATCGTTAAAAGACAAAAGAATCAGCCCAGTTTTCGTTTTGAAAACAAGGAAGGCTTCTGCATGGTTACAAAGTCGTCCTTGGAAGAATTCAACGATGTTTTCTTATCGGCGGAGCGCAAAATGTCCTGTTTTGAAATTCATTCAAGGCTGGGAAATTTTTTAAGACTTATCAGGTACATTTTTACCCTGGGTGCCAGAGGCTTTTCATGTGCGAATTCCGGTTTCAGTCAAGTCTTAAGAAGTGACCCGCTTCGCCGCTGTCTTCGGCCTTCGGCCGAACACGTGTCGGCCTGCGGCCGACGAGACAAAGCTCCCCGTCGCAAGCGAGAAGAAACCTCTGGTACCCAGGGTAGTACATTTTTACTCTATGGTCCAAAAAATTGCGTTTTAAAAAGGAAATTTTTTTTATGACTTATAGAAATATTTTATAAATTTTGTTATGGGCGCTAAAGAAAAATTATTCCCCCCAAGAGGGCGTTGATTAAGCCGGGAACACGGAACATGCCGCAAAATGAAAAAAGAACAATTTTTTATGAAAACATAATTAACAGATAAGTATACTGCTACTGCTACTGCTACAACTAGCTACTGCTACTACTACTACTACTACTACTACTACTACTACTACTACTACCACTACCACTACCACTTCCACTTCCACTTCCACTACCACTACCACTACCACTACCACTACCACTACCTCTACTACTCTGTCTATTGTTTTGAGTTAATTCATTCATAACCTTTTTTTGGCTCAAAATACGATCTCGAATTTTAAAGAATTTTTACTTACAGGTTCAGATTTTTAAAATCACTTTTCGATACTAAGCTAAAGCAGTTTGTTACACAGAACGTTTCGCTTTGTTATACCTTTGATGTTTTGGCAGACTTGACAGCTTTGACAGCTTTCGTCATATTCAACCAATCAAATCGTTTGCCTACTCTAAAAACGATCGTGATTGGTTAATTAAGCGTGTTTTGCGAGAGGGTATAACATGCTCAGACGACCACCTGGATCGCTTTGAAATTAGTTTGTTTAGATTTGAAAATTAAAAAGCTATTCTTGAGCAGTTTACTGGATTCTTTATCATAAAAGACATTTGGAAGCCTTGACTGTGTTCAGTTGTGTTGTAAAGTACTTAGGAAGCGGCTAAAGCACTAAAGGAAGTAGGGACAAACACTCGACTACCTCGTGTTTCCCCCTACATTTCTTTCGTGCTCTAAGCCCATCCTAAGTGCTTTACAACAGAACAGAGCACATTTAAGGCTACCAAACTTGTTAAATAAACACTTGTCTATTCCCAAAACAATCTTTTGAAGCTGTAATAGAGCCCGCTTACTTGCTTAAACAGACATTTGGGAGGATAGAAAATAGTACGATGGAAGTACTTTGACGATACAAACTTTAAGTACTGCTTTTGGCGGATAACTTGTTAATTCAAAAGTGTTTTGTAATTGTAATATACTCTCTAAAAGCCGTACACACACAGACATGCACGCAAATTACAAATCATTATTAATACTTTTACCCTTTACTTTAATATCCATCTTTTTTTTCAACCTACCTCTATACTCTCCACAAATGTAATAATGCATTGCTTCACATTTATCCATTTCCAGTTCTGATCTATTGGTAACCATAAAGCAGAAAGCTCCCGTTTGTGAAAAGTTTTCAGCTTTACTTTGATCCAGCAACTCACTTAAATCTTGTCTGAGCGTAGTTATTTCTTTACTCGTACTCCAGTACCATTTACTGCGGCTACGGAAAAAGTTGTGGAATAGTATAAACGACTTACTAAGATGAATGCTAATAATAATCGTAATAAAAAAGTAAAATAAAATGGAATCGAATTGCACTAACCCTATTAAGACCGGGCATTTTTGTGCTTCCTGCGACCGGGAGAAGGGGGGCTTCGCAGTCCTTCCCCCCGCCCTCCCATGTAACTTTGAAACCACTCATGGTAACGTCACCAAAATGACACAGAATTTAATATATTCATTATTTTAAAGTTACTGGCACAATGACATAATTTGACGTTATTATGACGTCATATTGTTCAATTTATTGGCAGAATCAAAATTTCGTCAATCTCCTCAAAGCGAAAAATGCTTAAACAGTAAGTTGTCTGACAAAATCAAGAAAATGACCAACACACCCACACAAAACTTTAGCAATAGCAAAGATGTCACAATGGCGTCATTTTTATTAAAGAATGATCTGCAATGATCTGGAAAAAATTCTGCTATATAAGATCTTACCCTATTTTACTTAAAACCCGTACAAAATTTTAAGTTGTACGATTTTTAGAGAAATTCACACTCATGTTAAAAAATTGAATACCCCTGTCATTTGGTCATTTTAAATTCAACACATGTTCCTCTTTTTCTCAAATCAAATAATAAATGTGGGGGATATGTTGCTTGCATTTTATTTGTGTCGCTTTTTTCTTTCATAATGCTTTTCAGTATTCATAGACAAGTAAACTGGCTCACTTACTTCACGCTAAGACCCATCCAATACTTTCTGCTTGAATTAAATTTCGACAAATTTTGAGCTGCCTCAAGGTTATTTCTTTTTTGGATCTTTGCAAGGTGAACGAAACCATGCTGCTTGCATGCACTCTGTGCTTCTTGGTAATTGCGCTCATCTTCAAAGACTTGGTAATCGACAATAATGGCACCTCCTCTACCTGTGAAAAATAGTACCTAAAAGATGTTTTCTCAGACAGGTGGGTGTAAGAATATCACAGATCAAGACTTATACAGAAACTAATACGGGCTAAGACAAATTGAAAAAAGTGTTTTAAAAAGGTTTAAGTTAGAGTTTAAAATTGTTTTAAACTTTCAACTGAAGAAATTAAGGTGTTATTTTTATGCATAAAACTAAAAAAGCCAAATAGTAAAACAAGGTAACAATTAAACAATGATAAGGAATTGCAGGTGTTAAACCCAGTTTATTACAAAATGGAGATAAAGTTGATGGCTATGCAGTAATCAGCTTGCAAAAAAATTATAAAATACCTAAAGTTAAAAAGACAATTAAAATAATAAAGCGACAAGTAAAAGGCCATCTGAAATGTGAATCCCAGTTGATGTATACTACAAACATTTTATTTGTATTAATGTCATGGATCGGCAAAATGTGGAAGTCGTATCCTTGATCGATTCCCTTGGCACACATAAATTTTTTATCAACGAAAGAGACCAGTCTCTTACTCAACTCAGTATACGGCGGGGTTGACTGCCCTTATCTCCGCGGGCGATACTTGTTTCATTATTGGCAGCTTGTGTTGATATTTATTTTGGATATTCAAGTCTGAAAACAACCGCTTTGAGCTATATTTCAGCTAGCAAATTATTTTTCTCCAGTGATTTAAAAGTGAAAGATGGCGGCCGCACAGCTAGTTTCCAGCACTAGAATCCCACGATTCTTTAAAAACGCGATGTCCATGAATATAAAAGGACTGGGGCGGGTGGGCTGGGGGAAGGAGGGTTGAGGTAGCTGGTCGTCCGTCGATCAAAACCCCATTCCCATTCTATACTTGAGCTGGGACTTTTAGTGTGTATGTGGTCGTCCAGGGACAAATTTGTAATACTTATAAATTGATTTAACGTCTTAACATAAGTTGAAAAAAAAAAAAGAAAAAAAAAAAGAAAAAGAAATAAATATGTTGCCCAGTATGACGGATATGGCACCATGCCGGTATTGTTGCGGCGAAGTACTTAGCAGGTATTAATTGTTATGCTCTTTAGTACAGTTGACTCTCGATAACTCGAACCCTCGCTAACTCGAACCAAAATCGATTTCCCCAGGATTTCCGCCATACATTTACTGTAATTTTACCCTCAGTAACTCGAACCCTCGATAACTCGAACTCCCGCTAATTCGAACCAATTTTCGTTTCCCCTTAGGTAATTTTCCATACAATTCTACCCTCGATAACTCGAACAATGTTTTGAGCGCTTAAAAAGTCGGGAAAAACAGTGTACTGGCGTCCGAGACATTGGATTTTGAAGTCCCATTGACGTGTTGCAGATGTAGTTCACTAGTGCAGACTGACGTTGTTTCTCACAAATCTAACGTGAAACAGCTTTACTTCTCAAAACAGTAAAACGCAGGCTCTATTTAGACTATGTTTTGTTAAGTTATACCTTGTGATTTATAATCTGAAAGTATCTTTTAATTTTCACTTAACATTTCTGCAATAAAAGGTGATTAAAATGTTCACTGTACAGTAAAAACTGTTTTTTACCTTACTTCCAGCTATTTTCTTCGAGCTCCCGTTAACTCGAACTTTTTTCGATTTCCCTTGAAGGTTCGAGTTATCGGGAGTCGACTGTACTGAAATAAACGTCTGTGCGAGAGGCGTAAGTTTCAAACACAGACACAAACAACTTTTTTTTTTCTTTAACTCATCGACTTATCTCTGGACATTTCAGTTGCGTAAAATCTGATTTAAAGGACAGCAAGTTAGTTGTATCGACTGCGTTGATAAAATAGATTGGCCACCGACCGTAGGGTCCTTTTGTATTTTGTATTCGGACGAAGAGTTAGGGCTCGAAAAGTCAGGCGAGCTTCTTAATTCCCCTACGGTGGCCATGATGCTTTATCAGCTCATAATTTGTGAAAACCAAATATCGGTTTTTAAAATTCAGTCCATCCCTCAACTATCAGTTAATTACCTGGCTGTCAGATCTCAGCTATCAGTTAACTGCCATAACCCGCTTTTAGCCTTTTAATATAGAGAATGGGGGAAAATGTTTCAGAGATCGCATCGTTTCAAAAGTAAACGGCAATATAAATTTCATTTAATTTAGGCCTGCGTAGCGTGCGGTTCGAATAGATGATCATCATCTTGCAGTGACCATGGTAAACATTATAGAGCAAAGTTTTTGCCTTATCGACAAAGTAATGATAGCGTACTTATTAATTTTGTTTATTTGATAAATGCTTCATTTGAAAAGATGATATTCAACGAAAGCGTACATGAATCATGGACTATACACAAAAACTGGGTTGCTTTAGACCGGTAAACGTCTCGGCGAAACAAAAAAGGCTGAATAGTTAATATTAAGGTAGACATCAAAGCTGTGTCAACATAAGGAGTTTCTGTGCTTTATCCAGTTTTTGAATCATTTGAAATAGAAGGAAACGAGAAATTTCAAGATACAAACCCAGAAATAGCCCTGCAAGTGTTACCATGAACAGAACCTCCAAGAGAATGCAAGATAGCTCCTTTTTGAACTGCAATTTCCTGAAAGATAACGAAAATTAAAAGATGGAAGTTTTCTTTACTATGACAGAGAAGTCATGAATTACAGAAATAGTTCATTTGCATTCGTCCTTAATTACCTCTTTTTTCCTGCCATCACGTATTCTTTCGTGGAAAATGTATTGAAATGTTTCTCAACTTGGTAAAAGCTGTTCTTTCAAATGAGTATGAAATTCGGCAGCATAATTTCAAGTTTTACAGTTTTTCCTCACGTACGTTAGCAATGAGAGGAAATTCTTATTAAGATAGCTTGACAGTCACCTGTAGGTTTGTTCCTATCTTCTTGTCTTTTTGACATTAGCTGATGCTTATTTCTTGGTTCTCTGTTTGTATTGTGTCGGCTGATTATTAGTCAAGTTTATCCATATGCTTTTTCCCAATTCAGTAATAGAAGCGACAATAAGAACATTTTCTGTTTCGTCCAAACAACAAGTATTTATTTAAATAAAGCAAATTTTCTTTGGTCATTACATAGAGGTTTTTTGGGGATTTAAATAAAAGTTTAAAAGGGCTAATAAAGGTTCGTTATAATAGCTAATAATCTGGAAAAAAATATATAAAAAAAACCCTGTCTGGATTCCATTAGGCAACTTCTCTTGGATTTTCGCAACGTTTCCATTTTAATTTCAATTTATCTTTTCTGTCATTGAATTCAGATATAGCCCTACAATCGTTCCTTTTTGAAGAATAACTATAAATTTCCCCTAATTTCAAAACAAGATGCCTTACGTCTGTTGATGTAATTAGAGAAAGTTGTTTATTTACACCTTTTTACCTCTAAACAACCGAGAGAAGAAAATGTCAGTAAAATGATTAAAAGCGGCTTCTTTTAAATTATCCATTACTATCACTGGTTTTATGAGCTACAGACAAAGCAACTCTATCTCACATAGTTGTATTACCTTGCTAATTTTGTTTCGCTTTGTCCCACACCACTTAGAACTTTAAATGTGTGCGGCATTAACGTAGCGTTTAACTGCGAAAGCCAAAGGCTTTCTCTAAATTTCTGTCATCCTATCTCATGGTCTTTAAATGGACATTTCGTGAAAGTTCGTTGCCATCAGGTTAAAGGATATGACGTCGCAAGTAGCACGAAATCAGGTAAGGTGCAAGTTTTAGGATTTTTTTCGTAAAAGTAACTGCAAAATACATCAGTATTTAATTAATAATAACAAATAATAAACCTTACCGCTGAGGTAACCTTCAGAAAATTATACATATATATAACAAATAAAAAATTAAAAAATGTTCGAAAAAAATAACTTTTTGTAATTTTTTTTGGAATATTCCTCGGCAACAACATATCCCATAATACTTCATGATCTTTGGGAAAACAGATTTTTATTTTTGAATTTTTTTTTTTTCATTCATTTTTATTTATTTTTATGTTTTTTTATCGAGAGCTTCGCTTTTAGCCCTGGCTAAATCTATATATTAAAGAACTGGCAAAGTTTACTTTCGTAGCAATTTACGCCGACTGGCGTTAAGTCAACTTAACATAATTTGTAAACCCGTTCATGTACTGGGCTCACTTGAGGTTTTCCTCAAGTCCCTAGGCCTTATTCATTTCGCACCGTCCATACGTTTCGGATACGTAACCGAAACATGCATTGACCGATAAGGCCTGGAAGGACGCCGTGAAGGGACTTGGCAAGGTTTTCTCAACATTCCGGGCCAGATTTCAAAAAGTTTCTTAGCAGCGTGCATTTGATTATTCAAATGTAATTTTTTGTGTTATAGTTAAGCCTTTGGTGGGTTAATCGACTCCACACTTCAACACCTTGGTGCTTCAATCAGTATTGTAACAACGTAGTGTTTAGAAAGAACGGCAGTATTAATATTGAAGGTTCCTTTAACACAATAAACATGAAAATTATTTCAAGGTCAGGCTGGTGTGACAACACTTCTGCACTTCAAAATCTTCTTAAATTCCTGTCTAAAGGAACGATTCATACCAGAGTATATAAAGGGGTTAACCGCACTAGAGGTGTAGACGGAGAGAGAGCAGAACAGTTGTACACCCCGAGGAATAGCTTCTAAAAGACGAAATCGGATAACTATAGCAACGGCCCATGCGGGTATCCAACACAATATAAACGCGAGTACTACGACAAACAGAGATTTACTGATTTTTATCTCATGTATTGTAATGTGATACCGCGACCTTCTCAATTGGAGGCCTGGAGCAATATCTAGGTTGTGTTGGCGAATCGCTTCGGAGACCTTGAAGTAGCATACGATTGCAACAGTAAATGGCGTTATCAGAAACAAAGTAATTACTGCAATATAGTGTACGAGAGAGCCACTGTCACTCAGATGAATCACGTGACATAGGGCATAGCCAGGAACGAAGCCATAATCTTGTAAACCTGAAAGCTTTGGAATGGCAACGTAAAACGCGACAAAGGCCCATGCGCTCCCTAACATCATTACAGATCGTCGCTTGGAGAAGACGGTCATGTATTTTCCTGGTTTCACAATTCTTATGTATCTGTTAAACGCCGTTAGAGCCATAGTAGTCGGGGACACGAAAAGAACAAAATTCATCACAAAAGCGTGTAGATCGCAGAGAAAAGGCCCAATAATCCAATCACCAGAGATGAGAACAATAGTCGTAAAGGGCATGACAATAACTGCAGACAGGAGATCGGCAATAGCAAGTCCAATGATGTACAGGTTAGTGCTAGTCCGAAGGCGGCTGTTTCTGTATACCGACAAACACACCAAGATGTTTCCCACAAGTGATGTGATGTTTATGACCAGACAAATGACGACTTCAATGAATACAATTGCAGATGCTCTGGAATCAAGAGACTTTACCTGCATACTGATGAGAAAACTTATTATTAGGCCTAAGGCGAAACTAATGTAGAGATTTGTTTTGTGGGTATCTTTTTCTAGACTAGTTCAAGACCAGGGTCACCAGTGGGAAAAAAAAAGGAAAAAAAAAAAAACAGAAAAACATCTTTTTTGGTGATTTTTTTTATTATTATTCTAGCAGCCTCTGAGCTGAGCCTTGCTGATTGAGAAAGAGAAAAAGAGGCTATGCCTGAATCACGTTAAACCTTTGAGGTCTCCGCAGCACAAACTTCTGGACTACTCAATCTTGTTTTCTACCCTCAAACTGTCTTTTTTTTTTCCGAGTGCGAGTCGAGCATCTTCTTTATTTATAAACTGATGGTCATAACCGAGCCCGCTGTAGAAAGAACACGGGTATAAGGACTGGGTTCTATCACTAGCAACATGCCGCGCATGCTCAACATACATCTTACTCGATTCATTCAGAGTGTTGTTTCTCGATGACGCCAAAACCGAGCAAGCGAAAGAAAGACTCTGCTGACAGGGCGATATTCTAGCGATTCTCGTTTGGAAAGGCTGTCCATTTGAATTTGATCCTCAGTGTAAATTATTGAACCATAAAAAAGAAATTCATAATCAACTGACCATTTTCTCTTCATCTGTAATCAGTTTGTTATCACACGACATGTCACCTGACTCTAATTATACGTTAACTCATAAGAAGACCTCAAGATTTGCCTTTCGGAGAAACATTTACCCGGCAATATATATTTTTTATATTATTATTAAAATGAATAAAAACCAGTCTCAACTGGAGAATTTTTAATTTAATGTAAAAAAATTGTATCCTGTAGTTAAAAAATAGATGTGCAAAGATTCGATTTAATTCTTTACTAGGATGGTACTTTAATTACATTCTTTGCGGACTAGCAAACCTGTGTGGCCTCCATAACATTTGTTTTGGTACAAAATCATAACTCACAATTCAGTTTGCGAGGAAAGAGTCAAGTGAATCACGCATCAAACCTGTTTCGTCGGATTCATTGGCAAATAGGTTTAGGATATTCTATTAATAGCTACATCTTAATGCGTTGATAACTGTATTCTACTCTCCAAAACTTTTCTAGTGCGGCTCTTTCACCTCTCCAAAGGCAAATTAGACGTTATATTTTCTTATCATGCCAGAGATTAAAAGTGACAAAATATAAGAAGAAAACATCAGAAAAATTAATCAGCAAAAAAAAAAAAAAAAGCTTTCAATCCATTAATTTTGGAAAAAAAGTAAAATTTAATGACTCGCCTAAAGTTGTATAAATCAAATGGAAATTAAAAGCTCTTTAAAAACATATTGTGGAATGTCTGCCGTGTGATTATCACTGCTGCCCTGCCTATTTCAGAAATTAAAATAAAACAAAAGTAAAATAAAAAAGGAAAGAAGAATTAAGAGAGCAGTTTTAGAACTCACCTTGCTGCTGTGTTATCTTCGTAAAAATGCAAACTGACGGTCTGTATATTTACATATTTGCTGCCATGATATATCGATGTTTAATATAGTCATTTTTTAAACTATGAAACCGCATTTGTCAAAAGGGTCATGGCATGAGTTTTATTGCACAGTCTTTAAGCCATGTCATACTTTTATGTAGTGTCGTGTCGGCAAGTACTAAGGCGATCGCCCTTGAATTTTTGATTTCTCAAGCGATCATTGTATTCTTTCTTTCTTTCTTTTTTGTGTGTTTTATTTCGTGTTTTTGTAGTGGTTGTCTGTTTGTTTGTTTGTTTTTTTTTCTTCTGTTAAGAAACAAAAATAAGGATGGGATTAATAGTACAAAGTGTTTAAGGGTGGAACGAATCAGAAAACGCGTCCTAAATAATTACATATTTTCAGTAGAATTTACAGATGTCAACCACTTCCTTGGTAAAAAGCTTTCATCTGAACATGTAATCGTTATCTCGGAATTCTGACAGCCGCACCTGAAAACGTGAACAAACTTACTAAAAAGGCCCATCGTTAATGATTCCGACTTATATAAGGGGCATTTGCAATATTAAAAATTAAGTTTTTTCTTCCAAGAAGTTATTAAATTATTTATAATAAACGGTTTTGTCGACAATTTTAAAGAGAAGTTAGACTTAGCTAGACGTAATAAATATAACGTTTAACAACTTACGAGGATTTCTGTGATAATATTCTTGGAATTCAGGCTACTATCAAAAGCGGAAAATACTTACCTGGATCTTTATAAAGCTGGTTACAAGGATTAGTTCGAGAAACAATCCTGTTGTCAAGCACAAAGTAAACTGCGGATGAAATATAGGGATCGACAGGGATATTCTAACAAGGCTAAACTTCTATTGTTCTGTTATGAGGGTACTGTGCCGTATTTGAACATCTTTTAATTGACTTGGTTTCAAAAGAGCATTTTCCGCAAATAACATAAACGCAACGTGAATTATACTTCCTTTGAAATTTCAGCTAATTCATGCAAGTGTTAACTTATTAGTTTCAGAATGATAAGTAGAAGTAATAATGCATGTTATGACAGTTATTGACTTTTTAATTACTTCCAATGACAAATCCTACCGGACTCAATATAGTCAAATAGAATATTTTGCTATTTATTTGGGCGGATGACGTCCTCCACAGCAAAGATTTACAGCCTCCAACTTTCTTTTCTTTCTTTTTTTTTTTTTTTGTAAATTTGCACTTTTTGTGAGCATGCAATCGTTATATGCAGTCTCTCCCCTCACTCAGGCTTTACATTACAATCCAGAAAACAAAACTGTGTCACCTATATTTTCTTCCGAGAACTAGAAAATTAAAAATGCTAGCCATATATTGTTATCTATCCCTTGCATGCTTTTCTGTATTTTTACATTACAAAGGTTCCGAAGAAATTAAAACCCTGTGAACATTCTATCGATTAATGTGTTGTTTCCCGACTCCAATCACTGACATGATTAAGTGAGGGCTTTTTACTCTAAGTGCTTTCGCATTTAAAAACGATAGACATTCCCTTAAGACATAATATATGTAGCGTACAGATCATTAGGGTTTTTAAATCTTGAGGGAAAAAGCTAATAAATTAAAAAAAAGATAGAGCAGTCGGTAGAAAATGAGTTTCACTTTGCTTTACTCCATTAAATCTTAGTAGAGTTTTATGGCTGATACTTCCGTCAAATTTTCTTACGAATTTGATTGCCGTTAATTTATCCCGATCAAGAGGTGAAAGCGAGGAAGTTGGAGTTAAGATGTTCACTACCTACGAGCCTTTTTAAATTTCTGGCTGGGGAAATTATGCTATTTTTGCAGAATACAACCTGATGAATAAAATAAATATTGTGATATTAGAGTAAACGGATAAAGTCAGATTTCTAACATATTTTTTAGTAAGTGAGACGTTCATATTTCTTATCTAGTCGGAATATGCAAAAAGTGTAGGTTCTTGCTTCCTCCTTGAAGATTACAAGTGTCAATCTCAGGCGTCTCAAAATCCAAGGAAGCAATGCGATCCACATTTTCAGATCTTTCAAGGGATTCGTTTCTGGAATATTGTCTCACGTTTGAAGGGATCCGACTGAGCTCGAACATTCTTTCTGCGTTTCTTTTCACTGACGTCAAAGATATTACAACACGTCTTGATCGACAGGAGATGATCCGACGAAACTCGTTTCGGAAGGATGAATTCATGCCAGCATATATGACAGGGTTAACCGTGTTGGAAATGTAAAGAAAAAACATACATAACAACTCCAAATTTCTTGGCATGTGAATGATAAAGAAACGCCTTAAAATAACAATTACCCATAAAGGAATCCAACACAACATAAACGCAAAAACAACAATGAATAATGACCAGCTTAGATTAATTTCTTGAACAGATATCCTTGTTTCGTTACCTTGCCTTCTATTTTGACGAATCGAGGGAAAAATTTCTATCTTATGTTGTCGAATAGTTTTAAGGACTTTGCCGTAACAGAATGTTGTAGCTAACAATGGCAGGGCAAGGAACAGGGTTATAACGATTGTGTAATGAATGATTTTCGCTGTTTCACTGAGGTGCTTGATCGAGCATTGTGCGTAACCTGCTACAAACTCAAATTCCTGAAATTCAGCCGCGCGGGGAATTCCAATATAAAATGCCACAAAAATCCACACAAAAGCCAGACAGAAACGAGATTTTTTGGGCGAAAATATACAATCGTAGTTCGCAGAAGATCGGCATATACGAACGTATCTGTTGATGGCAGTCAAACTCATTGTCGCTGGAGAAACGTAAATGACAAAGAGGCTTATGAAAGCGTGAAACTGGCATATGCTTTCACCAAATGGCAACCTTCCTTGAAAAAGGATGACTTCCGCGAGTGGCATAACAAACAATGCCGAAAGAAGATCGCTTACAGCCAAAGCTATGATGTAAAGATTAGTAGATGTACGCAGGCGAGGATTTCTGTAAACAGACAGACACACAAGGATATTTCCAGTAAGTGAGAGGATATTTAAAATGACCAATGTTGATCCCTCCAGAATCACCAGGGCAGCGCTTCTTGTTTTAAGATCGTT
This sequence comes from Porites australiensis, assembly GCA_022179025.1. Taxonomy (NCBI): domain Eukaryota; kingdom Metazoa; phylum Cnidaria; class Anthozoa; order Scleractinia; family Poritidae; genus Porites; species Porites australiensis. Next base: position 269,246 of record BOPM01000437.1, on the reverse strand, counting down.
GGCCATCTAGAAGTGTTTTCTTAGACGATAAAGCGCTCTCTTTATCTTTCAAAATCATTCGACTTTGTGAAAGGTCTCACATTAACGGCCTCAATATGCTGTCGTAGCTCTTCTGTACATTTTTTCTAGCAAAACTTGGATTTTTATGTCATTCTCCTATAATTTTGCCGAAAGAGACTCGTCAATTTGTTTGCAAGACACCTAAGATTATGCTCGAATTCATTTCCGTTTTTCACTTTTAATGAATCCCACACAAACTTTATCTTCGCCCAGAGGACCAATAAAAGCGATAGCTTAAAAAATATGCTTCCTCAGTCCACATTTTTATTTTTTCTTTAATTATAATCATCAAATTTCATTGTCATCGATAGAACGCTATTTTATGTGTTTTAGAGATGCTGGACGACGTCAGAGACTGAGCAGCAATTCATAGACTTATAGTTGAAAATTTCTAAATCAACGACGGAAAGGGTAGAAAGATGCGAATATTATGTAAATAAATGTATCGAAGAGCCTCCGGATTACGCGGGGGCACTACCTTTCAATTTAACAGCTGACACTCGGAAAACAAATATTTCTTGAACCTTATCACTTAGTTATCAAGAAAAGTACATGTAAGTCATAAAAAAAGGAGACTTTTGAATTAACATGACGTGAACACTTTGATGATGCAAGAAGCTAGTATCTCCTGAGGGAACAGGCGCAAACAAAATCGAAAATAAACCTTTTTAATTGCAAAACTTTCTCAGTCTGTAATAATCAAACTTCTTTTTATGCCGCGCATCACGGAATAGCACGACTGCCACCATCATGGTAAAGAAGTCAGCCAGTAAGGTCGGTAATGTTTAAGTTGTATGGTTCTTAATCTATTCCCTTCTTTAACTCTTTCTTTCATTTAATTATTTATTTATTACTGGTCTGCATGCCAAAACCAGTTGACAAATATGAATTTGAACTCACAAAAGTACTTGACGTCCACAGTACGCTCCCGTGAGAAAGCGAAAAATCACCGTGAGACCCTCTGCTGCCTGTTACAGTGATGACATAGACAGAAAAAAGCGGAAAAGACGGAAGTTAGAAAGGCGCTGGCGCAAATCAAATCTAGTTATAAACAGAGAGCTTTACAAGAATCAATGACGAGTCGTCAGACGAGTTCTCTTATGAAGAAAGCAAAGGAAAACTACTGTATAACTCCAATGTCATGCAAGAAAATAATGGCAACCAGAATTAGGCCATGTTTGACTCGATTAGCCCGCTTATTCACAGGAAAACGAGACGTACTACCCAAATCTTAGCAAATAGATTTGTGGACTTTTTCCGCAACAAGATCGAGGCTATAAGGAGTGATTTATTTGCTAGACAAACCCCGGCTACCAATCCTTTTATGGATACACAGGCCTGCAATGCTAAACTCCCTGAGTTTGAAAGTATGACTGAAGACCAGGTGAGCTGACTCTTCATGTCTAAAGACATGTGTAACTTAGGACCTCTTCCAGTATCAATAATGAAAGACTGAATGGACTTGCTGTTGCCTGTGTTAACCAAGGTGATAAACATGTCAATTGAAACAGCTACTATGCCAATACAACTTAAAGAGGCCATAAATAGGCCTAAAATGAAGAAAAACTTCCTTTACCATGAGGTAATTTTAGGCCTATCTTTAACTTGAAAATTAATCTCCAACGTGATAGAGAAGGCGGTCTCCTGCCAGCTAACTAATTACTTGAAAGAAAATGATCTAGAAGTCAGTTTACAATCAGCCTACAAAAGTTTTCTTAGTCCCAAAATAGCTCTCGTAAAAGTTCATAATGATATTGTTTCAGCGATTGACAATCAGTCATATGTCATTCTACTGCTTCTTGACTTGTCGGCAGCTTTCGACGCTGTCGACCATGGGATCGGCCATTTGCACAGACTCATTTCTCGCTTTGGCATAAATGGCATTTAGCCCTACACTGGTTCAAGTCCTACCTCGAAGAACGCAAACAAGTAGTTAAGGTTGAGGGATCTACACCACATAGCAAGGACTTAAAATGGGGCGCGGGGGGGGGGGGGGTGTTGGGTCCCCAGGGAACTGTGTCGTGGCCTATACTGTGTACGTTCCACTTGATGACATTGTAAGAGCCCATGGCCTAGCATATCACTTCTATACAGATGACTCCCAGCTATACTGCTCGTTCAAGCTTCAAGACCGGGCCACTTCAGTACGAGCGATTGAATCTTGTTTAAATGACATTGATGCATGGTTGCTCGCAAACACCTTAAAGCTGAATAAGAAAAAAAAAAAGAAAGAAAAAAGAAAAAGAAAGAACTCCTAGCTATTGAGGCTATTTTTGCGTAGCTGGCTAATATATCAAAGTCTCGAGTAGTGATTGAAATATAGGTGTAACGTTTGATTCTCATATCAACTTGGAGAACCATGTTATGAATACCTGCAAAACAGCCTTCTTTCATTTACGGAATACATATGGCAAAAATACTGAACTGTCTCTCTCAAAACGAAGCTGAGATACTTGTTCCTGCTTTTATTTCATCCGAGCTGAATTTTTGCAACGCACTTCTGTATGGGTTACCACGATCGGTTCTCGATGGACTACAGTATATTCAAAACTGTGCTCCTCGCCACGAGGCTGAGAACATATAACACAGCCCAGTACTTCGTCAATTACACTGGCTACCAATCAAACGCCGAATATCGTACAAAATACTACTTCTTACGTATAAAGAAATGAATGGCGTAGGTCCGAAATATATTGTTGATCTTCTTAAGTGCTATACCCCTACGAGGCAACTAAGATACTCTTCAAACAATCTCCTTGACATGCAAAAGTCTAATCTGAAATCTTATGGAGAGAGATCTTTCCGAGTGGCTGCCCCGAGACTTTGGAACGCATCACCTAACAGCATAAGGCTAATCCAAATCCCTAAATGTTTTTAAAAACAAATTAAAAACATTTCTTTTTAAATAAGCTTTTTATTAGCTATATTTTTTTATTTTTTAGCAATCGTTAAAAAATATTTATTATTCATTATTTTTCAAAAATAATGAATAATAAATATACTTTAACGATGCCTAAATAATATATAATAATAATAATAATAATAATAATAATAGAAATATTTATATAGTATTTATTTATTTGTTTATATATTTATTTATACAGTATTTATTTATATGCCAAGTTGATATATAAATACAATTACAATTTCTCTTACGATTAAAATGTTTCTTGACAATATAAAAATCAAAAAATTTTTAATTTCTATATTGTCAAAAAACATTTTAATCGTAAAAGAAAATGTAATTGTTATTTTTTTAAAGCGCCATGAGCTTCTAGAAATGTTGCGTTCTATAAACAGTTCTTAAATTATTATTATAATTACTGTTATTATTTATTTATTTTGTTAACAGCAATCTCGTTTTACGTTTTTGTTTCATAAACATCAAAGTGCCTATAATATGTAAAACGCCTTATTGTTTAAACTGAAAGAACACATTACTACAAGAACTACAGTCTTGCGTTCAAAACTATTTTTTTTCTCAGAGGTTCTTGTAGTAATGTGTGTTTTGAGTTAGGAAAATAAATTTAATTTTTGAGTTCGAGACAGTTATGCAAACCCGAGACGAAGTCGAGGGGTTTGCCTAACTGTCGAGAATTCTCTCAACCCCTCTCGTGTTTATATCGGGCTATGCAAATAATTTACCCAAGAAAAATCGCAAAACTCTTTATATGGCACTGATTAAAAGAGAAATTCTTACGTAGCCTGCGAGCAAGCTCTCCTATTTGGGCGAGTGAAACGAGTCTCGCGAGAACGCGCGAGCGAGCGGCGAAGCCGCGAGGGGCAGAGGAAAGGAGAGCTTGCAACCATCCCTTACAAATTTTCATTTGTACTTCGCCCAGACGAAGGGAAATACCATTGGCTGAAAAATGACGTTCCGGAAATCAAAGTTGATTGATAACAGGCCAAGCTGGCATCCGCTTCGTCTGTGTGTCAAATTTGGTTCTCAGGGGGATCAGATTGGTACCGAGAACTTGTTTCAGCGCTCAATGCAGACGGGCTCGTTTGTTGTAATTCTCGCAAAGAGAATATTGCGTGCCGAGGATAAGTCGGACCGAGTTTGTAGTTCTTGTGGAAGGAAAATGAAAACCCTTCATCAGTTGTATTCATTTGTGTCAAGCGCCTTGTTTAGTTCTGAAAACCGGGAGAGTGAAAGTGAAGAGTGATTAAAGCGCTGCCTTCCAACATCGGTTTCTTCGCCCGATTGAATTCTACTGGGTAGAAAAATTCAGAAACATGTACTTGACAGTGTAGCTGTGTAGCTTGATCGTAAAGAAGGAAAAGAGAAAGAGTTGGAAGCAACTGGAGTAAACCTTAAGAGAACCAAGTGCCGAAAAACGCTATTCTCCAGTTCCAGACGGACAAATATATGATGTTTTTGTTGGTGATTGCGATGGGGAGTAGTCTTCTACGCTGCAGTATGGACGACCTTTCAAAAGTAAACGAAACGAGAATCAAAGTAGTGAGTTCTTATCCGAGCGGACACGTTGAAGTTCGATGTCCCCGTGAAAAAAAAAAACTATCAGTGATATTAAAAACATTGCTTTAATGCTGTTGCGAAAGCGATTTATAAATAAATAATTCTACGCGCCCTCGGCTGTCTAAACTTACTTGACAGGCGGTTGTCACTTTTCTAATCTGCCGCACGTTTGCGGTGACAATTTTCGAGCTTTGTGGAGTCCCGGGGTTTCCGGGGTGGAAATAAAAATTTATGAGAGATGGTTGCAAGCTCTCCTTTCCTCGGCCCCTCGCTCGCGCGTTCTCGCGAGGCTCGCTTCGCTCGCCCAAATAGGAGAGCTTGCTCGCAGGCTAATTCTTACGAGTCGCAAAGTCTTGTCCACAAAGTCTTGCACGCGTAATCAGTGCTTATTTCGCAAAAAGATGCTTTCCAAAATAGGGATTTTTATCGCTTGAAATGTCAGGTTATTGAAGAAAAATTGACACACCTTCTTTGTAACGATTAAGTTTCAGCCGACGAAGGAATGGGTAAATAAAGCTTGTACGCGTAATCAGTCTCATATTACATATTCTCATGCAAGCACGCCTCTCGGCCAATCAGAGCGCGCGTACTATCTTAGTTAGTTATTTTATAATATGACTATTATTATTATTATTGTTATTATTATTATTATTATTATTATTATTATTATAATTAATAATAATATTATCCGTCTTTTCATCGTACACGTATGTGAAACGAAGAAAGGTTCGCAAGACAAATGTAATTATGAGATGAGGTTGAACATAATTTCAGATTTATAGCACAACAATTCTGGTAAACTTTACAGTTTGTTTTTTCTTTGGTAGTGACAGAAATTAATCGAGTCTATTTTTTTTTTTTTTTTTGTATTATGAGATGCATTTCTCATTTATTTCTCAAATTCACGTTTAATTAACAATGTCAAATTTAAATTCAAATGCACTACCGCCTTTACCGCGCTATTGTATATTGTTAAATGAAAAATAAGGTTTTCTCCAATGTCAGAAGCACTCATAATTATTCCACCGGTCTGTCTGGCCGCTACACACACACACACACACACACACACACACACACACTTTTTTTTCTTTTTGTTTTTTAACAGCGGGCTTAAAACATTGCATAGTAAAATCTACATCAAATCGAAGGGTGATAAGTAGCACTAAGAATGGTCAACTTAAAACGTGGACCAAAGTACACAGTCAGATTAAAAAGTTGATTTGATATTTCGACAGCTTTTAAGCACTTAGCCTTTTCCTTTATTTGTTTATGGTTTCTGAAGTGTATTTTCCCGTATCGTGGAGGGACAGAATTTGATGTATTGCGTCGGAATTGTTTAAAACTGATTACTCATTCAGAGGTTGGCAATACTATTGATGTTCACCTTGTTAACTCTTGCTGTTATAATTCTCAGAAACTATTCCATCGAAAGTTTTGTTTTTATCTGATATATTTACTGGCGGAAGATTGCCCATTGTGTTTGTTTTCTCCGGAATTGCATACTAAGTAATGTGTGTGCATGCTTAGAAAAATTGAAGGTGGTACCGCTTGATTATATTAAAACAAACAAAAAATGTCACGATAATTTTGGCAGCCTTTGATGAGATGGTTACCTCAGTAAAAGAAACAATAAGAATTTCAACAATTGTAGGATATCTTCTAGTGCTATTTGTCTGTTGATAAAATGAAAATAACGTTTTTATCATCCATTATTCACAGACTGCGGGATGCACTTTCCTAGAAATATATGTTTCCTTTCTTATTTGTTAGCAGCAAGAACCGGACAATAGATTGAATGGGATATTACAACGATTCACCTGCTTCTCCATGTGTCATCAAAGGTATTACTTGCAAATGATCTTGCAGTGATAACATATTCCTCTTTTCCTACAAAAAGAAAACAGCGTAAACAAATACTACGGGAAACAAAAACTTTAGAGGTACAACAAGTAAATCCATTTGGCATGCAGGGATAAGGAGGAAGCCAGCCTCTGTATAAATGAAATTGCTTCAATATTTACACGTCTGTTGAAGCAAGGGAACAAAACTTGGCTATATTGATTGGATAAAGAAACTGAAAATAATTCACCAACTTTTAAAAGGTATTGCTCGTTTTCAAAGTGGTTTGACGCGATACCAGAAAAGAATACTTCCGCCAAAACGTCTTGTTGAAACCTTCTTCTCAAGAATGGCGGACGAACTGAGTTCACGGAGCTTGTATTTAGCCGTTGTCGAAGTTACCTCGCTTATAATCCTGAATGTGTTGTCCTTGACAGGAAACACGTTAGTTTGTATTTCTGTCTACAAGAACACGCGGCTTCGCACAACTACAAATCTTTATATCATTGCCCTGGCTCTCAGCGATTTATTATCAGCTGTTTTTGTCATGCCTTTTGGAACTGGTGTACTGTTAACCAGCAAGTGGATTTTCGGCGGAGTGTTCTGCCAATTTCACGCCTTCTTCAGCCTGTTTGTCATCTATGTTTCACCTGTAACCATGGGTTTAACGGCTGTTAACCGTTATGTGCGAATGTGCAAGTCAGACAGACAATATAAGAAACTGTTTTCAGCCCACAAGTCGCGCGCCTTACTCGGGACTGTCTGGTTATTTGTTGCTTGTTACACCGTTGTTCCACGTCTAGCTGGTCTTCAAGCATACGAGTTCGTTCAGGGCTACGCTCAATGCTCCATTGCTCATCTCAGCGAAAGTGGTAAATTAATCCATTACGGCATTGTTCTCACTTTGTTCTTTTTAACACCATTAATGGCGACGATAATAAGCTACATAAAAGTTGCCAGGATGATAAAACAACACAACGCAGATGCATTATACGCAATACAGCGGAGCGAGAGACACACCTACATCACACCACACGAGATTAAAGTCAGTAAATCTCTATTTGCTGTTGTCTTTGCATTTATGATTTGCTGGATCCCGTTTTGGGTTATCGTCGTTTTGCGACGGTTCCGTCTTGTCGCCAGCATGCCTCGAAACGTTGAACTGCTATGCATGTTTCTGCTATATTTTTCCAACACAATTAATCCGTTTATATATGCTGGAATGAATCCTGTCTTCAAAAGAGAATTCCGCAAAATTATATTTTGCAATCGTTATCGAGGAAGTAAAGTTGGCTTTTTGTCGGCGGGTGGAGAGGTTAAGACAGAAGAGGTAGAAACTCTTAGCACTATTTTGGCTAAAAATCGAGTGAGGCGTCAAAACAAGCATCTTTCTAAATCAGAATCTGGTCATCGTCCAGAAGTGAGTCAAATTTATCAAACTGTAGAGGGAGAGATGAGCTATATACTAAGCCAACAAAACAATACTAGTACAGCCCAAGACATCTTAGACGGAAAAGAATTGTATCAGATGGTCGAAGAAAATCCAGTATCTCCATCGCAGCAGGAAAGCAAATGCGAAACAACACATCAAGTATAAGCAAAGATGGAAAATTAGCCAGAGCTAGACTGTTCACAGTCCCCTATTTTTTCGAGAGATCGTTTAGATATACCACGTCTTACCGTCACGGGTTTCTTGATTTTCAAAATTTACCGAGGGGGCGGGCGTCGGGGATTATAGCTTGGGGAAGGGGGGGGGGGGGGGGGGGGGAGAAAAAGAAGGGGAC
>BOPM01000437.1:193680-222789 GCA_022179025.1 Porites australiensis | reverse complement strand
GTTCTTAACCTTATTTATATTATTTTAATGCTATTTATTTTTCACTTCCTTCATAATAGACTCGTACCTACAGGTTTAACGGCTTTCTTAAGGCGAGGATATTCCTTTAATGCTCTTATGACCGCCGCCTTGCGCGCTTTGAGCAGAGAGTTAGAATGAACGCATCGTGCGGACTTCTGTTGATCCAAGACGGAGTAAAAAGCGGGATCAAAAGCTTCAGCAATTGGCACCAGTTTAAGTCCAATGGGCTCAGGCATGTTTGGTCCTCCAGACTTGAATACTACCTTGTGCTCCCCAAATTTGGAGTCCTTTGACATCGACTCTTTGAACGCGTTAACGTCGACTTTTAAGGATGCGCTAAATCCCATGTAACTTCCAGACACAGATACCGAATTTTGCGACTAAAAAAGGAATAAAATATATTTGGATCGTAAAAATATTTAACAATTATTCCTCGAGCCTGAATGGGCTCTGAGTCAATAGCCCATGAGGACGAAGGCCGAATGGGCTATTGTCTCAGAGGCCATGAGGGCGAGAAGAATAATTGTTTTAGTAAAATCCAACTAGTTGGTCAAAAATATCGAGAGTAAAAAAATTTTAGTAGTTAAAAGCTAGACTTTAATCCTTTTTTGCGCCAAAAAGCCCGCGCTTTTCGCTACTAGTAGGCTATAACATATAGCCTAGTAGTAGCTCAACCAATCAGGACTCAGCATTGATAATAGACCACCAGCTGGATTTTACTAATAAAGCTTACTTCCGAAGGACAGTTCATCTTGTGATGCACACAAAAACCTAACGGTTTCATGAAATATAATCTACGTTTATCTACAGCGACTTTTAGTTGAGGTTCTCAACATGGCGTAATCCAGCATCTGAAAACGTTATATTATGTCTGTAAAAAAACCTCTGAAAAGATGAGATACTGTGCATAATGAACGTCGTCGATTATTTGAAGACGTAAAACCCGCGAAGTTTGGGAGAGGTCTTATAGAAAATTTTAAAAGCTGAATAAGTTCCACGGTGACCACTAACTATAAATGTAACTGCGGTAGAAAACGAAGTCAAAAACAAACATGAAAAAAAACCAACATACAAGCAAGAAAAAAGGGAAACAACTAAATTCAATGAGTACTGAAGTTCAATTACCTTATCGAACTAAATCAAAAGCGACAAATCTAGAGGAAGAGAAAAAAATGTTTTAAAAAACTCTTCGTAAGGGATATTTCTTAAACTTACGTTCATCATGGCGTATTTGGTGAATTCTGCCTTTGAACTTTTAAAGCGTTCCGTTGTTTTCTCCCCCAAGTCTACTTCGACTACAATGTGCTGAAAAAACAAACAAAGCAAAACAATGCATAGAAAAAAAGGCAAGACAGAAACAATTATACAACTAACACTGAAAAATGACGTCGATTCCGATTACAAAGCGGATTAATAACATTTGAACAAACTTACCGTTCCCCAGTCTTCCAAGAAATTAAAGTATGCTTTTTCGTTGTAGCTTCCTGGTAAAGCGCATACTGTAGCAGCAAAGTCCGCTGACACCGGAAACTTCTTTACTGGAGCTAAATCCAACTGGTAGCGTGCGCGTCCCTTATTGCAAACATGTTTATCCTCATAGAACACATTGTGATATTCGGATGTCTCCTTCTTCATCTTTTCGAACCCTATATGTTGAATGCAATGCATCAGTATACAAAGAAAAACTGGATCATTGGACTGTAACTATGTCTGAGCTAGTATCAAAAGGATGTTTTGAAAATGTACTTCTGCAATTAGTTGAACCTCCATTAGGCGGCCACTTAAACTATTAAGCGACCACCTTCTATTAAGAGCCAATAATCAAGAGTCCCGAAATAACTCTAGAAAAGTGGCCGCGGCCCGTGACCTTTGGCCGTCCCAACGACTGTTCTCCCATTTTCGTCACTTCTATTAAGCGACCATTAAGCGCTTAATGCACTTATTTTGGCTTCATTTCAAAAATATGATGAAGGAAATACAGTCCGAGATGGAACTTGACGACTGATTGTGGATATATTTAGTAATGCTGCTCCCGTCGCGCGTTTGTATCAAAATAAAGTGATGTTTCTGCGAAAGATTAATATGATAATTTATAACAAACCTCTATTGGGCGGCCAAACTCCAGGAAGCGGCCACTTACCGATACCCCGAGGGTGGCCGCTCAGTGGAGGTTCAACTGTATCACAGACTTTCCTATGCAGCCAAAGAATGCATGAAGTGAAATTTCTACCGTAATCATCACTATAACAAAATTCTCTAATCCAATTGTCTATTTGCAACCCTGATTCAGCATTAATAGCACAACACGTGATAGGACAAACTAAAGTACGGCTTGTCGTGCCAAAAAGTGCAAGCACTTGGAAGCTAAGTCTCGGAGGATCTTTTGTTTTCATCGTAAAAAAAAATTATCACAAATTTCGTCACAGCTATGCTTTATTGATAACAGAATTTCGTGTCGTCTTTTTTTTTTTTCTGTAGTCACACTCGGGACTTACGCGGTCGACGGTTTGTTAATCACTTATTTGTGATTCAAGACCGAAGTCGACTCCAACAAGTCCTATTGCCACTATTTTCCAACTTCTTTCCGTTCTAGTTTATAGCCTTAAATCTTGCACTCGGACAAGTTTATGACTCACACAAAACCTTCTATATAACAACAATCCAACTGGATTCGTAAAAGTAAATGAGAAGTTAAACATAAGTGATTCATTTGATTTCTTACTTGAACTTAGCGAAAAAGCGACACTCAGCAAACCGCCGCCGTAGTTACCTACACAGAAATTTAAGAGAATAAAACCAGTTAAAAAAATCACAGCTTTGGCAATTAATATATTAAGTAAGAATCACTCATAAAAGTACATAGTTACAAGAAATGTTGTAAAAGCGATATTTCCTTGAGAATTTTAAGCGCAGCGTCTGCCTAACTATAACTATAAAAGGTTTTACATGTGACAGCCTACTTATTTCTAAACATTGATTAGGAGAATCAGCGTGTGAACGCTTAGATTGAAATCTTAGTACTCTCTTTTTCCGCTTACCGCTAACTTGGACATCGGTGTTCAGTTTTTCTTGATAACTCTTAGAACCGGAAAACACTTCTTTCTTGTTGGTTGTGACACAGGATGAACGAGGCGCAAAGGTCACCTGATCTGGCACACTGAACCTGTTGTCCATCGACTTCTTGTTCGTGTTCCAGGTAAGCTTAAAGATCTTTCTGGTGAAAAGAAGTCCTGGATCGACACCCCCATTTGTCACATCCCCTCCTTCAGGGTTCCCTTCCAGGAGGTTATAACCAACACCAACAAAATGAAGTCCCTTTGGAGCATCACCATCGACAACCACAGTCATACCAATCGTGATGAGCAAGATGGACAACTGCATGTTAGCTCTGTGACGTTTACTGCACATACGTGTAGCTTCTTCCCTAAATGCAATAAATAGGTGACTAAATATTTAACTAACTTAGAGAAAAATGGTCCCCACTATATAAAACAGAAAAATTTTCTTGTTTTGTCTTGTTTTTCCTTATATACGCGTATTTTGGCCGCAAAACAAAAAGGTTTGGCCCGTCCCGTTATATTGAACAAGCATCTTGCTATAAATTAGACATGTCTTAGCTTCAAAAAGAACTCTATTATTTCATAATGAAAATTGTCAGTTTTTTTTTTTAATTTCTTTTGTGGTGCATTAATGCGAGTGAATAACACAAATTCTCCATTTCCCCCTATATCATTATTCTGCCCTTCGAAATTTACAACATGTTTAAGATCCACCTTTAAGTTATAACAACAACGTTTGAAGACTAAAAGAAAGAGCGTGCTTTGATATGCGTCATTTCTCTTACCAATCTCTTCTGCTGTCCTGCCCAATGTGATGTACACATGCAAGCCTTTTTTTTTTCTTTTTATCCTTTCGCACCAGGCGATGGTTTAAGGCAAGATACCGTGGGAGTCCCATCAGACTTTATTTTACCAGCCGTTTACTCCAATTAATTGTAATTGTTATAAATAATTAGGAAAAAACTAAAACTGGCAAACAGCAGAACGTTTCTTGAATTTTTCCCATTGATACTGGCTTACAGCTCAGGGCTATTTTCTTTCTCTATTTTATTATTATTATTATCATTATTATTATTTTTTTATTTTTTTTTCACCTAATGTTTCCAAATTCTTAAGAAACATTTATTATGCCTATCAGTGGCATCATTATGAAGCCATTCAGAATATTAAGTGAAATAAAAATAAAAAATATTTTACTAAATATTTTACTATCTTTAAAATATTAATTTATAGAAATAAATGGTTCAATATTGTCTCACCTTTATATTTAATTATGGCTATACATTTATTAAAAACGGCTAAAACATTGCACCTTACAAATCAGAAAATCGCTTTTCAACAAATTTGACCAAACTTATTGCTTAATCCCCTAAAAAAAAAACAATATCATTTGTATAACATTTTTTTTCCTTGATCTTGTTTCATTCATGGGCATGAATGTAGCTGAATTATCTTTCACCTATAAAGCTGAGCAGACATAGCTCTTTTTTAACCTGTCCTAATAATAGAATAATCTATCATTTTTTTAAAAAAATACTCACTCACTCATTACTATATAACAAAACAAAATAATAATAAGGCATAAAACTTGTCTACGGTAATGACGAACCACATCATCATCACTATATGATTCTGACAAAGCAATTCATTCAAGGTGGGACAAAAGAAAGAGACTTATCAACGTGTAATTTTCTTATCATTTCTGACTTTTTAGCAATAAAATTTAGTCGTTTACAGATTCTCAACACTTAAAAGGCTAATTAAGCTGTCCTGTCGAAGGAAATTGATCGGACATTTTTTGGGAAAAAATTGCAGATTCTTTTCATTCTACCATCATTTACGCGATCAGCAATGAAATAATCCAATCCATTAGCTCAGCTCAAGGCCGTCAGTTTTACAGAATGCTTATTTATTGATTAAGGCCCGGTTCAGACGCCGCTCCACTCATGTGCCGAACCTAACTGATGAATTAAGTACGGCAAAAGAGCGGCGTCTGAATCAGTTAGGTACGGCAGTTTTAGTTTGGTGCGGCAAAAGCATTAAATTCGACAGAGTCTGTCAAACGTTTGTCGAACTTAACTTAGGTTCGACACACGGTACGCCGTCTGAATCAGATGTCACGCCAGTGTAGCTCCAAAGTCGAACTTATTCAGTTAGGTTCGGCACATGAAAAGTACGGCGTCTGAACCAGGCCTAAGGCTCCTATTTCGGAGTATTGACACTTTAAACATATGTACTAATTATTATGAGGTTCCTTAGGGTCATTTAACTTCAGACAGATGTTTAATAAGAGTGCGGGGATTGACGACTTGATAAACCACTCGGTTGCATTTATTTTTTTTCATATATGCAGAATGGTTGCCTCAAGTTTAATCAACAAACCGCATTAATTAGAAGACTTTGTAAGTGAGAACAAGCTTCAAAATGAAATCTTCAAATCTCCTGAAAATCTCTCTTCTATTTGAATTTTATGTCACTATTTGTTTTTCAAAAAAGACAATGTAAAAATAGTTTGAATTACAACCTCAAAACTCGTACACATCAATCCTATTTATTATTATTATTATTATCATTATTATTATTATTTAAGTATTATTACTTTTAGAGTGCCTTGCAACGGGAAACATGAAATTTTCCGTATGTTACTAACATACTAGCACGCCTATTAAATTCTATCATTAGACCTTTTATTTTGAACTTTTAAGTTCATATTAAGAACTTATTTTCACTGCTTTTTGACAGACAGCCTTATCTAGATTCTGGATCAGAAACTTCTTTCAAGAAAGAACAACCTCGCGGAACTCCAATTAAAAGAAATTTCGTAATTGTTTAACTCTTAAAGAATCAATACAGCTCGTTGACTTTTTATCCACTATCTAAATATGCGACTGTAAAGTGTCTCACAAGCTCTAATTGCTCCCAAAATGCTGATTTATTCAGCTTAGCGGTATCTTCTTTGAAACAAAGTTTCATCTCCCTTTTTAACCAAATATAATTATAATTTGATAATGAAAACAGCAATTTTCATTTTCATGGGATTCGAGTTATTTATTTCACTCTTTTTTTTTTAAGAAAAGGTGGAAGGATTCTTATTATAATAGTTTTTTTTTTTTATTTCTTAACATATTTTATTTTTAGTCTTTATATGACGGTATTATTCTGCAAATTACGTTGAAGGAATTTCACTCAATGTAAGACAGATGGGAGTTCAGTTTGCATAAAACCTGAAATGCCCTACTTTGATATTTTCTCCAGAAAACAATGAAAGTTATTTTTCAAATGATTCTATAGGATTTTTCTTTATGCTTAGTTAAAATGAACAACATCTGAGCAAATTATTATTATTATCATTATTATTATTTTAAATTTTAAGAATGCTAAAACAAACAATGTTCTAGATAAATGTGGCTCCGAGATCTTATAATGAATTTTCAGAAGTGCGACTTCAGTCCGAACACTGGTAAGTGTCAGACTTAACGTATAAACCAAAAATAGTAGATAAAATGGAAATTTTTAAGTTCACAAAACGCAGAAACCCATACACTGGTCAGGATTTGAACTTAAAGATTTTCGGGGCTGATTTATTAAGGGGCGAAAAAATTAAATCTAATATATAAGTTACCTAAATCAAAAAAATCAAAACAAAAAAAAATCAATCAAAATCAAAATACATGTCCATTCACACCTTCATTTCTTCAGTAAAAAGAGGGATTTAACAGTATGGGGAGTTCTGGGAGTTATAGTGAATAAACTTGGATTAGATCTTCAAAACGTTTTACCAAGAGTGAGATACCCAGTTCAGATGGGACAGGTCATTAATATTCGTAAGGCATTATTGTTCATAGAGAATTTCAACCTTTATTGTTTCATGAAACTTTAGGAAAAGATTCATCTTGTTTTTCGCAGCAAACGTAACATCCAATGACCATCGCCAAACTCTCAAGCCTAAGATTATCGAAAAAAGGGTAACGTTTATTTGGTGAATCGAGTTCAAGGCTAGGACTAATAGACTCAAACCATTTGATAAAAGAAAGGGAAATGTTTATGTTTATTAGTGTTTAATAAAATACTCAACATCCTAAAAAATATATTCAGAACACTGAAGTTGTTTTCATTTAAAGAAGTACTGACCAATTACCTTTCCCTTAACACAATACGCTTGGCAATAAATCTATTTGGGCCTAAACTGATTACAATATTTTTATATCTTGTACGTCGTCCTATTTATGTAATCAAGTAAGTTACTCTTATTACGCAGGATGTTAAACAAGACAGACATTTAGAGATGACACTACCAGCTCCAATCTGGTTGTTTATTGAAGCCAGTGTGCTCGCTTCGCTTATAGACTTGAGCAATGCCTATGGCCAGGAACCCCCGAAAGGCCTTCAGTTTTTAGGCGTGGGTTATAACCTTTTGAAAGGAAACCCCGAAGGTGGTGATTTGTCAAATGGAGGTATCGACCCTGGACTGCTCTTCACTAGAAAGGTGTTCAAGTTGTCGTATGACACCAATAAACTTTCTGTTGGCCAGCAGTACATGATACCAGATCAGGTTAGCTTCGCTCCGAGGTCCAGTTGTGTGACTACCACAAAGAAAGAAGTTATTTCCGGATCGAAGAGTTATCAGAAAAAGCTGGCTGTTGATGTATCTGCTAACGGTAATAATTATCCATAAGTTTTAAAATCTAGATTTTGAATCCAAATAACGATTAACTAATAATTAATTTTTAATTTTTGATTGAAAGGCTCATGGCGCATAGTTAGTCTCGAACAAATTCACTAATTTTTAATAAATCAAGTGATTTTTAATTGCTGTTGTTGCTTGTTTCTTTACATAGGTGGATACGAATCAGACCTATGGAATGTTGCTTTCACCCTGAGTTCAAGTAGGTTGACTTGTTATTGTTATTGTTAATTGTTTCCCCACTAAAATACTCCATATTAAAGCTCCATTTTTTTCCCACTTAAATGCTGGGTCTCCCCCGAAAAGTCACTAATTAAAAATGCTTATCAGACAGCGGGTTATTTAGTAATTTAAAAAGTAGCGTTAAAACAGCAACGGATACAAGTTAATGGTTTTGATAGAGCATTAAGATTGATACTTTTAGCAGCTGTATAACAGTGAGATTTGAGTTTGGTTTGATATCGGCATTAAACATACACAAAGTATCCATTCTATCTCGATAAATATAATCTTAATTTCATTTTTTCTCGCAAAAAATTATAGCTTTCTCGAAAAATTCCACTAAAATGCTCTAATAATGCTTAATGCTTTTGCTTCACTAAACTTATCGAAGAAATGCGAGCATAAAGCATATTTTTCTTTGTAAATTTGGTAGCTGTATCATTAGACCTATCTCTTCAATTTATCTGCTTTTATTACAGTTCTTTAAAAATCTACAGAAAAGCCCTCTTGGTGATACCAAACAAACAATACTTAGTTGAACATGGATCCAGCGTGGATCACGGGAACTGCTTTCTAGACTGTAATATTAGTAATAATGTCTCTTATTTTCTTGGATTTATGAGATTTCGAAAAGATGACTAAGGAGACATCGACGTACAATAATGTGTTTTACGAAGAGAAAAGTGTGTGTAACCGCGGCCGCGCTCGCTACCAGTTGGATTTAGCGCCGATAAAGAAGTTCCCAGTGTCTGAAGACTTTGCAGCCGCGGTTTGTGGTCTTCCAGACCAATATTCTGAAAGAACCTACTATCAGTTCATTGAGAGATGGGGGACCGTAAGTTGTACATAACTTGGATGTTTTCAATGATGATTATTGAACTGAAGGGATTGCAATTTGACCTATTAACAAACGCGGCATTTCAAAATTTAACGAGCGCGCAGCACAAGTCAACATTTTAACCACAGACAAAAAATTGCACTTCACTCAGATCAATTGCCGCGATAAAATTTATTACATCCATTCTGAAATTCCTCGATTTAATGGCCCAAATACAGGATTATTTCTTATTCGGTACCGGTATTTTATTAATTCAGTCACTGGTGTCGGTAAAAACTCTTTCAAATCTCATATTGTATGCAGTACAGAAATAATGAGAATCAGAGCAGAAAAAATTTGAAACGATGAAACGTTTACATAACTAATTTTAGCGGCAAACATTTTACAAAAAAGAAAAACATTAAGAATGTTTTTAAATATAATAGTCATGGTTGTTCGCCCCTTTAATCTGCATTGGCTTTTTTTTCTTGGATGTCGTTTTATTTTAGCATATTGTAGTTGAAGTGGAGTTGGGTGAAAAAACGATTGAGCGCTCTAAAAGCAGTAGGACAGAATTCACAAAATACGCCATGAATAACGTAAGTATGAATCCCCCTTTTAAACTTATTGAATAGTTTCCACGCCCTACTTGTAAAATGTATGATTTAATACATTCCCGCCGCAAATACATTTTTACTTTAATTTGTGTTCTCCGAAGCAAAGCGGAGGAAGAGTCGAGTCTCATTTTACATTTCCTACAGATAAATAAACTGCGATCCCTAAAAACAGTCGATAAGTCATTGTTATTAAACTATTCAATTCCTCCCTGTTTTTTTTTTTTTTCTCCAGCTTAAAGGATCAGTATCTGCAGAAGGTGCTTTTCAAGGTTTTTCATCGTCATTGTCAGTAAACATGGAGAGATTCCGAGAAGAGATGTCAGAGGACACGAAATTCGGGGAAAGTAAGATAACTCTCACCTCAGGAGGGATGGACATGCCTGAGCCAATTGGTTTGCGGCTGATTCCAATCTACGAGGCCATGAGCAAGAGTTTCTACGTTGCTTCCGCATCTGCTAGGAACGCGTTGCCATGCCAGCACACGGATTCGTTCCTGAATTCTAGACGAAAAAATCTAAAGACAATTCTGAGAGACTACCCTAGAGTGAAGAGGGTCAAGAAACCAGTTGGTAGGGTTGTAACATTTATCCTTGCGTTTTAATGAGTGTACAGAGTAAGGGCAAGTTCTTGTCTTAAAAATGAAATGAAAATGAAAAAAAAACAAACAAACAAAGCTTTCCAGAGAGGGGACACCTTTGTTATCTTTTTTTTTCCCATGCAAACACTTCTGCTAAGAAAACACGATTTTTCTGGTCCATAAAGATCTTCTGTTAACAGAATACTTGACCGTATGTTTAAACTATATTACGGGCACCAAGCAATGAATCTAGAATACCAACTATTGACACTAATTTCTAAAACCGCTCTTAAAACTTAACTACCAACAGTTTCCTCTTAAATACGAGAGAGTGTCGATTTTAGTTCCCAAGAGCTATGGCCTATCAGAGCTATGGTTGATGAAAACTGTTAACGAGGTAAAATAAATAAATAAATAAATAAATAAATAAATAAATAAACAAATAAATAAATAAACTTTTCTCTTGTGATAGATCCGGAAGTAAGAATTCCCTTAACTTGGCCACAGGGAACGTATGGGCTTCCGATGACTTACCGTGGTTGTCCTGTTGGGGCCGGATTTCGATGGCATCATGGGTACCGCTATCAGGAAGGGGAGCTTGGAAATAGCTGGTCAGGGGGTTACCACCTCGGTGGAAAGAAATCCATCTGGACTAACGAACAAACCTTCTGCATGAAGACTCAGCAGCGTGGAACCGAGTATGACCTGGAATGGGGACCAGGACAGTACTGTATATTTAAGAAGGGAGACTGCCAAGAAGGTATGCCGTTTTAGTTATTAGAGAGATCAAGAGGCACTGAACGGCAAACGTCAGGCAGGTTCAAGTTGAGAACTTCTCAAAATAGAAAACGAGCCGGGAAAAACAGTTCCGAACAATCAATTGTTATTGATTAAACTGGCGTGAATCCACTGATTTCTGTGTAGTTTTTAGTAAAGAGTGAATGTCAAGTAAAGGGGAAACTTGGTCAAATGATACAAAGGTGATTCTTAACCTCTCTGTTAGTTTAATTATAAAATGAAGATGATTTGAACTGAGGGAGTACAAATCTAAATGATGACATGAGCATCCTTGCAATAGAAAATTAAACGGGTAAAAAAATTCCGGGGTATCAGCAGGCATTCGAACCCATGACCTCTGCGTTAGCGAAGAAGCCATGGTTCATATCGATAAACTGATCAATAACTAACTCATACGAATATTTATGAGCAAATTATTTCCGTTTCTGATTGGCACGAGTATTAATACAACGAAAAATAAAATTGCTTCTCTGAGGGACACATAGCCGACTAGGAGAAATTATGCCTGAAATGAGTTCTCTAAATGACGGGCTTGAAAATATTCTTGTTTTCCAGGCTTCGATGAAGGTTTTATTCGCTGGGATGACGAAAATACAGACAACAATAACAACTATCGAGGTACTTTACCAGATGGAAAATACGGGAAAAATACACTGATCAAGTATTGTTGTCGCACAGACGGCTTTGCGACAAATCCCATTATCCTTCCAACAGACCAGCCCTTCGTTCTTTTCAAATCCAATAGTCATCAGTGCCAACAGGTCCAAGGAATGCATGCGCACTCCGAATGGTTCAAGTGGGACACAGAAGATTGGTCTTTCTCGGGAAATGAAAAGGGTGGATCCATTCCATATGGAGAAGTCGGCAGGAATATAAAACTTGATTATTGTTATTACACTCGGTCTTGAACCGAGGCGGAGATTAATTACTGGACATCCTTGTGATCTTTCAAAAAGAAGTAATAAATGATGAAACTGTAATTTATACGAGTACTTGATCTGTGACTAACTGCATGAGGGTCAAAATTGAATCTGATATCAGCCTGTTTCAGTTAATTCATCATTTTCACGTGGCTCATAAGAAAAAAGCCTTGCCGATTTGTGTATTGTTATATTATTATTATCGCGCGGTATAAAACTTTAGAATGCTCTCCACATTACGAGTAGTATAGGGCGCATGACGTAACCTACACCATTATTATTATTATTATTATTATTATTATTATTGTTATTATTATCATCATCTTTATCATCATCATCAACATCATCATAAACGTTATTATTCCTAATCTCACACCTACAGGTGGCCATGTCTCCCCGAAGCATAAAGCTGTATCCCTTAGCCTTACATGTAGGTGTCTAGGGTCCTTCCTAAGATCTTGGCTTTTTTCAATGAAAAGCTTTCTGTCGTAACTCAATAATCATAGGTGTTCCCAACTTTGCTGCTCCTCATCCTTAGATTAAGGTTACAGTGAACAACTTGAAAGCAAATAACTTATCGTGTCTTTACTCAAAGTTGGGTAGCCACGAGAGTCATAATCTGCAAGCTGTCTTGCGTCATCGTATTTAGGACACAGAAGAAAGGTCGTGCTCCCAGGCGTTCGTAGTGGAGACCGTGGCAACTGGGAATAAGAATCGTGACGACTTTCATTGCATGCAAATGACGAGACTCGTGATGAGCATGTGGTTTATTTTCGGCGATGATTGAGGTGAAGCACGTAGTTGATCACGTTTTGGCTTTTTGGCAATGATGTAATTTTTCCCGAATCAAGGCTATTGATTTTCGTGTATTCAAACACGCATATTAAAAAGCAAATACCCCGAAGAATACTCGACCGTCGACAAAAACTTATTCTTGATGTAATAATTTGTTCGAAGTGCCTGATTTTGTGCAGGGGGATGGGGCGATATCAGTATATTTCAATTTTGCCCGAACAATACAAAGTATAGTTCGGGCAATGTGAAAATGGTGAATTACCTAGATGTCAGTTCTCAGATCTTAGCGATTAGCTAAGCATCTCTCAAGAAATCTCTTCGCGTGTGATTGTTAAATTTTAGTTCAATTATCAGCTATATTCGTTGAACCGCTCCATCCAGAGCCTCATTCGACAAGCTATTATTTGCATTTTAGTCAGGGACACCCAACGACTGTTTTCAGTGAAATATCTGATCTGTTCGGAGAAGCAAAAATAGCCTAGAATTTCTATAGCTTGACTTGAAGGCTAAAATTTCTAGAGGACCGTTCCATTCATGTACAATTTTCGACGCTTATCTAATGAATTCCCTAGGATTTTCTGAAGTTTAATCTTCACATTTCACTTCCCAAGTTAGCCTATTTTTCGTAGAAAAAAGGAAAACTAAAATTTTAAGACTCAAAAATGTGATGGAGAGAGGAATCAGAAAATGTCTCGCTTTCGTAATCCGTCAAATTGCAGTAAAATTTTATAGGGAAAATAATATCCAAGTCCCTATAATTTCGAAATGACTTATGACAAGTTCCCCTAGGATGACCGAACAGATTCAAATTTTATAGCGCCACTTACAATGTATTTCTTCAGATCTAAAAGCACTCTTTATAGCCTAAAAAGTGTTTTCAACGTGTTTAGGAGGAAACTGTCATTGGGTGCCACTGTTCAGTGAATAATTTTTACAGCTTCACTGGTTTTTAGCCTCAAGTGGGTAAAAGTGGGTATATATATTATTTTGACGGCGGTTTTAGATACCTGTACAAAATGATCATAACAATAGCAAATTTGCGCTTTGAACTTCGTCAACCTTGCAAAAAGTCGCAAATATTACATGGGTGAGAAAAACTGCAAACCTTGCGATTCTTGCGATTTTTTGCAAGCGCACGAAAATCGCAATTTTGCAGCTGTGTGCAAACCTGGACATAACTGCGTAAAATTTAGAGCGATATGGATTCCAACGGTTAAGTGAAAAAAAGTTGAATAATAAATAATAAAATAAGTCCAATAAAATAGAAATAATGAAAATTTAAGTTTTTCCAAAGCTAACTCTGCTTAATGATTGCACCTCCTAAGATCTCTTACTAGTTTTCACAGTATATAAAGGTATAAATTAATTATTAGAGTATCATTTCGCAGAATCGGAAGATAAATGAAATGGACGATCTTGACTGGCCCTTGCAAACAGTTTTAGCCAATCAGGCAGGGACATGTTGCTGTGGGAAAAATCCCCACAAAAGTCATTGTTTTCATTCTAGGAATATAACTTATGACACTATTCCTTTGAACAGTTTTATGGAACTGTAGACGTCGTCCACCGATAATCATATCCTGCACGCAAAGATTATAGACGAGCTGGGTAATGTAAAATTTATTTTTTCTTTATTTTTAATTTTTGTTCTAAATCTTGCAAACGTGCCATTTTTATTAGTAACTAAAGTCAGTATTCTCCGAGGAGCCACTTGTTTTGCAGTAATTTTGGCAACAAATTTTTTTCCCTTGAAAATTCTTCCCTCATAATGTAGATTTGATGAAGGAAACTTATTTCCTTTCTAAGGACATCATTTGCCACGCTTTTGGATAGATACAGCCAGGTAGAGGAGGTTTCATATCGTAAAATACACTTCAGAAAACAAGGATGCGCTGCATTAAAAATAGATACCTTATCTGACATATGACGTAAATTTGATCCAATTGCAAATTGCATCGCAGACCAGGGGAATCCCCGACAACAAGTAACGTTCTTTCTAGGAAAAGACTCAAAAAAAAAAAATGTGCGTGCTGCGAATGACTACTTAGAAATAAGAAACTGGAAGAATGATGCTGTATATTTTTTCACTAACTCTAAGGAAGCAATAACTGGGCAGAACTCAAAATTCACTTTTCATATTGTGAAGGTAAAGAAAACAGTGCTAAATAATTCTTCTATTATTTTATATTACGTCAGTCGTTGTAAATTATGTTGATGTAGCATTTTTAAATATTCAAAAAAGATCGTTTTTGCAAAGTGGCGATTTTATTGAGGGTAAAGTGACTCGCCACTGTCATATCTTTTTTATATGTGTATCTAGAAAACGACTACTGTAGTTACCCAAATATTTAAGGTTGTGTCTTGGATAGCTGAATCTTTAAGTGAGTATTTGCAAAGTTTTCGTTCTTATATAATGGTATAGATGTAAAGAAAACCCATGCTCTCATTCCCGCTGCTCGGTTTGTTTCAGCTAGTGATCTGCTCGCTTAATTTGAAAGCCATATTCAGTTCTTAAAATCCCTCTACTTGACACGGGAGATCTTCATAATCAGTGTCCTTGAGTGAAATTAATAATAGTTGTGAGTGCGTGACAGTGGAAAACAACTGAAGGAAGCGGAATCATTCAAGGTTCCGCGTACTCAAAGAAAGCTGAGTCTGTCAGTACGTTGTCCAATTCCTTTTAACGAACAGACATTCCTTTTAACACGAAGATAGGTAGCTAGAAGTTCTGCTGTTCAACGACAGTTACAGGTCCGAGTTTTAATCTCTTCCCTTTTGGTCAGCTACGCGCCAGATGTTATTAAAGCTGAAGTGTGAAACTGTGTTATAAACATATACTATCTCAGTTACAAGATTAAAAATTCTAAGTTTAATTTTTCTTTCTCTTTTTCATTTTCTTTTTATTCTCGGTTAATGCAGTTTTTAAGAAGAAATGGCTTTACTAGGAACACGAGTCGTCCGTGGACCAGACTGGGAATGGCAAAACCAAGATGGAGGAGAAGGACATGTCGGAACGGTTGTTCAGATCGGAAAGGACAAGAAATCGCCGACCACAGCGCAACTTGTGTGGGTACAGTGGGACTGTGGAATTAAAGCAAACTATAGGGCGGGATTTGACGGTAAACACGATCTAAGGGTGTTTGATGACGCCATTGGAGGTACGTGTTAAATTTTCAGGCTGTCGAACAGCGAAATCTTTCACTACGGTAAAAGCTTAACGTAATAAAACATTATTCAGGGACTACAACCCATTCGAGAAGAGGATTATTTACATTCTGACATATAGCCTTCCATTAGTTGGGTTCCATTTCCAAGAACAAGGAAGGAAGGCTTCTTTCCGTTTCCTTTTCATTTTCTCTTGCGGCGTGATATAACATTGTTCATGACGGAAGCGAAAATGACGCTGATCACTCGCAGTTGTACTCAGTCTCTCCCTCCCGTTGTGTTTTCTGGAAAAATTTTAAGGTAAAAAAAGGGGCGAAGACAAGCGACAAGACTTTTCACGCGTTAACACTTTTCCAGATTTCATTGTAAACAGATAGAAGAATTAC
This sequence comes from Porites australiensis, assembly GCA_022179025.1. Classification (NCBI taxonomy): domain Eukaryota; kingdom Metazoa; phylum Cnidaria; class Anthozoa; order Scleractinia; family Poritidae; genus Porites; species Porites australiensis. The sequence continues at coordinate 206,728 of BOPM01000437.1, read as the reverse complement.
TAAGCCCCGTTTAGACCCGTTTACCCTGGTCCGGACAAATGTTATGTGAACGGACGAATTTTTTATTTGTACAACCCGTTTACACGTAACCGTGCAAATTCTGTTATAAAATGCAGCACTGTTTGCCGTTCAAAAACTTGTACGGTTCTGAGGATTCCCTTCGTAAACGAAACGCAGATCATTGCAAGTTTTTGTCCGTTGAAAAACGTTCAAAAAATTTGTGTAAGTCACCTCTAGAAACGAGTCTGGTTTTCAGAATTGGCGTTTTTGTTAAGCCAAGAGAGTATTCTCTTGATTCAGTGGATTGCTAATAGCGGAGCTCTCGCGCGCGAAGCGCGCGCAGCGGAGCATCCGAGAAAATTTGGTAATAACGTGAACCGTACACCGACCGACCGCCCGACTGACCGTCCGTCTGCCACACAGGCATACTAGTTTAAAGTAATTCAATTAACAGGATGGCATCCCAAATGCAACTCTAGATTATTTTGGCGAGAAATCATATAGCCACCGGCGTCTTGTAAAGCAGAGATAACTAAAGAGTCAATAAAGACGAAAACGGAAAGCGGAAATTGTTTCTGTATCTGTTACGTCTAAAGTATTAAGCTTAGATTAATTGTCGTGTCCATAAATTTGGAATATAGAGCAAGAGAAAGACAGAGAAAAAGAGAAAGTTGGCGGCAGGCCAGCGAAGCTCAACGAGAAAATGAACGACGAGGATCTACAGCGATGGATAGAAAACAAAGGAGACATTTTTTGTTGGAAGAACAACATAAAAATTTTGTATGGGCGGTGGCAAAATGAGAAAGGCTAGCGGCCACCAATGCAAGGTGAAAATGAGCGGCAGCGAAAAAAAGTGAACGAGAATACCTGCGACATTTCCTCCATAAAACGTGTAACTAAAACGTTTCTGGAAATTTCACGTTGTAGTGGTGCAAAACAAGGGCAAAGAAATGTACAAAAAAACTGTGCTGCAGGTGCAAAGTTGTTTTTTTGCTAATTAGACCTATTGTTGTTTTTCACCGTCTCCGGCGTTGCCTTCGTCGCTTAGCATTACACGATTTTATATTTTGTTTGAACAAACTATAAATATTATCGAGAGCTTCGCTTTAGCCATGGCTAAATCTATATATTAGGCCCAATACTGTGTGAAGTTTTCGTCGGGATGGAGAAAACTACTCCGCGAGTGGGTGCTCAAAAATCGGTGTTCCACTGGCCACTGTACTGTAAGACGAACAGAACTTAATGATTTTGGATTTCCTACCATTATAATTATTTGATTGCACGTTCTCCTCTCCGAAACGTATTTCTTTTGATAGTGGTTTTATCTTGGAAAAAAAAATTCGCCACAATATACTAAACAGGAAAATTTTCCTATTCAGCAGTTACAAGGTAAGTTATTGTGTTTGTAACTTTCATTTGCCTAGGTACAAAGCATCTGCACGTGATGTGCGATGGCTGCCGGAAGGATCCAATAGCTGGAATGCGCTGGCACTGTCTGACATGTCCGAACTATGATCTCTGCACCACTTGCTATATGACAGATAAGCACGACCTTCAACATCGCTTCGAGCGCATCAACAAGAGTCATGGGAAGCGGTAAGCATTCATCCACTAGCTCCAACCCACCAGCCCCAGCTCCGACATTCTCTTCTTCCAACAGACATCCCAGCGGGATTAGCAATAAATCCCACATCCTTACTGGTGGTTGGAAAATCATATATATCTTATCCATGTAGAAGCTCTTTTTACGACTAGTCTTAACTCTTTCGTCTCCAAGGAATGTAGTCGTTCGTGGGAAATGTTGTCCCCAACAGAACTGCAGATCCGCACGAGGTTAATGGCCATTTAAGTATGCCGGCCGTTGGCATACTTAACTGGCTATTAACGCTGAGAGACTGGGCCATGAAGTGACTGCGAGACAATACAGTATTCCATTCAAATTGCACGAAAATTGCATTCAAAGTCAAACGTAACTAAAACAAATTTTGAAAAGTAAATTTCGAAAAGGAAAGAGAAAAATTGCATAATTTTTTTTCCTTCGTTCCGAACAACTAGCAGTAACATCATATCTCATCAGGCGCCTTAGATAACAACGATTCTGGCAGTGTATGAATAAATTAACGAACTAATAAATTAACGTTTGTTGTTTTTGATTGGTTTATACTGCTTGTAAATAATGTGACAGGGTGATCGTTGGAACACGACAAGGATCAGATAAACAGGAAGCACGTGGGATGTTTAAGGGAGCTAAAGTAGTCAGGGGAGCCGATTGGGAGTGGAAGAATCAAGATGGAGGTGCCAGGTTGGAGGGCGAAGTCACTGATGTCGCCAGCTGGGACGATGACGAGTCTGCGAAAAATGCTGTGCGAGTTAACTGGAAGGAAGGGCAAAGAAGCAATATTTACAGACTTGGAAAAGATGGAAAAGTACTTCTAATATCCTTCCTGCTTAATTTAATGGTTTTTGACTGCAGGGCGAGGATTTTGTGAATAATCTAATGATTGACAAATTTTTGGTTGAAGGTCGATCTTAAGTGTACCATGGCTGTTAGTGGTGGAAGCTATTACAAAGATCATCTACCAGTGCTGAAAGTAGAGTTGAAAAAGTCACAAAGTGGGCTTACAACTGGCGATAAAGTCATCATACAGGTGTCTGAAGAGAAACTTCAGCAGTTATGTGACGGTCACGGTGGTTGGAATGCGGATATGAAAATGGTTCGTAACTCATATCTGACCCTTTCGTTCAACATTTTAGCAGGTTGTGATATATACTAAACCCAAGAATTAAGACGGAATACATCAGGGGATTGAGTAATTTCAATTTTCAGTGGACAAAAACCTTGTACCAGAATAATTTAACCATTTTCGGAAGGCTAGGGTCGTATACGACCCATATGGAAGATGTTTACATTCCTCCCTTGTCCCATTTAGCTTTCATTTTAAGTTAATAAGCAACAAGGTCAGAAAAGATAGATCCTTCCAGCGATACCTCGTTTTGGATATTTTGACCAATCCTGACAGAGTTACACTCACGAAATAAGGCAACATTTAGGGGAAAAAATCCACTGCCGCTTACATACTACTCTTTGAAAATTAAATTTGTCCTTTTCCTAAAAAGTTAGCCAGCCACAATTCCATGCAAAGCAAAGACGATAAAGTGGGCAACAAAACCATCAATAAAGAAGGAAAAGAAGGGGGAAAAAAAGCGAGAGAGAAAGATCGAAATAGATTCGCAAAAGAAACAAAAGTCCAAATTTTGGCTTTTGCGCATGCGTGAAAAACAATAAAGCTTTTTTTCAGGTTGGTCGGAAAGTATGCCTTTTTTTCTCGCAAAACTCGTTTTTAGCCATTGTTGTATGCTAATTAGCCGAAAACCAGTCAAAAGAAGAGGAATTGGTGAAAAATAAGGTTTCTTCGCCGCTCGCCGGTCCGGGCTATAGATATAATTAGTCTCTGTACTAACACCAAAGACTATTTCAGTCACATGGGAGCCCGAGAAATAACAAATTTCACAAGAATTTTGAAATCACGCCAGGTAAAATTCTGAAAATTTCACGTGTAAGTTGTCATTTTGTGAACTTTGACATTTATTTTCTCGGGCTCCCATGAAAATTTTCTTTGGTGTTGTTAGAGATAACTAAAATACATCTATAGCCCTTGAAAAATGTAACAAATAATGCTGTAGTCTTTGAATTATTCTGGTACAAGGTTTTTGTCCAATGAAAATTAATATTATTCAATTTCCTAATGGATTCCGTCATAAATTTGTTGTCAACTGTTTCCCTTCTTTGTTGTGGTTTCATTGTTTGTTGTCTGTCTCTCTTGTTTTGGTTTTGTTTGCTTGTTTGTTTGTTTTACACCAGAAAAAAAACATTATGTTGATATTATACAGTCTCACCTCTCCTTACGGACACCTCTCTATAACGGACAGTTCGTTTGATCCCAGAAATGCCAAAAATCATACATCCCTACCTCTATAATACGGACACCTCTGTAGAGCGGACGCTTGGTTCTATCCCTTTGATGTCCGTATTAAAGAGATTTGACTGTAATTTTTCTGTGCACATAGTTGATTAATACTGTTGTAACATTGTCGTGTCGATGTAATTGTCTTTGAGTAAGGCATGCAGTTGTGGTCCTAAAGAGTCCTAAATGAGATTCAGAAGTGGAACACGTAATTTGGTAATGGATTAATGGTAATTTAATCTCAGCGTTGACGATTAAGCATTTAGACAATAAAGCACGGTAATCTTATTAACATGCTTAACCCATGTATTATCGATACCTCTTCAAATTATAAAAGGGACCAACAAGAGCCGCCCCATGTAACGAACTCCGGATACGGGAATCAGGGAAATTATTCCTTCTGGAATCCGGGATACGGAATGCGGAAACTGTGCTTGTGGAATCCGGAAAACGGCTCAGGAGATTCGGAATCCAACTAACGATTGTAATCCAGAATCCAAGTTGTACTGACAGAGACTAGTATCCAGTACCCGGAATCCGGAATCCATAGCTTGAAACTCTAGAATCCAAGACGGTATTGGATTTCCTTACAAGGGGAGATAATTAAGAGCTTCTTCATTAAATTAAGCGCAGTGGTACTTTAACTTTTAGAAAGTATGTAATAATTAATCATCATATACATGCACTTATCGAGTCAGCCGCCATTAACGTGTTCTTAGCTCATTGCACCGAATTCTCTTACAGTTTATTAGGAAAGTCGGTGTCATTCAAGATTTCACTTCGAATGGTGATGTTCTGGTAGAATATCCTGAAAAAGTGTGGCGTTTTAATCCTGCAGCATTATCAAAGGTAAAAAAGAAAAGAAAGTACAGTGTATGGACGATACGTTAAACCCTATCAACCACCAGACCAAAGAATCTGTCGATTATGTAAAACTGGAATAGAAGACGAGGAGCATTTTTTGATGAATTGCTTAGCCCATAGGGATCCTAGGAGAGAGCTGTTCAATACGCTAAAAAAGGAAACTAATCTTATTCTCGATTCTATGGCTCCAAGCTCTGCCTTTACAACGTTGATAAGTATGAAGCAAGGAGAGAAAACGCAAAAAATTGTGGCTAAATACGTATATGATCGCTTCCGCGAAAGAGATAGACGCGTTAAATATAACCTTGTTTAATAGTTGTATAAATTTTACAAATGTACACCTCTGTAATTATTGCACGAAAATCTTTGTTATCGTTGTAAACACATGTGTCTGTAGGCGCTTTGTTGGTAATAAAGCATTTATCCTATCCTATCCTATCCTTGAGCCCGTAATTGCAATAGGATATTGCGAACACATGTTGTTTTCACAAAATAGTTCGGGCTTGATTAAAATTAGTAAATATTAACACGCTTCTCACTTGCAACACTTTCTTAACAGATCCAGGATTTCAAACGTGGAGATGAAGTCATAATCAAATCTGAAAAGAACTTGGTTAAAGATCTCCAGGAGGGCCACGGAGGCTGGAACGAAGCAATGATCTCAGTAAGTCCCAGCTATGTTACTTACTCAGCTTTGATGTCATTACCTTTTGGAAATATAATAATTCTGCCAATCATAAAATATGACAAGTTTATGCCAGTGTAACATGCTTAAAACAGTGGCAGCCATGTAAAACGATGTGTTCAAAAACTCACGTCTTTAGAATTACGTCACATGTCCTTTCGATAAAGATTCACTCTGGGGGAAAAATGAGGAATTATTGCGGGCGAAAGGAGGAGCCTGCAGTCCTTATCTCCATGTAGTTATTACGCATGCCTCCCATGTATGTAGCCAGCATTCGTTTAGACTTCCACTAAGAATGAATGGAATGCACAAAACGTTATTGGATCATGAGCGTTTCGACCTCCTACCATAAGTGAAACGTACGCAAAGCACAGCGTTGGACAAAGCGTTTGGACCTCCGATCGTTGTCACCCGCACCCCCTAACCTTTGGTCATTACTAGTTGGGTTAAAAATATTCAAGAGAGCTGAAGATGCAGGTCAAAGATGATCTTCAAATGGCTTAACCTGGTAGTCCAGAATAGACGACACCGGTATAGCATAAGTGATTGCGGTCATTAAATTTGTTACTCATCAGTTTTACATCATCCACTTTCGAACTTCGAGCATCATTAAAAACAAAGAAGCTGAAGAGTGCAGGAGGCCCGTACAAACAATTTGAAGGGTTTAGAAACTTAAAGCCTCCTTCTAGCTGGCAGGATTGTTAAATCTGGGGTACACAATTTGATTCGTATAGCCATTCGGCCGTCAAAAAACTACAACACCCGCTTCGAATCCTGCCAGCTATTCAGGTTGCAATCTTGGACAAAACTGTTTTGAAAATTGCATAATTGAAAGGCCTTTTTCTAAACATCGTAGCTATACAGATTTTTCCCTCTCCCCCTCCCCCTGGAAACAATGTTGTTGTGTGTTGAAAAGAAAGCCTGATTCGTCGGCGTTTGTAGGAAGCAACATTGAACTGGGGGAAGGGGAATTCTTTCCGCAAAGCCGTTGTTTTGAATATAGTTTTGTTTCCTATAGGACACTGTACATGTTGGGAAAAGCGTTCTCAAGCAGTTTTGCTAGGGATTTCAGAACGCTTGGTGCTGCTGATTATTGACTGCCATTAGTTAATAAGTAATTCGAGTCGCCCTCGGTCGCGGGTCTCCAATTACACAACGATACCTAAAGAGTTCTTCTGCTTCTTTAGATTCTTGGTCGTACAGGTAAGGTCCTGGAGGTTGATGGCACGGGTGACCTGGTTGTTTCAGTGGAAGGTGATAAGTGGATGCTGAATCCTGCCGCAGTCACGTGTGTTACTGACCCAGAACCCGGTGAAAGGTCGCCTAGCGAAGATGGAAGCAATGAAGATCCATTAGGTATAATCATGGATAATTTCGATGTTGTTACGTTATTATTGCGAACTTGCATTGCTCCGACTTGTACGCCCTAGTGACGAATTTTCGCATTGAGGCTATTCTTAAGGAAAGTGACGATCGTTGACATACAAACAGGTTATAGACACATGTAGTAGCCAGTACCATAGGTTTTTAGAAGTCAGATGAGAAAGTTAAGACCAAATAAATTACGCAGATCAAATGTACCCAACTGTCCCATCCAGCATATTTCCGCCCAGGATTTATAGATCACCTGTTAAATTTCCCTGCATTTAAGTGAACTCATTCATAACACTTTTACAATATGAACCACTTTTTCAATTTTTCAGGTTTATTTCGCCTTTTTAGGGATTTTCTTGGTATGCATCACGCTTTTGAGCAAATGGCGGAACACAGGGCCGTCAACCTTGTTAGCGCTTGCAAGTCCAACCAACTTTCCAGAGTCAAAGAAATTCTTGATGCCAATCCAGAAATGGTACTGTAACATTAATTAGACAGTTTGGGGTTTGGGCAAGAGACTGGGCCAGTGTCATGTCGAACTGCCTTATGGGACTGTTTGTGGGAACGAATCTCGACCCAGTTTTCCGTGCAACATAGTGATAGCCAATCAGAGGAGTCCCATGGTGCAATTCGACAAAACAACGACGCACGCTGCAGAGCGGCCTTAAATTTATTGCTGATACAAGGCATCAATGGACGCACTTGCACTAATTGAACTGACAGAGTGGTAGCTTGATTTATTGACCAAGAGAGAGTTATTGGACAAAGAGGGAAACAACCAGTCTAGTCTAGGATCTGTGAATCTCACGAAAGTTTTTCGGTTTTCGAGGAAATCCACAAACATTTATTCAGTGTTGCCAAGAGAGAGTAATGGGACATGATGCTCTCTTGAGGTGTTGCCATTACAATATTCTACATTGCTTGCTTTGGGGCAGTCGCGCAAGGTCTTGATGACGTATCTAATAGTCGATTAACCCTCGGACGCAAAGGCAAAGTCATACCCCCAAAGTGGTACAAGGGGGACCCCCCGCCCCACCCCACCCCTGAGTTTTTGATATGTTGGAGTAATTTGAAACGATCGATTTTGCCTTCAGTGGAAAGCCTTTGATCTTCTCTACAACATGAGGTATATTTTATGGCGGTGGTGGCGCTGCTGGAGGTCTGTACTGTGACGTCACCGAACATGGTCGCCCTCTTGACCGTTATCTTGGATTTTATTAAGAATTAGAAATCAAGTAAAACACTGACAATTGATAATTTTTTGCGCTTATCATGTAAAATAAGACATAAATAATTACATTGACTTTGCATCACTTTATCCACGAAATTTATTTTTATTCCGGATAGACGTTGGAAAAACGTACATTTTCACTCAAAAATGGCTTGACCACCAGCTACTTATGACGTCATATCTCGTAACCATAATAACTAACCATCACTAAACTTGTCTCAAATGCGTGCGAGGAATGAACGAGCAGCTACAGAAAACTTCAGGTGCTGATTTATTATCGTCTAGGAAAAAAAGCAGAAAAACCTTAGAGGGGTCCCCCCTTATACGTCCGATGGTTAATATGTACGGACGTCCTAGGAATCAGGATTCCGTTCAATTCCAACCTCTAACAATAACTTTTATTAGTGAAAATCACATATCCCGGCCAACGCCATAAGTTTCTCTCTCCGTCTCATTATTCTCTCTTGTTGGCTGATTCTCAAAGGAGGACAATACTTATGGTCAAAAATCATCCTCGTTCCTACTACTTTACAAATGCAATTAACGACTCTCAATAGCGTAGACTAGTGTAAGGCATTCTAACTTCTCATACTAAGAACACAAATATTTGTTGTTGTTGTTGTTGTTGTTGTTATTTCATTTTCGTTACTGGAATATAAGAATGCCTTTCTTTTTTCCTACTCAGATTGACGAGGTACAAGGAGCACATTCAGCGCTTCATCTAGCATGTCATGAAGGCCACTGTGACATCATCAGAGAGTTAATCGACAGGGGAGCTAGTCGCGAAATCCTGGTAAAGGCAATGATATGTAGAGCTTAGAGATAGAAGGGTATTGGCAAATATGTTTCATTCGTGTAATTTTACATATGTAAATGCAAATGATTTTCTCAGTTATTTTATTATTTTTTTTCATACAATCTATCTAAGAAAAAAGCACTGGATTACGCTCAAACCATTAATATTCCATATCACCTCAAGTTTCTAAGTCAAACTATCGGCAAATTTAAATAAAAAACTGCGAGGATTATCTTAAGGGATACTTCATGGACGCAGAAATCGAGGTAAAGACGTTAACCATAATAATATATGTATCAAAAGAAACCAGAGATCTTTTTCATTAGATTTCTCTTGTTTCAATAATATAACATTCTTTTCCTTTTTTTTCTTTCAAATATACAGGATTCACAGGGATATACCGCTTTTCATCACGCAACATATGGGTAAATTTACTTCGTAGATTTTCCATAAACCATTACATGTTTTATTACCGTCTCCATCGAGCACTTTTTGCGTCCGCTAAGCTCAAAAAATCACACTAGCAAAGGAAGAAGAAGAGAATAAAAAAGAGCGAAGAACGAGGATGAAGAAAGGGGGAGAAGAGAGAAAAGCAATGATTAGTTTTTATGTCGGCTACTTTGGAGATGTTTTGGCCGAGAAAAACGAAGAGAAAGAGGACCATTTGGCGATAACGTTTTCAAAATTCGGGCTAGTTATGTAATCATTTACCGTCCTTCTTTTTACAATAAAATATCTCCTATGAATGAGTGGTAATTTTTTAAAGAAAAGCAAATAACATATGGTATTTCAACTTCAGGGATAAAACTGGAGAAGCATTGAAACTATTGTTAGAGAAAGGCTTTGATCCGAATGTACAGAACAGTGACAACAAAAGTACCCCACTGCATCTGGCTGTGAAAAACGACAATGATATGGCGGTACGAATCCTGGCACAGAGCCCTGAATGTGATGTTAATCTCCAGGTACCATAACTTCCATATAATATTTTGAATAAGGGCAAAAAAGATGTCTGTTTTTTGAAAAGTATGTAATATTTATATCTAACCATTTACACCATACTACGACGCCACACAAAAGCCTCGAGTGCATTGTCCCAACAATTACTTTGTCTTTTGTGGGCACCAGGATGGCCGAGTGGTTAAGGCGTTGGACTTAAGATCCAATGGATGTGTTGTCCGCATGGGTTCGAACCCCACTCCTGGTAATTTTGTAAACAATTTTAACTAAGTAAGAGAGCATGAAAAAAGAACAAGTAAGTTTTGAACATTTTGTTAGTTATTGTTTCTGTTGGCGTTGTTTTGTTTAGTTTTTGTTTGTTTAATTGTTTGTTTTGTTTGTTTTTTTACTTGTTTTATTATTTTTGTTTTCATTTGGAAAACTATAGTAAATATCGATATCGGTCTTTCGGTCTTAGGTCAATACTACCTTTTTTCAAGAGAGAAAAATGGGATAATGAGGGATTCTAAGTAGGGCGTTGGCCGGGATATGTCATTTCCCTAAAGTTATTTTTAGAGGTCGTAATTAAACGGATTACGAGGTCTGATTCCTCTGACGTCCCCAACTTTTAATCGATTGTTAGATACGTCATCAAGTCCACGCGCGACTGCCTCAAAGCAAAAAATGCAGAAAATTGTAAAGGCGACTGTTGAATAGGCCTTTTGCACGATGGCGTCATTTTACTACTACGACCAGAATTCTTTTGTTCTTTCTTTTCATATTTAAATTTGGTAGCTGCAGTGAGGTTTAAATAACTAAAGCCCGATTTTCACAAGAAAGCAAAACCCTGAAGGACCCTAGTCATAGTAGTAAAGTGACGCCATGATGAAAATGGCCTATTCTCTCTTAAAAACGCTGAATGTGGACTTCTCGGAAACCAACTTCCGTTTAATTCAAGCGTTTAATTGGATTTAAAATAGCTTTGGTGAAATTCACATACCCAGAAGCCAACTTCACCCATCCCAAGGGCTAGACTGGGTGTTCCCCAGTTTTTACTTTACAGGGTACAGTGAATGAATAGACCCAGAATTAAGGGCTTGGTGGGTAGGTGGATGGATAGGTAAAAAGAATAACTGGAATGGATGGGAAATGATGAAGGAGTGCATGAATGGGAATAATGAAGTAGTGCAGAGTACGTGGTAGCAACCGAGATGACAATGACCAATGCAGTGGAAATATTAAAACTTAGCCTGTCCCAGGCTTGGGACAAGCTAAAAGCAAAAGGAGTGCGTAAAAAAAAATCAGTATGACCAGGGAAGCGTATGATAAGGAGAACCCTTGCATTCTTTAAGGGTGTAGCTATTTAACTTCTACTACAATTCTACTTATTTTTATTTTTTAATTTTTAATTTTAATCTATTTCATTTTAAAGGACGAGGCTGGTGATACTCCTCTATATGACGCCATTGCTAGTGAAAAACACAACATGGTAGACATGCTGATGAATAACCCGAGGCTTTCTATGACAGTGACTAATAAAAGAGGCTTCAATTATCTCCAGTATGCCGTCTTGAAAGGCAATACAAGGTACGTGATAAAAATATGACGAAGTAAATACCAGCTTCAAAACTTATGTTTCATCGGATATCAAAATGCTGGAAAGAAGAAACGTATCAAAAGCCGGAAGGCTGCCGGGATGCTAAGTTCATCAGATATCTTAACACTAAAGAAGTAGTATAACAAACACGAGTAGGAGTTCTTTTTCTCACCTACAATCCAAACACTAGGCAAGTATGTATCATAAATGAAAAGGAGTGTTTCATCGGATATCTACGCACTGAGAAGCAAAGTACATCAATCACAGGGGGAATATTTTATATGATATATTCAAACACTGGGAAGTAAAACGAGAAGGAGTGGTGCAGCTGATATCCAAATCTGGAGAAGGTCCAAACTTTAGGAAAAACGCCCACAAATAAGTTGCGCTCGTTACTATACTGTCTCTGTAGCAAGCCATGTGGTTTCAATTGTGTCAAGTGCGATGTAAAGTTTCTTTCAGTAACGGAGAATGCAGGGAAGCAGATTAATGTAGATTTTAAATACATCCTTTTTGTTACAGAGCTGTGGAAAAGTTACTTGCAAAAGCGGGGGATATTCTGAATGTTACCAAAAGCGATGGTTTCACAACTCTTCATATTGCTGCAATAAACGATCATCGTGAAATAGCCAAGCTTCTCTTGCTACAGGTAAATGTAGATTGAAAGAGGTTTGTTCCATCAGCGTAAGGGCGTCCCCGACTAGTTGTATCAGGCGTATGCGCAATTTCCTGGGTTGGCCTGTGGCCCAACATTTCAACTCCACTGGCCACAGTATTTCTGATGTCCAGGTGCGTGGTGTGGCATTATGCAGTGTTACTAACATTCAGCGAAGGCAACGTGAGATGCAGTTGAGTTTTCAAACAGGCACCGTTCAGCCGAAAGGACCGAATATCAATTTCAGTTTCATTTGAATTGGGACGTTATATACATCCTGAGTGCACAATTACGCGTGCGCCTGCTTCGATCATTTTTATGATGTCTATGATAATGCGTGGTACTGTACAACGGTTTTTTCTCACACTGAAGAAGGGTCATAAACCCGAAACGTTTGTGTTTTTTTGAAAACATTTGACACTTTTCGATATTTCTTTACCGAGTATCACCTTATCAGCTGCTACGCAATTTGTAGCTTGCGTAGGCCAATACGCATGCGTAAAAGGGAAGGACAAGGGTAAAGGAAGAGGCAAACTGACCTTTCAGCTATAAAAAGAAATGCAGAAGTGCAGGATGCAGGATCGTTTGCCCTAAGTTTGCAATACCCGCATGGATAGATTAGCTTTTAACCTGATTGTACATGCGGCCCAGTGCTGTTTGTTATATTTTGCACTTATGATAGTATAAGTAAACTTTCAAAAAAAAACTTGCGAGTGAATGTTGCATTTTGCTCTGACATTTTCAGTTTTCTTTATCAGCCAGGATGCCGTGTCGATGCTCCGACTGTGGAAAATCAGACAGCTCTTCATTTAGCAGCAAGTGAAGGTTACTCAGTCATGTGCGAAATTCTCCTGGACTATGGCGCATGCGTCAATGCAAAGGACAATGACAACGATACACCGCTGCATATCACCCTGGCAAAGGAAACAATCTTCAAAGGCA
>BOPM01000437.1:160776-193547 GCA_022179025.1 Porites australiensis | reverse complement strand
AAAAAATACCAGGAGTGGGGTTCGAACCCACGCGGACTACACGTCCATTGGATCTTAAGTCCAACGCCTTAACCACTCGGCCATCCTGGTGCTTACGTGGCGAGTGGTTTCTTATCAACTCTAACTATTTATGTACACGATCGAGACTGAGAAGAATTTAAAGTAAAAAAAAAATTTCCAGGAGTGGGGTTCGAACCCACGCCATCCTGGTGCTTACGTTACACGATCAAGACTGATGGGAAAACGAAGCATTAGAATATTCCTTAGTGTTCGAAACTTTGCCAGGTTAAAATGATTATATGCCCTAATTATTGGGTAATGAATTTTATGCCCTTTCCAGAAATGCACAAGTTAAAAAAGTTCCAAGTTTTGGTGGCACCAAGGTTACAAACCCAGAGCAAAACGTATCTCAGGTTTCAAGTCGCACTGGCTCAGCGTCCACGGGGATGGAGGCTCAAGGACGGGCACCTTCAGAAAGAGATGACCAGAACGTTGTTCAGGATGAAGAATGCAGTGATACAGGCCACCAAAGCCCAGGCAGCGCAATCCTACAAGATGATGAAGATGAAGATGTGAACATGCAAGAAACAGAAGAAGAAGAAGAAAATTTGGAAGAAGAACCTCTAGAAAACAACCTTCTGGACAATACCATGAAGCAAATTCAGGTAACAAGTACAAAATTATACGTATATAAATGAATACTTTGCTCGCAATAAATCCAGTTGAAGCTGGTGTGCGACAAAATATGATACCAGTCTTCAAGTATGCGGTCTGCGTTTGTCGCATACCGAACTGAAGCAGGTTTTGCGTGGCCTTGATTTAAAGTATCTTTACTCTTAAGATGGTCTGGTGGAGACGTAGAAGTAATTATCTTACGGCATGAAAGGTAATCGAAGACAGTCAAGGATTCTAGATTCCACGCTATGAATTCCAGATACCAGGTACTGGATTGGGGATTCCAATCGTTATCGGGATTCTGGACTCCTTGAGCTGAATTCCGGATTCTAAAGTCAAGGATTCCTGAGTCCACAGGCAAAAATTTGGCAGATTGCGGAATCTGGATTCCCTTGCATGGGGTGAAGTCGTCACTTATTGAGTCCATTTTATATGAATGAATATCAAAATCTAGAAGTGTCAGAATTGTTTCTTTTGAAACCAAAGAAAGCATCATATATGTTGTGTGGCCATTAACATAGAGAAAATCGGCGTTCTTTGGTTCAGATCTCTTAACTGTCTTCTGAAACTTTCCCACCATGAGTTTCCAACGAGTTTTCCAAACGTGCATTTTGTTTTGTTCATTGTTTCTGTAGGAGAATATTGTTCTGGAAGTCACAAATCAAGTGCCACAAGAATCTTTCACCGCGGAATTCTCAAACAGCAGCTCAGATGTAGCCGTTCAAGTGAAGGAGATGAACAATGGAGAATTAGTGAATGATAGCGGTGCGGATCAGGAATTTGGAGAAAGGGAACAAGAGCCTAACCAAACAAACAGGCAGAGAGAATCACAAACAATTGTAGAAAATACTGAAAACGAGGTACAAAAAGAGATAGAAGGCAAAGAAGAGAAACCAAAGTGCTACATCTGTGAGGAGAATGAAGCTGAAGTGGCGTTTAAGCCCTGTGGCCACACTGTTGTATGCACAGGTAACTAGAAAAAAAGTCTCGAAAACCTTCATGAGTACTAATCGTGAGGATTAGGGCCTCCCAAGCAAGTTAAGCCCTGTCTGGCGGGGTTATAAACTGGATGAGTGATGTTCGTCGCATCAATAATGTTATTAATTTATTTCCCACATTTGATGATGTCGGTAATGCTGACATCATGTTGTTGTCGACGGCCATCGTCTCCACTGGAATTAATACACGTGCTCGGGGCAGATAACAGTTCCTTCTACATGTTGTTTTAACATTGGATGACTAAACTGATTTTTGTACATGTCTACTAGAATGTGCATCTCGACTAAAGCGATGCTTGGAGTGCCGCGTAGAAATAACAGGGAAAGCAACAAGAGGTATGCATGGTTAAATTCATTATCATTATTTTCTTAGCAGAACCATTCTTGTACCTGTATACTAAACGCGGATTATTATACGTTTGTGTGAAACTGCCCACCTACCCTTCCCTTAAGCCAACATTTTGCCCTAAGTGAGAAGTAAGTGTTAATGTTCGCTTAAGGGAGGGGTAGATAGGCAGTTTCGCAGAAACGTTTTATGATCCTTAGCGCAATGATACACTAGCGCTTCGCCCCATGTAAGGTAGTCCGGATTCAGGAGTCCCCGAAATTTATGATCCTGGAATTCGAAATCCTTAGTTTTGGAATCTGGAATCCTACAGACGTTTACAATCTGGAATCCAAGTCAGGGGTTTCAATAGGCACCGACGACTGACGAAACATGTCGGCTACTTTGCTCAGAGAAGTCGGCTTTTTTTCAAAAAGAAGAAGCAGCCAAGTAGTTTTCATAATGTCCTAAACAAAAAAGGTACAGTCATAAAATCTGAATGAAACGTAATTATGAAGTGTTTTCATAAAAGTCCACTTGTCGTACATTATGCTTTAGTTATATGAACGCTGTATTTCAGTCCGCAATTTTTCTTTTTAGGTTCAAGTAGAATTTTTTCATCTGCAAATGTATGCAATTAAGTTATCGTCATTTGATCGTTGCTTGCGGGAGTTGCTTGTGTGGCTGATAAAACTTTGGGGGAGCAAGCTAGGGTGGCGTAGTGGTGAGGGCACTCGCCTCCCGCCAATGTGGCCCGGGTTCAAATCCTGGCGTCGACGCCATATGTGGGTTGAGTCTGTTGTTGGTTCTCTCCCTTGCTCCGAGAAGTTTTTCTCCGGGTACTCCGGTTTTCCCCTCTCCTCAAAAATCAACACTTCCAAATTCCAATTCGATCTGGAACACACGGACACGTTTAAACGATCATATGAACTCTTAAGTGCTTCATGTTCGTCGCATCAATAATGTTATTAATTTATCTCCCACGTTTGATGATGTCGGTAATGCTGACATCATGTTGTTGTTGACGGCCATCGTCTCCACTGGAATAAGTCTAATCGTGAGGATTAGGGCCTCCCAAGCAAGTTAAGCCCTGTCTGGCGGGGTTATAAACTGAACACTGGAAATCGCATTGTTGGGCTTTGAAATTTCAACATTTTGTGGAGAAGCACTTTTAACTAAACCAAGTTATCCTCTCTTGCTAAAACCCATCACTGCTGTGCATCCTATTTTAGCCTAAGAAAACAGCCGATACTCGACGATGCCACCACTGCTTTTTCTGCGAAATCACGTCAGAGAAAACGAGCGCAGAAATTCCATACTGATGTCGAGTCGCTACCCAGATCTGGATAATGCTTCTGATTGGTCGTGAGAAATTTGCTTCAAACCGGTACTGGCCTCGCGAAATGTCGGCTGTTTCTTAGGCTAATCCGGCGCGCCTTTTTAAGAATAACCTTATTTCGCTAGATAGTCCTGGTTATATAGGGGCATTCTCCTCACGACTTAACTAATCTCGGCAGCCAGTTCTGGCAAATGGTAAGCGCCCTTTGTCAAGATTGGTTTGAACCTGATCAATTGTAAAATATTCCTAAGATATTGAAGTCCTCATGACTATGTACTATCTGAGTGAAAGGAAAACTTCTTGCCGTATAGACCTCTTTTACAAAGGCGGCCTATTGATATATTATTTTTAAATGTATGATAATTAGCCTTTCTGACCTCGTTTGAAAGTAAGAATTTTTTTGTATTTTGCACATGCTAACGAGGTCAGATAGGTTAATTATCATAAATATAAAAGAATATATTAATTAATGGGCCGCCATTATGAGAGTGGTTTATATTCTAAGTTGACTATCATCCATTTTCTCCATTAACTGCTTCGGCATCGGCAAGAAGCAGCAAGTTAATGAATTATTTTTATTTTTCCTGATATTAGATGGCACACCAATAATCGGAATCAACGACAAATCACTTACAGCAAAATACCAGTTGCTGGAAAGAAAGATGCGGAAATTGGAGGAGGCTTTTGTGTGCTGCATTTGCGTCGAGAGAAAAAAGAATGTTATTTTCCTTTGCGGACACGGGACGTGTCACAGCTGTGCGGAGCAGCTTAAAACTTGCCCCATTTGTCAAAAGCCAATTGAAAAGAAAATACCAACGTACTAACTATACTTAGTTCAAGTATTTATCACCTCACTTTATAAGTTAACCCCATCCAGCGGCCGGATTGGGGCGGAAAAAATAAAATTCGTTCTTTGCCTTCACGAACCTCATTCTCTCTTGGCCATCAAATATGAAATATTGTAGCTGGTAACTGCATCAAGACCCACGAAAAAACACAAGAATCTAAAAATTCGTTTGGTGCGGCGGTCCTTTGTTTGTGATTGATATGCGAGAGGTTGTCGGGAGCAAGCTAGGTTTTGAAAGACATGTCTGTAAGTATTTTCTTTCTTTTTTTTTTTGTAATGGGGATGAGAAGTCTTTACGTCACGTTGCCATGGTAGCAAAATTTCTGGACGACGAGGAACCGAAAATTCACTTAAAAAGTGAATTTGTACTTTTTCAAACTTCATCGATCGCATTCAATTTCACTTAATTTGCCAAATGTTGGCAATCTCTTTTGGGGTTGAATCCGAAAGGACTGTCTCTAATTAAGTTAAGAATAAAAAAAGAAAATTTTGTATTGTGTTCATCAAGCGGGCGCATTAAATTAGGAAGTTTCATGTCGCAGTTGTGCAACGACGGCTAGGAAATGTACAGAAAAGCGTGATGCCCGTGCAAAACTGTTTTTTGCTAATATAAAGCTATTCCTTTTTTTGCCATTCTCGTTGCCTTCGCGGTCGTCGTTGCTTAAGCTCCGTATTGTTGTGGTCCAGAAATTTTGTTACCATGGTAACGTTACGTCACACTCCTTTTTCACTCAAATGGCTGGTAGTTTTGCTAGGTTTCTTTTCAAACATCTGCTCGATATTCTAAGATTAAAAACAAAAAACCTTAGAAAATTAGTAGAAATAAACATCTTCTATGTAATGTTTAGTGTTAAGAGACTTTAATTAAGGTGTCATATGTTATTCGATTTTGAGCGTATTCTCACCTAAAGTAGTAGATGTAGTTCAGTTTAGCACCGAAAAGGCTTCAAGGTCTCGTTTGCCTTCCTAATAAAGATTCAGTTATAACTCTTAATAACCTGCGATTTCTCCATAGCTGAATTAAAGGGTTTATAGAGGAGTTAAGAAGTGTGATTGCCATTGACCAGGGAAATACGACATTAGCGTACAAACCAGACGGCTGTGTAACGCTTAGAATAGCTGTTGGTATGAACAGTAGTGAAAAAATTGCCAGGGTGATTCTCGTGTCCGTCAGAACTTTCTTCTCTCTCATCATTAATCGTTGAACCTCCAGTGAATTGATGTCGTTTATCACAGAATGATTGTAACGGAAGACGATCAAGATAGTTTTGACTTGATATATTGCTAGGGAGCCTAGCAACAGCACTGCAATGGAACCTCTAATCGCCAACTGAGTCCGTTCTGCGAATGCGCCTGACTCAATAAGCACAACTATTATGCCCCAGGTAACCCAACAACCACAGGCTAACCAGGTGGTCACTAGGAAAACAAAAATGACAAAATTGATATAACTCTATAATTTTCTTTGCTTGAGTTTTATTAGTCATATATTATCGACTTATTTAATGTTGTTATTTAGAAAATATTATTCCTGTGCATTAGATATTCCACTTAAAACTAGTGCTCTGGCATTGTAGTAAATTTAACATTTACTTTGTACGTAATTGCATATTTGTTTGTTTGAAGAACTCTCTCTCCCCGCCGTATAAAGGTAAAACTATGAATGTCATTTAAAAGCAGGATTGTCAACATGATCTAAACAGAGATGGACGCGCTCTCTGCAATAGACGTTTTTAGCATGAAAGTTTTTTTTTCTTTTTTTCAAAACAGACCACGTGATGGTACCTTGGAAGAACTGTTTTTTTTTTTTTTCGAATTTTGTCCCATGCGCGTGCATCCATGCGCCCATGTATGCATTTTTAATGAAAAGACAAAAGGCAAATTCCCTGGAGAACATCACGTGGTCGGAATTGGGAAAACAAAACATACAAGGTAAAAAGGTGTATTGTCAACTACTTGTTTGTAACGTAGCCTGCGTCACATACGCGATCTAACCCGGGTAAGTAACGTCTGCACTGCAGCGCCGATATATCCTTGTTCTGGGTCCCTAAAAGATTCATCAAATTACCGGAAATGCGTTTTGAATTTTACAGCAACGTGATTGGCAAATTTAGGATGTCTTTTTTTAACAGGCCAATCAAGGCGTGCACCAAGAGCCATAATGGGACATTATGGCTCTTGCGTGCACTCAAATCCTGATAAACAGGTGTTTGTCCAGTGCCCAGAACAGAGAAATTTTTGCTCCGTCTGGGGTGCATGATGGGTTGTTACTACGTGGTAAGCTAAGTTGAATTTAAAATATTAATAGGGACTGTCTTATTCACTTTTGGGTAAGTATTCGCCTACGACGTTCCCTGCCAATACCTTTTTGTGTGTGTATCTTCTTAATTTGCTGCTTTCGTTCGCTTTTATCAACCTCGTCAAAACTGAACCACACGAATTCGTCATCAATGTCTGTTTACTACGCGTCTACTGAATATATAGTCAACTAACTCCTGCGCAAGTGGAAAATCTCATAAAAATAATGATGATTGATAATGATAATAATGATGTTTTCGGCGACGACGACAATGATGATGACGATGATGATAATGATAAAGTGAGGTCACTTGGTTCAATGGTGGTTAGAAACCTGTCGAAGGTAAGCCGCTTAAAAGGCACTGATTACCATAAATGGACATGAACTGCATGGGACCTCAAACGAATATGCCGAGGAACGTACGATCTCGACCTCATCAACAAGAATATACAAAGTAAACATATTGAATTCTGCAAAGCTGATCGTAATACGTATCTCGTAGGGCAAGAGTCCAAGTGTCACGTTGATGTCTCGCAAAGAAAATATAGGATGGCCAAACCAACCAAACCATGAATGTGCAGCATATCGGATCTATGAAATTGACCCACGGCCATCCCATATATATTTTCGCTGCGAGAAACGTCCCTCCCGGAGAAACGTCATATGGCGTGATTCTGGGAGTGTTGGAGTTCAATGTCAGGGCTAAAATCAGAGTGAGCGGGTTATTTTTCAGCAGAGCTTCTCTGTTTGTTACGCCGTCCTGACGAGCTACAAAAATGGCGAAACAGCTGTCGACAGCTACAACCCCGCTCTGTTTTGGGTTCTTTCGGTGTCGCGTTAATGTCTTGCAACGTTGATTTTCATGTAGTACGATCAGCTCTTTGCAGAATTCAACGTGCCTACTGATTATGATGCTCACCCTTCATTTTTCCTGGCGTTCTGTAACTTAAAGGGTGACAAAGAGCATTGTAGCGATCCCGAGCAATGCACACCAAGAGAAGAAAAGAACAACCAACACAAAATACAATCGCTGACTCAGTCACTCTTGCCTTACGATTTAGCGAGCAGCAGGTCACGTGTTCACGGTAAATAGCTAATCGAAGGTCAATGTATAAAGGCCTGGGTACCAAGGCAGCAATCAAGTCAACCAGAGTAAGGCTGAAGACCAGAATGTCACATGGCGTCTTAATCAAGTCTTTTTTCTTCATTACAATCGCAATGAGCAGATTTATTAATATGGCAAATGCTGCGCTGATGGAGTTTACTGTGCACAAAACGACATCATTGGTTTTGAAAAGAGCTTCAGTCTCCCACAGTATGAAAGAGGACAGCTGTTTACATTGTGCATTATATTCGGCCATCTTTTAGCTACAGCTTATTTCAGCGCCGTCTGTTGCAAGAGAAAAATGAAATAAAATAAGAAATAGGCTTTAGGGAAGGTTTGGTTTGAAAATGCTCCGCAAATGCCCAAGTAATGCATGTTTCGACTCGCAGCATTATCTGTAGTAATTGAATATCTTTCACCATATATATGATGCAAACACAAATAGGAGCGGGATTCCAATTTAATTGCGTCCTTACAGACAACCCACCCAGCCCAGGCTAATAGGAGAGGTTGGCCACACCACCGGGTCTACGTCCGTTGTTCTTTTCGAACAGTGGTGTGGGTTCTTTTACGTCCCACAAGAACAGATCAGTGAAAGTGCTGTGAAACGGAGACCTACGGTTTCTCGTCCTTATCCCAGAAGACTAGAAAGTATAACCGTTTACAGGTGTCCTAGACTGCAAAAA
Source organism: Porites australiensis (assembly GCA_022179025.1). Classification (NCBI taxonomy): domain Eukaryota; kingdom Metazoa; phylum Cnidaria; class Anthozoa; order Scleractinia; family Poritidae; genus Porites; species Porites australiensis. The sequence goes on along the minus strand of BOPM01000437.1, from coordinate 185,273 downwards.
CAGTCCGTATTTTTGCGTATTCAAGTACGTGCGAGCAGTCAAACAAAAGGTCTGGAGCGAGGCTAAAACGAAGAGCAAGGCTAGGGAGAGACGCTACGGGCGTGTAAGGTTCGTGCTCTTCGTGCGTGTGAGACGGTTTTGCAGTCTACAGATGTCATTGAAAAGGTAGCACTTTCTCCTCAGTTATTTAAGACCCTGAGTGTTGTTCCGGCCGGAACTTGAACCTGTGATCTCTCGCTCAGCAGACCGGCACTCTCTCAACTGCAGGGTGAGCTAACCAGGCGGCGGTGTAGTGGTCAAGCTGTTAAGTAATTATCGGGGTAAGGTGGAAAGCAATTTCTTTTCTTATGCGGCAATGTGCTTTCCCCACCGTCATATTAATGTTCTCATATTTACACAGGGAATGCATAAGCCTAAAGAAAGGTCATTTATGCGAAAAAATGTATTTAAACTCCATTTTGAAAGGGTTTAGAGTGTGTATGTGCTAATAGATTCTGACCAATCATAAGAGTTGTAAAAAAAGTCAAGAAAAGTTTACAGTTCCCCACATAGGATTTCTATGTTATTTAGACTGAGACGAGATTTTGTTATATGGAAGTTGGTTTGAAAAGTAAGAATGAATATTACTGTTTTATGAAGTTTTCTTAACTTTTGCTGTTTAAGCCAATCAGAAGTATAGTATAGACAATAGTAAAGTTAGCAACTTTTTCCATTCGAACATGATGTTCATAGCCGTTGTTGCTTTCCTTCTTATCTGGACCGTTACTTAATTAACACTTCACTGCATGCGTCACTGCAGTCTAGCCTCTGCATGAGGGTCTCAATGGGGTTAACCGTCAGCTGTCAAGAGGCCTAAAATTTAATTGTCAACCCTCACAAAAGGTCATTTTTTTTAACCGCCAATCGTCAAAAATGCAGATTAATATTTACTGTAAAAAAGTTTCAAGGTACTTCAAATCTCACTGTGTTTTTACGGGATTATGGCTCCTAAAGAACCTCTAAACTGGAAAAACCAGTCCCCATGTTTTCAAAAACTGACTCTTTCTATACAAAACAAGAACACACAACTTGCTTTTAATCCGGTTGTGATGATAAATAAAAACTTAAATAATAAAAATGAAATAATAAAGTGATCGAGAACCCCCTTGACGAATTGTAAATTTCGTCACCAAATCCGAAATGATTGGTTGGTGGATTATCCAATCCCCCCAGGCTAGGGGAATCTATTCACAGCGCTCTAATAACAAACATGTCGTTCATTGGATGTCAGTTTTCAGTACAGTGGAACCTCGCTTTACGGACATTTTCCAATTGACATGTGTCGACAACCCCGCTTTACGTAGCCTCCCACGCAGGGAAAATTAAACAACTTTTTCTCGAAAAAGTGTCTGCTTTAGTCTTTGTATCGATAAAACAATATGCCCGTGACGTTTTCTGAGAGTCTGCGAAAAACAGACATCCCGACAATGTACGGACACCAGGGTAAGATGGCATATTGTCGCCTTTCTAATGTACTCTATTTTCAGTAATTCGATGCGGTCGAGGAAACATTTTCTTCCGGACAATTTGAAAGTGATTACCATAGTATGAACATCGGTTATATTTTAGAAATGTTTATTTAATTTCCCTTGATAGCGAAGCAAAAGGAAAAATCAATTAAACGGCGATTTATGGTACAGTTTGTTTTGTAATGTGTTTGTTTCCAGAACTGTATGTTGTGTGTTTGTGCCTGTGATCTTGCATGCCCTAGGCATCTAGGCATCGCGGCTGGAATTCATACAAGGAAACCAAAAATGTATTAAAACAAAAACATGTTTTGCTTTTTTTCTTTTCCGAGACTAGAGTGTTTGTAGAACAAAAATATAAATAACACCTTCAATTAAGCCAAACCGACACAACTACGAACTTTACCGAGGACCAGAAGGTTAGTTCGGCTTGTTGCGCAGGCTAACCGGGGGCAAGTTTCGATATCAACGTTTGTCAACTGGTAATATTCGGGAGTTTTAAGATATGGCACTAGTATAGGGCGACGGCGACGAAACGCGTTCTTTGAAACTTTATTTCTTGTATTTTAACTCCCAATCATTGTTAAATTTAGTCGAACTCTCCTGGAGTTAGTTTTCAAAGATTCATATTCAGTTTCAGAATTAGAAAGAGAAATTCGTCGTCGAGGGAGTACGTTTTCCATAACTAGACTTGAGGCATTTTCACGTCGTAGTCGTGCTATGCTGGTAAAGTATAATGTGCCAAAAAAGCCTGATACACGTGAGTTGTACTGTTTTAGAAAACTATTATTCTTTTAAAGTTAACTGTAAGTTGTCGTTGCAGCTGCAGTCGTGACATCTTAAGCTCCCCCTTATATATAATATGCAACCATACTTTGTGTTGCTTACCTTTAAGAGGAATTTCGCCGCCTACAATAAAAAACGACACCTTTTTAGACATTCAAGTAAATGCATGCGACAAACACTTAAACATGTAGGTGGCACTTTGCCAAACGACTGCCGGAGATACATCTGCGTCTGCCCTGGGGTAAATTGTGATAGAATCGTCAAGACTTACAATTAAGTAACACAGAAGATATCGTGAGAATAGCTTATTGTTGCCTAGCTATGAAAAGTGCTCCCTTGTAGGCAAAGAGCTTGATTTGTACATCACCTATTTAAAAGATAACTCGAAAACGAAATTCCCTGAACTTTAACAAAAGTAACAATTTAACTGTTTAATTGTACCAATTAATCATTATGATACGTTCATCGACAAAAATAAATGCTTACTTTGGTGGTCACATGATGAATCACGTGGTCAGAGGCTTGAAATTCCTATGTTGCTGAGAGATTCCATACCAATCAGTGACGGCATTTCAAACGACTTTGGATCGTACTCAGTTAGACTTGACAGTTTCAGTAATTTAATGTTAAACTGTTGGGTACAAAAGGGACATAATTATGTACCTCGTTCCCAGGGTTTTTCCCCATAGAAAATGGAAAAAAGCCCTGGGAACGAGGTTGTAAGGCTCTGCTTTCCACACGGACAGTCTTAGAACGCCTATGTCCTAGTGAAAGTCAAAATCGGAGTCGTATTGAAGCAGAGCTACAGCCGCGACGTTATCTTATTTTTTTACGGTGACTCAGCTTACGACTCCGTCGCTTACGATTTTAGATCGGGTAAGCAAGATGGCATGAACCACGTAGTCAGACACGTAGTCAGAAGTTAAACTTACTAACAATAATAATAATAATTATATACTTTTTTATATAGCGCCATTCCAAGCGATGCCCAATGGCGAAAATATTACAAATATATTTAACAAATCACATTAAATTGAAACGATTAGCGCTAATCCTGGATTAAGATTTTGTTCCACTTTTTGTATTTACCTTCCTATACATTGCTTAGAAAAACATTTTGCGTAAATCATTACTTTGTCCAAGTAAAGGCTCAAAAGTATTTTGTAAGCGTGAGTTACATGCTCTTAGCAAGAAAACCGTACTTAACATTTCGCTAAATTCCGGGTTAAACTTAACCATCTTTCTAGTGCTGTTTTGTTCGGGTCTTAGGATCCCTTCTAGTTAGATAAACCTAAGCTGTACTTCACATCCAACAACGAATATAATTAATCCGTACAATTATTTTGCTACCTTGTTCATTCGATAATGCCAGAGTTGTTTAAAGAGCACCCAATCTCACCCAAAGCATATACATATTTGAGTAAATGCTGCCGAAAGAGACTCGTTTTTCAACTTTTCAAACGACAGTGAATAATACTCAGTTATTAAATAACTCTACTGGTCCAGTAATAAAGTTTTTGTTGGGTAGATTGTTCAGTGGACTGACCTTTCACTAGCTTGCAAAAATATACGTAGTATTCCAGGAACGCACGTTGGATAAAATGGGCATTGGCTGTCGATCGAGACGCGCAGCTATAATCGTCCACCAGGGTCAGTGGGCACAAGTGAAAGAAAAAAAATTAATAAAAACGAAATATTGATAAATTGCCCAGTTACGAGAAGACCATGATTTAATAAGCGTTTTACTTGGGAATGGTAACGACCACAAAGGCAGTCGGAACACTTAATTAAGATGTATTACCGGAAAACAAAAAAAAAATCAAATTTTAATTATGACGTTTTCGAGCGTTTTTAACAGGAAACGATGGAAGCGCGACATAACACCGTGTAGAAAAAAGAAAAAAAGAGAGAAAGAAACCAGGCAGGTGTTCGAATCATGTCGAATTCAATTCATGAGACACTGAAAAGCCCACATGCATTTGCGGTGCTTTTTGGCACTAATTTTTCCACAATCAAGAGATGCGAAGTGCTTTATCCTAATTCAAGAATTCACGCATGTATAGAATGAATATCCTTTCGTTGAATAACACTGTAATTTTTCATACATTCATGCTCAATGTATTTTAGTTTCCTGTACTAATTCTTCGACTCATCAACACTAAATTAAGGTGTATTCAAGTGGGTTGAATATTGATGAATTGGGTGATTAATCAAGATAAAAACAAAACACAAAGAGCGGAGATGACTCAAGTTTATTTTGTTCCTGTGCGTCGTCATAGGCTTATCATTTGTTGCGCTTTGATCAAAATCTTTTGAATACGTCCAACATTAATTAAAAGCTTTTATCCTTTTCATTAATGTCTCTTAGGACAAGGTCGAACTTCAAACTTTTCATGAGACCGAGACCAACTACACTGGACGGATTTGGCGATCAAGAAAAAAAAAAGCATTTTTCTCCTCTGAGAACTAAACACCTTTTTCATGTAAATTCTTCGCGAAAAAAATTCTATTCGCCACTTGCACATGTCCCATAATGCACCTTATTTGCCGCCCCAAATTTTGCATAACATTGTTTTGAATTTCTCTTGGGACGGCTGTAATACCCAGGAGAAATGAACAACAAAGGTTATGCCAACAGGTGCAAGAGGCGAATTGAATTGACCACCAACATGGCCGCCTTGTCACGTGGTGGCAAACCAAAAATAGCTCGATAATTGACCTTGGCCTTAGGTCCCTGAGTCACAGCGTAGTTTGAATGATGTGTTCCCATTCAATAAATCCTTATACAATAAACCCTTCCACGGTTTTTTTTCTACTTTTGACACAACCAGTTGGGGAAAATCCGTCGACAACACTAGAAAGAGCACGTTAACATTAGCAAACTTGCCAAGTTTGAAAGTGACAGCGAGCGACATATAGCTCCACAAAGTTACGGAAATTTACAGAAGTTTGTATGTTAAAGGGGGCGGGGGGCGGGGTGGGGTTAGAGCTAGCGTTAGGGTTAGGGTTAGGGTTGGGGGGGGGGGGGCAAGTTTGCTTCGTTAGTTTTCAACAAATCACTTTCACGCTTGGCAATATTATTAGCTCAAAGGCGATCTTTCCAGAGAAGTCGACGGATCTTCCTTAACTTGTCCATTAAAAAATGGAAAAAAAAGTGGAAAGGTCTATTAACAATACCCTATTTAACGCTACAAATGAAGGCTTCTGCACATTTTTTAACCTCGATAATATTTCCCAGCATTTTTCTCATCTCGTCACATCATTCACATTTTGTAATATACCTAACCCTTTGAAACAAATAGAAAAACAAAAATAAATCTCTTGCATGAACAATATAAATAAAAAACCTGCTATCCTGTACAGGACATTCATAATATTCCTGAAATAAGTCCTTAAGAAGATTTCTCGATAGACTGCATAATAATAATACATACCTCACATTACATACTACCAATAAATAATAACTATTTTCATGCCAATTTAAGCTGTCCTTTCTATGATTCGTGATAATCACTAACCTAACCGAATAAAAAAAATTCAACTAAATCATAATATCTGCCAAATTGATATGTTGATTGATTGTGATGTGTTTTCTCATTTAACGAATTTCCTAAAATAAAACAATGTTCATTTTACGTTGTGTTCCTTGCGTACAAGGCGACATATGGAAGGTAAATTAAATACGTTTTTGTTTTTGTATCTCATTGGTAATTTAAAAGGGGCAAAGATGTCGCTGAAGACTTTACTTTGTGGGAGAATGTAAGCGCAAACCCTTCCCATTTGCTAGACAGACCCTTATTGCTACGCATGATCCCTTCTTGGCCCAAGTTATTCGCCCTCTAAGGGTTCTGAAGTTGAGAATGAAGAAAAGAAACACACGCATACGCAGTTGCCTGTCATCATTGTCATCCCAAAGAGCCTCGACATCGTTTCCTTCAGACACGTGGTCTTTAAAATGGAGGGTCTTAAATTTAGCCGTTTGTTGTAAATAAGGCCAAGTGCCTCTAGGAAGGAGGAAAGTATCATGTCGTTAATGAAGGGCTCTCAACTGCATCTGCGTGTGTTGCTTGTCCTTGTGATAGAGAGGAGAAGTCGTTACGTCACGTTGCCATGGTAGCAAAATTTCTGGATGATAACAAACCGAAAACGTCACTTAAAAAGTCAATTCGCACTGTTTGAAACTTAATCGATCTTATTCAATGCCATTTAATTTGCCAAAAGTTGGCGAAATTTCCTGCGGTTGAATTCGAAGGGACCGTATCTAAGTTTAGAAAAAGAAAAAGAAAATTCTTGTGTTGCCGGTGTTCACCTACTCCATAAAGCAGGCGCGTGAAATTAGGAGGTTTCATGTCACAGTCGTGCAACCACGGCTAAGAAATGTACAAAAAAGCGTGATGCACGTGCAAAGTTGTTGTTTTGCTAAGATAAACTATTGCTTTTTTGGCCGGTCTCGTTGCCGTCGCCGTCTTCGTTACTTAAGCTCCCTAATGTTATGATCCAGAAATTTTGCTACCATGGTAACGTGACGTCACACTTCTCCTCTCTCTTGTCTTCAATTTATTTGAAAATAAACTCAATTTTTTCATGAATCCTATTCAAACAACCGGTTAACGTTCGTCAACACAACAACTTGACGTTGTATTAAATAATAATAATAAATAGAGTTTAAACCAGTAATAGAATAACCTTGCAGCTTGGGCGAACAATTTCCTCTAATCAACCCAAGCTTCGATTTCGTGCCTTTGTTTACAGGATTGCGGCAGAGATCTATTAGAAATGAGATAACTCCTCAACGTTATTTACATCAATTTGTTAGAAAAGAACTTAACCATTTTCCTTCGAGACAGAAAGTGTGTGGCTTGGTGACTAGTACAGAGTGTGGCTACACACGTGACAGCTACAAGCCACTCCTGTGATGCCTCGGCTCGATTAATTATTTTAAAAAACTAAGATTGGTCAATCAGTGGCTATGGAAAAAAAAACGCTGCTCATCAATCCTACGAAGAGGTGCGCTGAAAAGCGGTGATCATTTTTCGTATTTAAAGGAGTGTACACTGAATTTCCATAAACTCTTGAAAAACTACGTTAACGGCTTCAAATCTAAGGTTGTCAATTTAAATAGTCACTTTATAATGTGCTGCTGATTTAGAAGTTAGCAAGAAAAGTTATATAAAAGTGTTTAAACTTTAAAGGTGTGCTATTCTGTGCGCGTTCGTATTGTAATTAGCAATGGGCGAGAACGATAAATAAGAAATATTCTCTCAGAAGGAAAAGGGTTAAGCAGACAAAATGAATTCTGTATACCTAAATTAATATTTAACATATATTTTCTATGAAATTTAAATACATTGCCCCACCCTCTATCCTTGAACAGCTTACTCTGTTTCCCCACCCATCCTCCCTGGTTTACTGAGGGCCTATACTGGTTACCATGGATGAATGATGCCGTTTGTCTCTGTAAGAGAAGTCAGTGTTTTCCTCCGTAAGCTGATAGGTCGACATCTGATATGGAATCCCGCTGATTGGTACTACAATCTGTTGTTGTGTAGACTCTTTCCTGTTTATATAAATTGCGCAAACAAACTTTAGTGTGAAAGGTGATAACAACAGTTAAAATCAGCGACAGATCCAGGGGAGGGGCTCGCCCCCACCTCCCCCTTACTTTATAGACCAAACTGAGGCCCGAAGGGCCGACAAAAATTTTTTGGAGACCGGGTCCCCCTTTATCCCACTGAAAATGTCACGCAAGATCTTGGTAGACAGGCAGAGAAGCTACGTGACCATAGTTATAGCAATAGCTTCCATGTTACTCAGTCTCTAAGGTGTATGACTGGGTAAGCAAGTGTCGGCCCTGTGACTATTCCTTCGCGAAATTGGTGCCTCATGGCCATGGCGGGCGCCTTAGGCTAACAGTCGTCTCCTACGGTTTCCGTATTGCTTCAATTTCCTCCCTTCGGATACTTACGTCCCAATCAGTTACTTTCATTTGTACCGTTGCGACGCGTATTATTTAAACTTGAATAAAGGTCATACAAAAGTCCTATATTCCTCGTGATGGAATTAATGCTAAAGTGGTCACCTCAGAAAGAAAGCTTGAACAGCTAAAACAGGGAGAGTGATAAGATGAAACGAACTGCAGCACGTATGAATGCGGAGAACAAGCGACACAGGAAAAGAACAGAGTCAGAGACATGTTTCTGCCTTTTGCTTCACCTTCTTTTTTAAGGAGAAGTCAGAACAACAATTGAGCTAAATCTCTTTTACTGACGGAAGACTCGTCAGATTTCATAAGATTTTGTGCGTTTTAGCAAACATTTGTTAAGATTCAAATTGGCAAACCCGTCAGAGAGCAAATCGAGTAAACAAAAATGGTCACCAACCTTGTCAGCTTGTCCCATAAAGACTGCACCCACTTAGAGAACACAAATTCGGAGGCACAACCTGTTGTACAAGACCAAAAAAAAAAATACATATCAAACAAAATAAAAATAAAATAAATTCGCAAAAACGTACGTGCGAACGCATAAACGTTCATCCTTCGTGGTTTAAGAAAAACCCAATGTATGTATGTATGTACTACTGTACTGTACTATAACTACTGTACCTTTTAGACTTAACTGTAGTTTTACTGAGAGCTGATAAAAGATGTCCGAAAAAGTTCATGTAGCTAGAATCACCGTCACCTTTCAATATGAAACTTAAAATACCACCCTTACCTATTGAGTTATTAGCAGGTGTGCCATGGACTTAAAATGTAATACAAAAGAATCCTACCTTTTGATAGCCCAGGATTGGCCTGACCGATGTATATATACACTAATAACGCCACAGAAATGTTGGCAAGCGCATATCCCCAGTTTATAAGGAACATAATCAGTAGACTGGCGAAAGTCTGCAACATGAAAATACAAATATCATACTGAATATAAGTACACGACGCTGTGGACAGGTTTGCAAGTGCAAATCACCATTTACAACGGAGCATTATCAGTAGACTAACGAAGGCCTGTATTGTACAAACAAAAATATCATAATACACCAAGAGGACATAATGGGACAGAGGAACCCGATCTAGCCTTTGGGACATGCCAGTTGCACCAAAGTTATTTTAGACCAATTAATCGATTGAAATTAATCAGTCTTGGTATCCGAAGAGGTCCGCAAAATTTTATTCAGTGTTGTCAAGAGAATATAATGAGAAATTATGCCCTTTTGGTGTATCACCATTACAATATTCTGCATTGTTTGCTTTGAGACAGTAGCTCGATGACGTTTCAAACAATCGATTAACATATGCGGACTTCCAAGAAATTGGATTTTCGCTTAATTATATAGAAATAATTTTAGTGAAATTCACATATCCCGGCCAACGCCCTAAGATTTCCTTTCATAGTTCATGTACAGAATTTTACGGGAAAACAATCAGGGACTTTTCAAGGACTAAGATAATTTTTTCAAGAACATCCTTTCCCTCTAATTTAACATAGGATGACATGAGGACCTTTCAAATTCCTAGAAAGAGAAGGGTTTGCTTATTGCAATAGATTTCCCCAGGAAGGCACGGTTCCTTGTGTACTTCAAATAGCGCAAAATGAACTATGCCGGGAACTTTGAAATCTTATGAAACCGCACTTTCATGGTCACCAAAAAAATCTTCGTACTGCTGCCCTTTCAATCTTTTCTTTGCGCAAAACACTTTTTCAAGGACTTTTGTGGAAAATTCAAGGACTTTTCAAGGATATGCCAAAATTTTTCAATTTTCAAGGACTTTTTAAGGACATGATCCTTTTTCAAGGACCTTTCAGGACCCGTGCAAGCCATGCTTTTCTGTTCTATCATTCTCTCTTGAATACAATAATAATATAGTTGATAACTCGTAGCAGTCCTTAAAGTGACAAACCTGAGGCCGACGGTGCCATCAATTTACCCCCCTCTCTCTAACAGTGCTCCGTTTTAAGGGAATTTCCTAGCTACTTAAAGTTACACGGGGAGGAAAGAAGTCAAGTCAAAAGAAGGATTTGAGGTCCCATCTGGCAATCAAACTCGGAAAGTCCTGCACAGAAGGCGCTCACTAACCGACTAATTGCTAATCCTTGTCCACTCGCTCACATTATTCTTTAAATGCGGAGTGAAAATGGAAACTCACCCCAGCCAGAGATACCCATCGGTTACACAGGTCCGAATAGAAGGAAGTTGGCTGCTTCTCTATCTCCCACTTGATTTGGTGCTCTTCGTGATAATAGTCCTCGTTCTTCCGCTCTGAATTATAATGAACACAGATACAAATATTTCAGAATACGGGTGAGTTGTTAAAGAGCATACTAGGCGACTGAACCTGTAGGTTCACCTCATCATGACAGAACTATAATATCCAACACCGTTCACAGTTCTTTTAGACAGTTCAAGTACACGTATGGAAATAAAAACCATGGGGAGTTTTTCAACCGCCAGCCAGCGGATGGTGGTTATGCACTCGCTCTCGCACGCCAAATTGGACGAAAAACAACCTTTCTCTTCCCCTAGGCCTGCCATGTACGCTGGCAGAACGAGGTGTAATTCCCCTCACGAAATTAATCCCAGTTTCGACCTTACGGGTACTCAGTTCTACGCACCCAAACTCGAACAAACATAATAGATAAGTCGACTACATTTATTGAGGATGACGTTGAAAACTGAAAACTTGCGACCCCTGAATTGGAATATGAGATCATGGCAGCCCCTTGCTGCCTACCGGAAGCCCTCTAACAATTAATATAGTAGGACAACAAAATTCGCGCCCTAGATAAGCAACGCGTGCGAGGAGAGGAGAATAAATCTCCGTCTCTCCTCCCTCGAGGGTAGCACTCTTTTTGTGTTCCCTCTTTCATACGGCGATCTTGAAACGCACGCAATCCCTTACCTTTTTTCCTCCGGCGGGCCTCTGTACCATGATCTATTTCCACTTGTTTTTCCTCTTTCATATTAACCTTGTTGCTCTCATTTTCTAGAAGCGGCGTGGAATCTCTGGTACTTTCCTCGTCTAGTTCTTCACCTTTATCTTCAAGGTTTAGTTTTGTTTCTAATTTTTTATTATCCATATCCAGTGGAGATGTGTTGTCTGACACTTCGTCTTTATCTACGTTTTCCTTCTCTGTGGAGTCATCTTTCTCGGTGTTGTCTAGTTGACTAAATTTCACATTTCCGAAGTCATGTTGTTCGAAAGATCCACTACCATAGCTTGTTTTCTTGCCATCACCCTGACAGAAAGTTAAGAGAAAGAATTTTTTAAGAAGAATTTGCTAAGAGGTCCAGATTGTTTCGTTTTCTGTACTGTAACCTATATGAAGGCAGTGGCTTGAAAAATTCCGTCGCCGTTAGTGGCAAATTACATGTAGGTTCGCACTAAGAACGCAGCCGAGACTCTGGAATCCAGGCTTTCGGAGAAATATGTCATTATTACATTAGCCACAAACTACAGCATTTACTGACAGAAAAAAATATATATGCCCCGCGAATCTTGGGTATTAGCCTGCGAGCAAGCTCTCCGGGGCGCTTTGGCGGTGGGGCGGGAAAAATGGAAGGAGAGCTTGCAACTACGTCTCTAGAATTTGAATATCTGCATCGAAAAAGTCAATGCGAAATGCTGATTGGCGGAGATGACATTAGTAATGACGTCATTACCCTTTGCACATGTTTTTCAATGTTTGTTAACATTCGAGCAAGTTATACTCTAGGACAATGAGCTCCAGTTGATGTGTATTCAAATGTACCTTAGATTCATACGAGATGAGCTTAGTTTCATCTGTCTTGGTGGAGTCAGGCGGCTTATTCCTACCAGCCAGTTTCTGTTGCTCTCTGATATCATAACTCATGGCCAGCTTGAAGTACGCATAGTCAATCGCAGCGTATGTTAGTAGAAATGGCATAGTAACAATAGGAGCTAAGGCGTTTAAGTTGCCGATCATGATAAAGCCCGCCGCGATTATTGCTACACATACGGCAGCCAAGTATGGTTCTTGGTTTGGGCCATGCTGAAATTAAAACCAAACAAAGTCTAACGTTACAAATGATGGTATAGACTATTGACGGTGGAAAGAGAATTAGCTAGATACAACCCATAAACCTCAATTAGCGTTTGTCCCTGTAGAGGGAATTAGGAGACAATTCGGCAAGGTAAAGAATACATATTATGTCCTCGGTGTGAATCGAGCCAACGCCCTTCGGGTTAGAGCCACCGTTGCTCTACCGACTTAGACACGAGGCCAGGCAGGAGCAAGTCGGATATTCAAGGTGGTGTTGAGTGGCCAATAGAGGTAATAAAGGGTACATAATTCAAATTAAGACCTTCACCTGATGTATCACGTAAAAATTGGCCTTACCATGCAGAGTAAGAGGAATTTTTAGAACTTCATACTTATCACATTGACATTCTCTATTTTCGAATTCCCCATAATACACTCTGTTTGCCCCCCAAATTTTGGACAAACCATTGTTTTTAAATGCTCCTGGGAGTATTGCATTTTCCCAAGAGCATTTTAAGACAATAAGTTATGCAAAATTTGGGGGGCAGACAGAGTGTATTATGGGGGATTCGAAAATAGTCAATGAAGGCAAAAGGAATATTTCATAGTTTCCGAAGTAACAGCTGTAAACTGACAATTAATTACGGACATGTGAAGATCTAGCAAGTAACAAGATGTCGAGGTTGGAGCCTTGACTGTGCCGAGACAAGAATCGTTGGTACCCACGAGCATGATAAAAAGCCGGCAAAAAAATGTAGTGAATGTGGCAATTGCTGGTTTTCAGCTGACGTCACCGCCGCCAAGTTGACTCACGAAAAAAGGGTTAGTATTTTTTTGTCACCCAACATGGCCTCCTTGTCACGTGGTTGCAAGCCAAGAATACGTACCCCTTTGCCTAGTGGTCTTATGATGGGCAACACATTTTCTTTGCTGATACACTGTAGGACTCTTGGGGCTCCATATTGCGCTCCAAGGCAGGAAGAGAGAGAGGAGATGTACAATCCAAACAAGAACAGAACACCGACCAAGGAAACCTTGGATGCGATCATGTAATCTGTGAGTAGTGCATGTCGACTACAAACCGCTCCCAACAGCAAGGCAAAGAGAATATACAACATTCCACTGTAAACAAGAAAAAAGACTCATTGGTAAATATGTAGCTGACATAAGTGTACATGCAAGGGTATACCACACAAACAAGGGAAAATGCGGTTATAGTAACATCAATAGTTACCAAAAGTATCTCTTGCCATAAGTAACTGGGCGCTGCACAGAGTCTGCGTAACAGGCCGATAGGTAAGACCTTAATGTGCTTAATTTGCAAGAAATTGGAGGCTATTTAAAGTGGCAGCGTTTGTGCTCAAAATATGACCAAAATGAACTCACGATACAACTACTCAAGCAAAATTTCCTCTTCCCTAGCAGTTATTTGTTTGAACTGGGTTCCATTAAATTTGTGAATTTTGACTTTTGACACAGCTTTTCAGATAGTCATGCAAATCAATGCGCAATGGGGTTCGAAAGTCTAAGTGAGACTAGCCTGCAAGCAGGCTCACTTGTGTAAGGTTGGGGAAAACTTTGGTGGCGAAGCCACTAGTGGGCGCCGAGTAAAAGTGAGCAAACCAAGCAGGCTATTGATTTTTGAATACTCCGCGTTCGCCGTATATGACGAACGCAGCTATCTAATTGGTCAAAAGTGACACGTTTCGAAAGAGTACATAATTATGACAAAAATCAAGACCCAAGAACACTACGTATGTAAAACTATAAAACATTCATGCATCGAACTTAATGACTTAAAACGTCGGTAGGCCTGCACGAACTGGCTATCACTGTCTTTATGTAGGCTGCTTTGAGGTACATTATATATTTAGGGAAAGGAAAAACAAACCCTGCCACATGTCTAACAGACCTGAATCCCAGGGCGGCCAGTGTTCCAGCAGGAATGTTACTTGACGGATCTTTCAAGTCGCCACTCATGTTGATTCCAGCCAACACTCCTGTGGCACTTGGAAAGAACACGCCAAACACGCTAAAGAAATTCTGATCGTCAGAGAACTTGGGTGGTGAATTCTTCTCCATATTTTCTGCACTGTAGCCAGTGAAGCCAGCAGCTACAAACAAAAACATTAGCTGTGAATGTGATGCAAACAAAATCGAAATAGACTTATACTCACTGCATGCAACCTCACTCCCAGGTTCTCTCTCCCACCCATCTCTCCGTAGGGACGGGCAGGAGAGAACCCTGGGAATGAGGTCGCACTGCGTTTTGCTCTGCCTTAAAATTAACTAATGGCTTAAATCCTTTTTTTGCTTTTTTAGTGGTCCTAGGGAAGTGCCTCTTTTCCACACTATAAACAGAAGGTGGGTGGCTGGTGAGCCATCTAATTTCACAAATCCCAGCTCAAATGACGAGCACTTGAATTACAATATTAATATTGTAATTACAGTTACCAGTCATTTTTTTTAGTTTCAAGTTAAAAGATACGAGTCAGCAAATAGTGACTCTGTCAAGACCATGCACTAGGTAAACTGAAGTGAAGGGAGCCCATTGCTGTAAACTGTAAAATCCAGGGTTCCCAGCTAAAAACAGTTTTTGCCAAAAAAAACCAAGACTTCCTAGTCCCCCAAGAGCAAACTTTATGCACTGAGGGACACTCGTGAGGCTCGATTAGCAGCTGCTGTTTTGGAAATGAGTCAGCAGTCCGAGGACCCAAAGAAATTAGGGAAGATTGAGCTTAAGAGCTACTGGGCACTGCTAGAGTAAAGCCCTGAGGCTGTTATTATAATTACATTGTCAAATGGATGGCAGCAACTTGGCCCTTATTCAGCACTGATGAAACCAAAGCAATCAATTCAGCTATTGTGCTCAGTTTATTAATTTTCTTGTTTTTCACTGAAAAATACAGGTATTTACAGGAATATACAGTTGACTCTCTCTTAACGGACACCTCTATAAGATGGACACCTCTGTAAAACGGACACCTGGAGTTTGTCCCTGCCTTTCTTTCCTCCCCCTATTTGACTCTCTATGCCATAGAGAGTCAAATAGGAGACGGACATCTCTCTAAGACGGACAGCTAGTGCCAGTCCCAGAGGTGTCCGTCTTAGAGAGAGTTGACTAATCTTTTGTATATTGACTAAAGTAAAAATTATCTGGAATGTAACATTTTTACAACACTAAAGAGTGCACATTTTTACTTACAATAGTCTGTGTGTGCAAAAGTCCCAACCAGGAAATCCAGCACAGAAAGCATCAGAATCGCAAGCAGAAGAAGCTGAAGTTTAACAACCCATTTGACACCAGCAAGGACAACAACCAATAAGATAAGAGCTGTAATGAGGCCAATAACTCGCACTGCCCAAGGGCTATCCCAGCCTGTCGTCTCTGCCATGGACTCTCCAAATCCAGTAGAGAATAATGAAATACTAACAGCCTGATAAAATTCAATAAATTATCACTTGTTTAGTTTTCTGTATACAATTCACACACATATTTAACTCTGGGATGCTAATTAATTACATGCATGTACAAGTGCCATGGGGGCACAAGAAATTCTGATAGGAAATTCAAATGATTTGGGACATTCTGTCAGCCGCTCAGTCCTTAGAGTTGACGTTGATGTACACTAACTATAACCTGGGGCCTGTTTCTCAAAAGGCCAGGAAACTTTCCGGGCCCGAAGGAAAATTTTGAAATCAAAACCTGCTGAATAGTGCTAACACAGTTCCTATCACACAAACCAGCCAATTCTGCTTTGTTAACTGATAGTCTTATTGCATCGTTTTCAAAATTATTGAAACTTTGATCACGAATGGTAACATGGCAAACACAAAACACATCATTTCCGGGCCCGAAACATTCCCAGGACTTTTGAGAAATAGGCCCCTGATCTTTCTTGACTCTTTGGCTGATTTAGCAGCACTTTGTAGTTAGGGTCTATCTTTAACATGGTAATAAATTTAACTGCTGTCAATGTTTATGCACAAGACTTTTAATTGGATGGGTTGAGTAAAACTTATGGTAAGCACCCTGTATCAATTAAATGGACTGCATATCAAAAGGATGGTAGTGTGTGTGTTTTTTTTAAACTGATGGGGAGTGACGAGAGGTGGGTGTATTAATGCAGGTACGACTGCATGAATACATCAAAATGTAATTTTTTGTCTACTCTATTGCAGCTTGTGAATACACACCCTTTCTCATTGTCCCTGCCTAAAGAGAAATCACCAACATACTTTCTATAGGCAGGACATGCACAGGTGACAGGCCTCAGGCAACTGGACAACTGTCCACTTGTAAGGTACAAATTGTACATGTATACGTATCTGTACGCAGCATTTTCTTTACCCCGGTGTCATGTATACGTGAGCCATAAAAATCACCAAAGATGCAAAATTATCAATATTATTATGCAAAGACTGATCAATCATTGTTGCTTAGCTTATTTATAGTATTCATTAACTTTTGTTACAGATTTTTAAAGACTATCTCTCTTCACAAGTACTCCAAAATACATTGCATCTCATCTGTATGGTTTTTACAATGGTTGTGATGCCTATGTAAACATCCATACCGCTCCTAGAGCTGCGCATATCTTATCCGACAAAATTAATTATTCACCGTATAAGATATTTCTTATTTTAATCACTTACCATTCCAAATATATAAAGTATTCCCACTGTGCCTCCGCTTCGCTGGCCCAGAACATGTGCCAGCAGAAAATATACCCCTCCACTCTCAACATGGGTTCTCTCACAGATGCCGATAGCAGAGAGGGCAGGAGCCAGTGCAACCAGAAGAGTAAGGACAATAATCAGTAGAGATAAACCGATACCAGCATTTCCCTACAATTAAAAGAAGAAAGAAACAACTTAGAACAGTTCTGTCATTTTACTTACCTGTGCAAAAAAAAAACTTTTAAAATTTAATTGTCTGCACTAGTGCAGGGCTCAAAAAAAGCCCTTCCAGTAGTCTGGGACAGGTAGAATTTTTTGCTGGGAGAGTAACTTTTAAAGTTTACTTGCCCTGAATGGGCAAGGGTCCAGGCAAATCATCCCCTAAAAAATCAGCACTGACGACAAGCAAGAAGTGGCCCTGTGCAGAGCAAGCAAAATGTGAAAGCAGAAATTACTCAATATTTTTTTGAGCCCTGCAGAGTAAGATGCACTTTTGAAAACAGACTCAGCAGATATTAGATTAATTTGAAGCATTATAGAAAGCAATGAATAAAGAAAATTAAAGAGGATGCGCAGAGCAAAGTTTAATAGGAGTTAATTTTACTGTCTGCATGCACGCATACACCTCTGACTGTGCTTATGTATGTTAAAACATGAAACAAAATTAAAATAATATAATAATAAAAAAATAAAAGTGAGGCCTTACAAAACCTCTCTCTTTCCTCGAAAAGCTGTTCATTTGAGAAAGAAATGTAAAACCTACTAAACTTTTAGACAACTCATAGCCTAAACCCGACGGACTTAAACCAAAAGCAATAAAATGCAAAAAGAAGCCCCAAATCAAAAAACAAAAAAAATCCAAAATAGCCTAAACCCGACAGACTTAAACCAAAGGCAATAAAATGGAAGAAGCCCCAAATCAAAAAGCAAAAAAAATCCATCATAGCCTAAACCCAACGGACTTAAACCAAAGGCAATAAAATGGAAAAAGAAGCCCCAAATCAAAAAACAAAAAAAATCCATCATAGTCTAAAAGTCTGATCATTTTATACTCAAAGCAAAGGATTTACACCTGTATCAACTACATGCATGCATCAGACAAAAAAAAACCATATAAATGAATAAAATACACATACCACCACCCATCCTGTCCGCAGAAATATAACAACTCCAAAAATGTTCAGCATGCAACTTGTAAATACACCTGAAGGATAAAGTTGCTTTCAGTTAATTTATGCAAACAATTTTTTTTGAATGTTTAGTTGGTACAGTTTGAACCATAAAAAACCATAAGGAAACTTCCCCTCCCCCACCCCCCATAACTGCCTGTACTAACATAAAAGTACTGTCCCCAAACTTACCATCCCATGTTCCAAAAAGCACTGGCTCCCTCACGAAGAAGTTTGCCTTCCACCATGGTTTATCTGATACCTGATCTCCCTAAGGTTACAGAGAATAAACAAACATATCACCAAATAAACCAAAAAAAAAAACAAGATATCAATAGGCCATTTTACCATTAGGGGCCATGGTGTCATTTTACTACTACTACCAGAATCCTACAGTGTTTTGCTTCCTTGCGCAAATAATTTTAGGGCTTTTGTTAATTAAGCCTCGCTGGGATTACCAAATTTACTTTTCTGTAAATTTATATCGAAAAAAAAGGAAATGAAAAAAAAAAAGACGTCATCATGCAAATGGAATATTGTTCGCATATGACAAAATTAAAACATTTGACTCTGCATTATTTTTTCAACCCAACCAATTAAATCATCTGAACTTTAATTGGTTTGTATTGGTGATCAATGGCTAAAACATGCCTTGTTCAAAGTGTGGAGGGGTGGCTACAGGTTCAAAGCCTCTTCAGGACAAATATTTATTTTCTTCAATAGTGATTTAATATTTATTCTGTGCCATTTGCTATTACAAGTATAAAGAAAAATGCATGGAATACATTACTATATTGTAAATATACCCGATATTGAAATTTATTTCAAAGTTATATCAAAAATAAAGCACTGGACGTGTATAATATTATTTTAATCACAAACAAAACCAACTATGCTATCGACATACTGGCTCAGGCATCGTAATAACAAATAAACTTAATGTAATTAAACTCTTATTTCTTGCGCCCGTGATCCGTGAAATATTTGTTTCAAAATAAATTTGCATTTTTGCGACACGCATTGTAAATTTAATTTTCGGAGTTTTCAAACTAAAGTTCTCCTGATGAAGTTTAAGGGAAATACGAAGTGAATATTCCTCGCACAGCCAATCCGTGTTTCTAAGTGCTGTGGTGCTGTGGTGCTGTGGCTTCTACATTCTCAAATAATTTCATTTTTTGTTCAACATCAATCGCGGACAAAATGTGGTTTTGCGCCATTTCCTTATTTACAACCACGGAAGCATGAAAATTTTTCTCGTTCGAAAATTTTGATAATTTTTTTTATAAAGTAATCGTTACGATAATAAGAGAACAAACTATTTTTTTTCAGGTACAAATTAAATATGTGGGTCATTTCACATGTGAATCACATAACCCATCACGGGCAGCTGTACTCTGGCAACCACACAAGCTCATGACCCAGGTTAATAGAAAATACGTTTAGACGACTACAAAACCAGACACATACAGAGTGAAAACTCTTTCAACTACTCGATTTACTCAATTCCTTGATTGAATTTTCCTTAAAATTTAACGACTTAGTCGCTTTTCTATACATACACACGAGCCCTGGGTGAAATCGACAAAGTGATAATCTTTCGAACGAGAAAGCGATCGAGAACAATCGCGATATCGACTCGATTCGCGAGTAGAAATACACAAGTCACTTTCAAAATCACTTAGGGTTAAAATTTGCATTTGGCATTTTTTTACCTGTTCTTCGTCAAAAAGGTCTTTAACATTAGGATTTCCACTGGCTGTGCTTCCACTGGCAGTTAAACTTGACGGATCGTGATTATTCGATCGCGGTGGAGAGCTTTGACCGACGGGGTCTAAACCAAACCTGCTCCAGTCTACATTTCCTTTGCCGTTTTCGGTCATCTCGTCGATTCTTTTGAAGCTTCACCCTTCAAAAGCTCAAGCTTGGAAAAATTCAGAAGACTTAGCCGGCCCATGAAAGAAAAAGCTTCGCTAAGAATGTAGAGAAAATCATTGGAACACCCGCCTCAAAACATCTTCCACAACACATCCGTGGCGGTAAAATATGAATATTCATGTACCGACAGTTGTCCACCTTTGACAGCCAATCACGTGTTGTCAATAGCGACCGCAAATTTATGCAAAAAGAGCGCCCTCTTTTTTCTGTTTTTTCTGCGTCTTCCTATTATATCTGCAAAGAGGCTCATCGATGCCTCCGGTAAACTTGAAAATGTGAGGGTGGAGATATCTTACTGTTCGGGCCAAAAATATGGGGAAATTATTTGCCCGTTCAAACCTTAACTACAGCCCAAAATATATGAATGCTGTCAACAAATGGCTTACTAATGGGACATTAGTTGATTGCAATATCCTCTAAAACAACATGAATTTAGAGAGCGAGGGTCCTGTGACTGATTCAATAGCTAGAACTACAAGCAAGGAATGGATTTTTTCAAAAAAAATCTAGATATATATTTTCAGCTTCAATCATGGAGGTTTAAATAACAATTCTCAAGAATATTGATGGAGGGGGAAAATTTATGGTCAATGACCAGCCCATCGGCCCGAGATCATGCCCACACCCTATTCACACACACACACACAAAATAAAATTTAAAAACCTATGATTACAGTGAAACGTTCAGTGGTCTACGTTCTAAACAACAACAAAAATAATATAAGAGATGGGAAAAGCAAGTGAGGTGAGGTGAAGTGATTGTCACTAACGCCTTAAGATTATAGGGATGTTGTAGTGTCTAGAAAATTATAGTGCAGCCCGAGGTCTTGAGGCCTGGATAGAAAACTGATACATACTCGGCCAGGTTGGCTCCTCAAAGGTTAGCATGAGTTGCAGCCAGACTTGTTACTTGCGACGTTATTAATACCGAACGTCATACAGTATGTGTAGGGAGTTTAGGAACGAACCAGAAAAATTCAGTCCTTCGAGTAGCCTGCTTTAGCGTTCACATGGTAGGGACTGCGCAGACAAGATACGGGGAGAGGTGGGAGAGGTCCATTCTTTCGGGGCTATCCTCTCCATTATTCCCTCCCTCTCCTAAGACCTAAAACATGCCATCAGTCGAGCGAAACGCAGGCAGGCAGAGCGGACTGCCCGAGCAACACTGATCCCGCGGGACTACCACGCGGGACTAGCATAGTCGAGCTATAGTGGAGTAAGTAAACAAAGCAGACTAACCCAAGAGACTGGCCCGTGCGACGAACCCGAGGAATTACTAATACTCAAGTGGGCTAGTAGAGAAGACGCCCGAACCACGATCACGAGGGACTGCCTATATATAGAGCGTTTTCACATGACGTCACAGCGGCCATATTGGTGTTCCAAAACAATGATGGGCGGAGGGTTAAGATAACTCAGGGTTAGTGTGAAATTTGAACTCAGACATGAGAGCTTAACAAGCAAATTCAGTTTAATTCTCTTTGCCTACAATCTGATGATTGGTTACTCTAAAAAGAATATAAAAAACTATGCAAGAGAGTGCTTTTGATAAAAAGAAAAAGAAACCCGGGTTAAAATTTAACAGCGGGTTAGCGCTAACCAGCGTTCGAGTAACTGTGCCCAGGACGATGACGACTTTTAACTACCGAATCCCATAAAATCCCTTTGCTCTCGCACAGCCGAGGTTCAAATAACAAGACAAAATACTGAAATCAAACCGTAACAAAGTCTAGATTATTATTTCTCACTGCCGTTTTAAAAAAAACTGTTCTGCCCAGTCAAGAACTTGTACTTTCTAAGGAGAACCAGCCGTTGCTGGCTGTATCGGTTGTTGGGGCACATGCCGTAATTTTAGTAGCCAAGGATTTACTCAGATTTCTTCTTTCCACCAATCACTTTTCTTCTTTGGCGGATCATGTGACAGTAGAGTTGAGGGAAAACTACAAATGATCACACAAGAAAAGCACATTAGAGAATATTCAGACAAGAATATTCAGTCATAAATACATTCACTGTAAGAACGTTACGTACTACAAGTACTTAAGCAATGCATCACATGCCGTACACATTTCCTGCACATATACACCCTTCACGATTTAATAAAATAGCTACCAGTATACATTTAACTGGCTATTTTTGCTTGTTTTAATTAACGGCTTACTTTATTTGATTATTCTAATTCTTGAGAGCTTTGAGAAAACTAAAAGTTAATCGTACTGTACAATGATAATAATACACGTCCTTTAAGTATCTAAAACCCAGGACACCGCAGCCCGAGAAAACAGCTAACATTTAGCGACGTCACCACTGGTTTCCCCGAGAAATGACGTCTGAAGACTGGGGGCAGAAATTCCATACTGACGAGGGGACGAGCCAGTACCAATAGAACAGTTATGTTCTCGTACTCCCGTGCGAAATTGCCTTTGGTGTTATTACAGATAACTAATTACATCTATAGCCGTTCAAAAATGTAAAAAAAGAATGCAATATGCTTTAAATTATTCTGGTACAAGGTTTTTGTCCCCTGAAAATTAAAATTACTCAATTTCCTAATAAATTCCGTCTTAATCCGTTTGACGGATGACGGTCAACCACATTGAGAACCTCTACTAAACCCATATCTGCGAAGTGAAACGTCATAAGTATGAAATTTATGTGCGCGTTCGTCAGACGTCATTTGAAAACATGACGTCACCACTGGTTTCCGAGGGAAAACCGGATTGGCGTTGCACAGACAACAAGGACATCTGGAACTTACTTGGAATGTAAGACAACATCACCATAATGAGGAAGAGATGAAAATCGAAGGAGAAATTAACAGCATTTGGCATGGACACGCTGTACAAACCAGACTTGGATACGTAACGAAGTGAAGAATATATCGACACAAGCTCGCCCTGAAAATCAATAAAATAAGCAAAGTATAAATAACCTTTCCCTTTTTTGTTACATTTTGACATTCAGACATTTTGATAATCTGCATTTAGAGTTTTGTTATTGTTGTTCCTTTTTTTCGTTATTTTTATTTATTTATTTATTTTTTACTCTTTATCCAGGGTAATACAATTGCTACATTTTGTGTCCGTCTGTGTCAGTACTATAATCTCGCTTCTCTACATGTACCTGTTTCGGTGGGCACAAGAAAAACGTGTAAACGACATCGTTTGTGTCCATAAATGTACAAAAGGTACCAAGTATGTTTTTACATTTGGATTCACAACCAAATCCATTTTCGAACTTGGTAAAAGAACACAAAATCTGTTTTCAAAATACATGAATTTTCCCGTAAAAACGCACCAAGAGAGTAGAATAATCATCGTTCCGTGACTGCTTCATATCATGTTCTCAAAACATAAATTAATATTAAGTTACAGTATTACTTTACTCACCGTTACACCAATGGGATAAAGAATAAAGAAGAGGGTATATCTAGAATAAACAAATAGGATATCAAAATCGAAGTCTCAGACAGCTAAAACTCAACTAGATCAGCATTTTCATCACGACTTTACATATTGACAAGTGCTCTCATTCGAAAATTATGTGCATGATAAGCAGAATTAAGATGCAATGCCCGTTAAAGAAGGCCACTGTATGTGATCTGCGAAGACTGGCATTTTTGTTTGTTTGTTTGTTTGTTTGTTTACGGAAACTTCAAAATACAGGAGAAAGGACACCCAAGTTTATTTATTTATTTAGTGACTACTGCAGTGCAGTTCTCATTCATCTTGTGTGGTTCATTGTGAATGTTCATACTCTTATTCCACTTTGTCTTCACAAGCAAATTTGTGTCGCACGATCAATGCCATAATCTAAGTTTGTTATTTCGTGGAGTAAATTATGCAGCAGCTGCCTCGTACTCATATGCCTCTCCGTGGTCCCTTGCGGTTCGTCACCAATCACTCGCGTGTGACTCGCGTGTGACTCGCGTTTCGCGCACGCCTGCGCGCCTGAGGAGGAGGAGGCTAATGCAGCAGTATCTTGTTGCACGCGACTGTTTCCTGCCAAATGCTTCATGATCCCAGAGAGAATTTTAGTTCAAACTCCAGCATTGATGGTTTTCTAAACAATACAAGCAGTAAAAACATGACCTACCTGCACCATTGAAGAAAATAAGGGAGACTACCGAGCAAAGAGAATGCATAGAAAGCATAACGAATAACTTCTGTAATGGACCATGCTAGTATGAAAGCAGTAACTCCAGGACTGTCTTGAATCTAAACAAAGTAAACACAATTATACGTTAAGTATGAAAGGTTTGAACCCAGGAGTTATTTCGTGAGTAGGTGTAGACTGTTCTTCACAGTCCTCTATTTTTCCGTAAGATCATCGAGATCGAGCACCCCCCCCCCCCCCCCCCCCCCCCCCCCCCAACTCCACAGACCCCCCCCCCCCCCCCCCCCCCCCCCCCCCCCCCCCCC
>BOPM01000437.1:139030-153742 GCA_022179025.1 Porites australiensis | reverse complement strand
AGGATCTGTCACCAAATGACTTTTTCATTTTTCCTGACGGATGCTTTAATAAAACACCTTCATTAGAGCGCAGCAAATAGCGCGTATTAGTCTTAGTATGAATTAAATCAATGATGTAGCTAGGTGCCATGCCATAGAGGGCTTTGAAAGTAAGTAAAAGAATTTAAAAATTAATTCTATATCTTACTGGTAACCAGTGTAAATTATCAAAACGGGCGTAATATGGTCATATGTGAATAAAGTAGCGACGAAGCCATGAGCGGCATCGAGTTGGGCGGCCTTCGCCGCTCGTATACTCTCAGATCGCGCTCGCTCACAGATTTTCGAGCAAGAGAGATACTGCTCGCGTCTTTGATGAGGAGGAGCCAGAGGAAGAGCAGAGGGAGGCCAGGAGGAAGAGGAGTAGGAAGGGGAGGCTTATAGGAGGACTGGGCTGTCCAAGATGAAAATATTTTCAAAAGCAACGATTATCAGTTCTCCCCTTACCTTATTCTCATCTCGCTTGTGAGCATATGCTCCGTATCCTAAGGAGCCAATACACAACAGAAATTCCACGCCACTCAACAGGAGTATAATAATGCTGAAGGCTTTGGCTCTAGTCATGTTCTGATCGTGGTAGTTCTCGTACGAATACCAGCTGAATGTTCCAGTTTCCTCCCCAGTGCAAGCCGTGTGAACCGCCATACTGTAGCATACAATTAGCAGTATTGACAAGAGGAGACATATCAAGGAAAACAGCAAAAAGTCTGTCAACTAAAAGCAAAATACGTAGTTAAAAAAACCCTTAAAGTTTGTTTCTTGTTTCATTTACTTGTTTTGTTTTGGTTTTGGTTTTTGATCATGAAAAACCAAGACCAAAACAATTCTTGAAGCTCAAGAAGTATTGCTAAATCCTTTGTGCACTTTAATAAGGCTAAGATTGGCAAAAGCAATAACAGATTGCATGAAAGCGAAGAAAAATCATAAATTAAGTGATTGCTATTTCACTGAGAAGAAACAAAAATTTGGTTTTATCTATAATAGTTGCAACTGAATTGATTATTTGTACGCAAGTTGAGGAGATATAGTAAAGAGTGAGGGAATTAAGGTTACGCAACTCACGTAATATTTTTTGGTGTTATCTGCTTTCTCCATATTTGCGTCAAGGACTCCAATAGCACCAGTAGCTGCAACCTATGACGAATACCTTAAGATTAATGTAATTAATCTGGAAAAGAAAAGGTAGAGGTAACTCTCACTGAATAACTGCGGCGATCTCCTCGTTCTTTATTTTAGATCAAAATTGTAAGATCCCACGCACAAATTAAGGCAAATTGAGGCCCATGCCTTAATTTACCCAAGGGGGTCTAAATCGGTAAGCTATCTAGAGATGATCTTTCTGCAGACAGTGTACTTATAAGAATACAGGCCCAACCGTCAGCAGTAACAATTGCAGATCTAAATCTTTATAGCAGCTGCAGGTTTGTATAAGATTGTCAGTTACCACAAGTACAAACTGAATTATATAATAACTGCTTTGATGCATTTACGATGATCACGCCTCATCTATCAGTGAACAGTATGGACGTAAACCAGTTTAGTCTTCTTGAATGATTGATTGGCATCAGTTATGATTATGGCCATAATCGTTAACAATTCTATTATGTTCATTGAAGTGCCGAGTTTATGGCTTAAAACTATTCAAAGTTCAGAATGTAATTAGCGTTCTTCTAAAGGAAAGAAAACGAATTTAATCTGCATGTGAACTAAAAACAAAAGATTTTTACTATCAGTATCTCTCTGACTTTCACTGATCATTAACTGTTGAACTACATGAAACATCAAATGAACGATGTCCTCATCACACAGAATGTGAACTGAACAACAGACTTAAAATCTCTCTACTATGTGTTTCAGTGTTCGCTCGTTAATAAGTTTGGTTCAGTGGCTCCCGCAGAAATATGCACTCACTCAATAATTTTTCGATATGCTTTCTCTAAACTGCTTCGAAGTAAGTAGAAATTAAAATAGGGTATCTTGATCTCTCATGCAGCAGGGACGTTTTCCTGTTTACTAAATAATTCAGATGAGGAACTGTGCATGTGATCAGTTTTACGTCCAAAAATGGACACTTGTCTCAGGGGTGTACATGTAATCCATAATAAAATGATCAAAATTAGACTATGAAACTGCTTATAATAATTAGCACATTCTAGGAACGTTTTTATCCGTATACGGAATCAATAGCACTATATATTTTACCACGAAATCCTAAAGCGTGACCATTTTATGATGATCAAAATTTGTCAGCAAAATCTACAAATTAATTGGGCCAACCTTTCTCCTTTTTTGTTCTTTTCCATAAAGTGAACACGCGCCAAAATGCATGCTGTAAAACTGATATAAATCGTTTTGACTGAAAGAGGTATGAATTGGACTTACAATAACACCGATCCACAGAGCCAACAGCATAACACTTGTCCAATGATCCACAGCAAGTCTAACTACAACTCCCATTACGATTAATAAACCTCCAAGAATGCCATGACACACACCTAAGATCTTTAACACGCCATCAAAATACACAATTGTCTCGTCACGAACACCCATCCTTTGAGAAGAGCTTAGCTACATTCAACCAAGGACTTGTCGAGTGTCCGATGATCTAGAATCACCCCAAAACAAGACGTTTATGATAAACGTATTCAAGATATTAACATAATATCCAATGAGCATGCCTTAGGCTAGTTAGGCTGTCTGCGTGGCGTCGACGTTTAGTAATTACTCTTCCGTTAAGCTACCCCGACTCTGCATGACTGACTCAAGATATCAGCATAATTATGGAGGCTGTGATGGAGGTATTCGCTGGATATTTTCTTGGGCCTGAATCGAGGAGCAAGACTTAGTGCATGGTCGTTACCCTTGTAGAAATGGCCGGGCAGCCTTTTGGAACAACAATGACTTCTAGGGTCTTGTAGTATCCCCTTGATATATACGAGGTATCTTGTTCTGATCAAATCAGAACCTGCCTCCTCCTTTTGAGCTGATCGTTTATTCGTACTTTGGATGAGAAAAAGGCGGGCACGAAAACGCGAGCATGATTGGTGACCTGAAAGACTGAACTAGGGACCAGAAGAGAAGCGCACGTTTTCTCCTTCCCGCCTACCTTTGCGTGCAATTTCACATCGAAACAGAGAGTTCTGGGAACGTTCATGCAGTCAGCATCAGGTCGATTCACCAGTCGTAGTTGACTCTTCCCTTTCCTTTCTAGTGCTTCAGGGCTCATGCGATCAGTTGTAAGAAACAAACAATTTTAAACTTAAAAGTGAGAATCATTTCTATGTCCCTTTACTTTGTTCAGAAGGATTTCAGTTTCTCGCAGGATATCACAGGAAACTTGGCCGATGGCGGATTAACGACTATCTTGCCAGGCATGCACCAGTGCAGAAAATGATTACTACAAAACCACTTTATTCGTTTCAAAGTTGGACAAAATGTCATAAACAATAACAAACTAAGCCAAAGCATTATTGTTTAATACATTATCATACGTTTAAAAGGAGGAGGGGGGAGTTAATAGAGGATTTACAGTACTTCAGTTCTTTGTTTTGGCATCAGCCATCTCAGATACACCACTTTTAATCAATTAAACGTGATCTAATTATTTTGCTTAATAACAGTATAAAACAAAAAAATAACAATATAATATATGATGAAATTATTTGATTTGTGGAATGTTCTTACGCAACTGCATAAATCGCGTTCACAACTGCGAGGATGTTTCGTCATTTGATTTCATTTCCGCAGTTCTTACATACAAGTTATTTCATATACACATAATAAGGCATTTGTCACAAAAGCAAAATAACACAACTCAGTTGACATGTCAACTCAACCCAAAGCTAACATGCGCAGTTTTGCCGTTTTAAATCAATCCTGTGATGTCAAAATTACGCTACGGTTATAATAAATTTAGTAAATTAAAAGCATGTAAGCTAATAGATTAATAAGGAAATCTTGTAATACGACGTATTTAAGTAAAAAATGCAAATTTTTCAAAGCATGACTGCAGAAATCGGTCACCATAGAAACGTCTCTATTGACGAACGCCTTAAAAAAACTTTTAAAAGGACACCACCTCCCCAATATGGATGATCATTCTCTACCGTGGATTTTTCTAGTTTGAACAAAGTAAAACGTCACATTGCCTTGATGACGTCAAATAGGGGATAAATCAAAGAAAAGTATTCCAAAACGTTTCGTCATAAACTGTAAACTTAGATTGCAAATAACAAAAAAGAAATTAAAAAAACATTTAAATGGAAGATTAACGTAAGCAGAAACGATGAGGAGAAATAGATTTCATCCCTCAATTTTCCTGCTTCGGAAAAGCGTCACATGTCTCAAGATTCCGTCTGCAAAAAGATTTCGCATGTACAGAGTAAGGCTCTAAACCTCATCAGTTGACATCTCTTTTCTACTGGAACATGAAACGGCAAATTCACGATCTCGCCCGCAGCCGAGGAGATTTCGAAATTCTTTTCTGAATACAGGATTCATCCCGGCGTAAATAAACGGATTTATTGCGTTAGACAGGTAGAAGAAAAACAAGCAGAGAAGTTCAACACTTCGCGGCATTGTCGCAACGAGCTTGAAGCGCCGTAAGACAACGATAATCCAAAAAGGGATCCAGCATATCATGAATGCAAACACCACTACGAAGAGAGATTTGCTGATCTTAATCTCATTTGAGCTAATGGACGATGAAGCGTTGATGTTGTGTTGACGGATCACTTTCGCGACCCTTATATAGCTAAAAAGAGTAGCTATGAGCGGGGTTAAAAAAAAGAAAATAAGAACAATACAGTAATGGATCGTTTTTCCTATCTCGCTGAGATGAGCAACGGTGCACTGGGCGTAGCCTGGTACAAATTCGTACGCTTGAAGTCCAGCCAGGCGAGGGACTGCTGCGTAGCAAGCAACAAAAAACCAAACGATAGCCAACAACAAAAGTGACTTTCCCGCTGAAAAAAGTCTGTCGTATTCCTGGGCTGACCTGCATATCCTGACGTATCTGTTAACTGCTGTTAAACCCATAGTCACCGGAGAAGTGAAAATGACAAACAGACTGAAGAAGGCGTGAAGTTGGCAGATTGCTTCGCCGAAGATCCATTCGCCAGTAATAAGCACGCCAATACCAATAGGCATTACAAAGACCCCGGAGAGCAGATCAGTCACCGCCAAAGCGATGATATACAGATTGGTTGTTGTGCGTAATCGTACGTTCTTGTAAACGGACATACAAACCAAGATATTTCCTGTTAAGGACAGAACGTTTAAATTACAAGTGAGGTTACTTCCACGGTGATAAGGAAGGAACTGCGAGAGCTCAGACTGTCCGCCATTATAATAACAAAGATGTCTGCAAGGATAAATGTAGTAAATGTTCAATATACACTGGACTTGTATTATTCAGCAAAGCCAGTTTTGACTGAGGTCATCATTGGTCAATGCGTACTTCGTTATCAGGGCGGTAATCCCAGGTTTATGCAAATAGCTGTCCATTGCTACGCAAAGGCTTTCATTTTCGGCTTTCTTTGACGAGTTTCCAACCGGAAAATGGGAGTCAAAGTAACACCCCGACACCGTACTTTATACGTCGTATCTTTTAAGATCAAAGCACCTGCACTAGTGGGGTCTGAGAGTGTTACGTGACTTCGGCCCAACTGGTTGCGAGGTAGACTAAAATCAATAACATCCTATATTTATTTTTTAGTACTTAAAATAGTTTTTCAGTCTTTAGAGGTCTATTGATATGTTAAAAATACTCTAGCTATAATTAACCACCGCTAGGTTTTCGATTGCCTGTCTTCCCCTGATCATTTACTGGTACGCTGTATGTCTTAAATCAAATAAAAACGTGTCTTAAGCGAACGTTTTCGGCTGAAATACAATGCTCAACGCGATGGCTGCTGCAACGTCTATCGGCACGAAGTTTTGTTAGGCCGGTCTCTAAAATACTGCAGAGTTATTAAGGAATGAAATCCAAGAGAGCTACTCGAATTGCAGAGAGGTGTTTTCTAGAGCAAGTGATATAAGCTGCATGTTTTAAATAAAGATGTTCACCAATATAATATAAAAACAGATCCAGAGGTAACTTATTAACAAATACTATGAACTTTTTTTTTTTGTACGGACAAATGATAACATTTTTAAAATTAAACAATACGCAAGTCGTCAGTTATCGGAACTTTCGTAATTCGTTATCATTTAAGAAGAGCTTGACCAAGATTTAAAAAACCACTAATTTTCTGCGTGGTTAACTGATCGCAGAAACAGGACTTTGATGAAAGAAAAGAGCATTTTCACATGACGTCACGGCGGCCATATTGGTCTTCCAAGACAATAAAACGGCGGACATGTTGGAGTTCCAAAATAGTCTTCTTTTTTAAGCAAACCGGCTTTCTTTTGTTCCGGTAAATTTGCATAAATGCTGGTCACGGCGTGAAAACGCTCCATACGAGTTATTAAACATAATTAGGTAACAATAAAAGCGCTTTTGTTGCTTTTCTTTTAATTCCTTTGAACTTTAGCTCGGCTGTTGTCAGAAAAATTATTGGGGACGGTTGCAGTTTACTCTCTCAGTTTAAATCTTACGTTAATAGTTTTATGCAACTGTGCTCTGCAGTAAAATACGGGAGAGTATCTAGGAACATTAAGCTAACATCTCTTCACCTGATGAAGGTAGCGGAAGCAAAATATGATTGCTGTAAAGCCACTTTTATTTAATGTTTACTGCCTTTACTAAGTAGGGCAAAGATCTATTACACAAGTAGGTCAATTGGATCAAAACCATGTTTTACGTGGCCGACCGACAAAAAACAATCACACTTCATGAAGCGGCTAACACGCTTCAAGGGCTGCACCTCGGAAGCAATGTCACTGGGTACGGGAGAACCAATGCCAGTTGGTCTTGTAATAAAATATTAAAAGTCTCCAAAAAATGTGTATTTCGAGATGAATCAAGCACTCAAGGAAAATTATCTCAATAGGCATTACCAGTTCTAAGACAAAATTAACAAATACCAGCAGTACCAAGGTTTGGTCTGAAAAAGTCACGGTGTCGCACAGATTTATAATTACGTCGTTCGAGATAACGGCATTATGCCAATAAATCAAGGCTTGGAGGAATCCTCCAAAGAGATCTTTTTAAAAAAAACTCATTCGTGGTATTTAATGGAATAACTTTTCTTCTCCGTGAATTTTATATGACATAATCGACTACATTACGCTAGCTTGATTTAAACAAAGTAGTATAAAACGTTGGTTATAAACCCTTTTTGGTGACATCCCAAAGATATAGAAGTCTTTGATTATAGAAGTCTTTATTAAGAAACCAGTCACAACAAACGTGTGGCTTTACAATCAATGGCTAACTAAGCTAAGCTAAAATACCTATTAAATGTCATAGAAAATTAAAAAAAGATTAACCCCATGCTATACATGACCAGTGTCACTTGTGATTCTGTTGAAAAGATCACTGTCCCTTCGTATTCTTAATTACATCAGATATCAAAATGATCTCAAGTTGTTTGTATAGCCAAAACGATAGCCTCGTCGAAATAAGCCGTCAATCCGATCTAAATGTTTGCTTTGATAGGCAGATCCCCACACTTTTAATCCATACAGAAATAATGACATTGTCAAAGAGTCGTAAAGTTGACTAAGCTGATCTTTAGTGTACCCATAATACTTTCACACTTTAAGAATATACAGTCGACCAGCAGCTCGAGAAAGTAAACAAGTCCAATTATGAGGATCTTCATGGAAAGCATTTCCCAAAAGTTTCAGCCACTCAATCTTATTGTATTATTTCATTTGAGAGAAAAGGTTTATGTCCTCAGGGTTGATAACAGAGCTGATGTTTTAATGCCTTAGACTCTCTGCCAATGATTTTGTTTACAGTATTCCACCAACCCTTGGTCCCAGTTCCATGTTTTCTGATTCCATTGGATACTGCCTCCAATTGGTTGTGGCGGATTAGGTCATTTATCCTTGCTTGTAGGTCAGCATTTCTTGGCGTTCCTATTTCTGATGGTACACATGTGTGTAACCAGTGGCGACATATAGGGGAGGGGGGGGGGGGGGGGGGGGGAGGGAGGCCCCTCGAAGACACCTTAACCTTCATCAGGGAAAAGCATTCGTTGAATATACCTGTGAGGGTGTTATCAAATAAGTGAATCGCCTCGATGATCATACATGCAAAGATTCATATCGTATAAAAAAATTCATTTCATACATTGCCTGGAATATTGATTTCCCAAACTCATTAATAATCCATTAAGAAAATACAAAGGAAATTAATGTTTAATGAGTGTTTGGAAATCGGATCAAACACTGCTTAGTATTTGCATCCTTAATTTCTCCTTCAAAAATGATTTTGTTTGAGAAGAAATATCAAACATTCGACACAGTGTTTCATCACCAGATGAAACACCTCGAAGTTCGTCAAAAATACTCCGCTGCGCGTCGTATTTTCAACTCTCTTCTCGGTGTTTCATCTGGTGATGAAACACTGCATCTCATGTTTGATATATTACATCTCAAACTACTTTGACGTCGAAATAGCTAACGCTAAGTTTAGTTTTTTGAGAAAAGGACAAAGGAGGAGAAAATTTAGGAAAAGTAGAATCGAAACATGACATGCTGAGGAGGCATCTAAAACCTTAGTCATCACTTCGTTGTTGTTTCTTTTCTGCCAGAAGTTGAAATGTCAACATTACACCGATTTCGTCTGCAGGAGAGGATATTTTGGAACTCTCTCCTGAATACAGGATTCATCTCAACGTATATAGAGAATACTTCATGGAAAGTGCTGGCGTACGGTATTTACGCACGAGTTGTTGACGTATCAGAATTCGAACGAGTGAGCGCAGCGAACGAGTAAGATTTCTGATACAAAAACAACGAGTGCGTAAATACCGTACAAAGCACTTTCCATGTGGTATTGTGTTTATGATAAACATACTGAGACATTCATCATTTTGGTGGCATTTTAATTTTAAATCTTTCAAAAATGCTAAAATTTGCCGCTACACACTTACCGCAAAATGACAACGAAAACTAAGTATCAGCTTTTTAGTAAACACGTTTGTTAAAAACATAAATGACGGTAAGGATATGAGGTAATCCAAGAACTATAAGTAATCTTAACTGTTTGTTCTCAATGCACAATTGAAAATGAGTGAATTTAAGTAAAATGGCCGGTTTCAATATAAGCTTAAGCTTAAATGAAAGGCAAAGTAGCTCCGACAAAAGGCACAACAAAAGCTTACGTCTCGTTCTTTTTTTCCCTTTCCGCTGTTGTTTCGCTTGCTCTCTACCGTTTTCTTTATCGACAGCGAAACAAACGAAACTATTCCACTCCATTTCCGAAATGTTTTTCACTTTTTTAGCGAGAAAAACTCTTTGAGTAAAACTTTTCTCGTTGAATGTGTGCGAAGCGGCGCTGCAAGCTGCAATAAAAGCCGGGAATTTTGGCGCGAAACTCACACACCTCTGTGGCTTCTGATTGGACGTATCATTTTTCTCACACGTGAAAAAACATCGTTCGCGATTCTGATTGGACGTATCATTTTTTTCACGAGTGAAAACCATCGTTCGCTCCTCTGATTGGCTAGAACTGATTTGCGTACGAAAATTTACGACATAGCTTTTTGGTGAGTATTTCTCAGTATGTATATAATAAATAAACGGACTTATTCTGTTTGATAGATAGAGGAAAAACATGCAAAGTAGTTCAACGTTTCGTGGCATCATCGCAACGAGACGGAAGCGCCGTAAAACAACGATAACCCAAAATGGGATCCAGCAAATCATGAACGCAAACACAATTGCGAAAAGAGATTTACTGAGATTGATCTCATGTAAACGGAGGGACGATAACGCATTGATGTTGTGTTGTTGGATCACTTTCGCGACCCTTGTGTAGCTAAAAAGAGTAGTTATGAGCGGGGTTAAAAATAAAATAAGAACAATGCTGTAATTGATCGTTTTTCCTATCTTGCTGAGATGACCAATGGGGCACTGAGCGTACCCTGGTACAAATTCGTTCGCTTGAAGACCAGCCAGGCGAGGAACTACTGCGTAGCAAGCAACAGAAAACCAAACGATAGACAACAACAAAAGCAACTTTCCCGCAGTTCTCACATATGATTTATTTCATATACACATAAAGGCATTTGTCACAAAAGCAAAATAACACAACTCAGTTGACATGTCAACTCAACCTAACTCTAACATGCGCAGTTTTGCCGTTTTAAATCAATCCTGTAACGTCAAAATTACGTTACGGTTATAATAAATTTAGTAAATTAAAAGTATGTAAGCTAATAGATTAATAAGGAAACCTTGAAATACGACGTATTTAAGTAAAAAATGCAAATTTTTCAAAGCATGAATGCAAAAATCGGTTGCCATAGAAACGTCTCTGTTGACGAACACCTTAAAAAAACTTCTAAAAGGACACCACCTCCCCAATATGGGTGATTACTCTCTACCGTGGATTTTTCTAGCTTGAACAAAGTAAAACGCCACATTGCCTTGATGACGTCAAAAAAGGGAAAAGTCAAAGAAAAGCATTCCAAAACTTTTCGTCATAAACTGTAAACTAAGATTGCAAATAACAAAAAAGAAATTAAAAAACATTTAAATGGAAGAATAACGTAAGCAGAGACAGTGAGGAGAAATAGATTTCATCCCTCCATTTTTCTGCTTCGGAAAAGCGTCACATGTCTCAAGATTCCGTCTACAAAAAGCTTTCGCATGTACATAGAAAGGATCTAAACCTCATCAGTTGACATCTCTTTTCTACTGGAAAATGAAACGGCAAATTCACGATTTCGCCCGCAGCTATTTAAGTAAAAAGTGCAAATTTTTCAAAGCATGACTGCAAAAATCGGTTGCCATAGAAACGTCTCTGTTGACGAACACCTTAAAAAAACTTCTAAAAGGACACCACCTCCCCAATATGGATGATTATTCTCTACCGTGGAATTTTCTAGTTTGAACAAAATAAAACGTCACATTGCCTTGATGACGTCAAAAAGAGGATAAGTCAAAGAAAAGCATTCCAAAACTTTTCGTCATAAACTGTAAACTAGGATTGCAAATAGCAATAAAGATATTAAAAAACTTTTAAATGGAACATAAACGTACGCAGAGACGATGAGGAGAAATACATTTCATCCCTCCATTTTCCTGCTTCGGAAAAGCGTCACTTGTCTCAAGATTCCGTTTGCAAAAAGATTTCGCATGTACAGAGATAGGATCTAAACCTCATCAGTTGACATCTCTTTTCTACTGGAAAATGAAATGGCAAATTCACGGCGATTTCGCCCGCAGCAGAGGAGATTTCGAAATTCTTTTTTGAATACAGGATTCATTCCGGCGTAAATAAAGGGATTTATTGTGTTGGACAGGTAGAGGAGAAACATGCAGAAAAGTTCAACACTTCGCGGCATCGTCGCAACGAGCTTGAAGCGCCGTAAGACAACGATAATCCAAAAAGGGATCCAGCACATCATGAATGCAAACACCACTGCAAAGAGAGATTTACTGATCTTAATCTCATGTGAGCTAATGGACGATGATGCGTTGATGTTGTGTTGACGGATCACTTCCGCGACCCTTTTGTAGCTCAAAAGAGTAGCTATGATGGATCATTTTTCCTATCTCGCTGAGATGAGCAATGGAGCACTGAGCGTACCCTGGTACAAATTCGTACGCTTGAAGACCAGCCAGGCGAGGGACTACTGTGTAGCAAGCAACAGAAAACCAAACGATAGCCAACAACAAACGTGACTTTCTCGCTGAAAAAAATCTGTCGTATTGCTGGGTTGACCTGCATATCCTGACGTATCTGTTAACTGCTGTTAAACCCATAGTCACCGGAGAAATGTAGATGACAAACAGACTGAAGAAGGCGTGAAGTTGACAGATTGCTTCGCCGAAGATCCATTCGCCAGTAATAAGCACGCCAATACCAATAGGCATTACAAAGACAGCAGAGAGGAGATCACTTGCAGCCAAGGCGATGATATACAGATTGGTTGTTGTGCGTAATCGTACGTTCTTGTAAACGGACATACAAACCAAGATATTTCCTGCTAAGGACAGAACGTTCAAAATTACGAGTGAGGTTACTTCCACGGTGATAAGGAAGGAACTGCGAGAGCTCAGACTGTCCGCCATTATAATAACAAAGATGTCTGCAAGGATAAATGTAGTAAATGTTCAATATACACTGGACTTGAATTATTCAGCAAAGCCAGTGTTGACTGAGGTCATCATTGGTCAACGCCTACTTCCCTGTCAGCGCAGTGCTCCTAGATCTATAAAAATAGCTGTCCATTGTTACACAGAGGCTTTCATTTTAGGCTTTCTTTGACGAGTTTCCAACCGGGAAAATGGGAGCCAAAGTAGCACCCCGACACCGTAATTTATATTTATATGTTGCATGTTTTAAGATCAAAGCACCTGCATCAAGAGGGTCTGGGAGTGTTGCGTGACCTCGGCCCAAGTGGTTGCGAGGTAGACTGAAATCAATAACATACTATATTTAGTTTTTAGTACTTAAAATAGTTTTCAGTCTTTAGAGGTCTATTGATACGTTAAAAATACTCTATAATTAACACCGCGAGGTTTTCGATTGCATTTCTTTTCATCGGATTATTTACCGGTACCTGCATATCTTAAATCAAATAAAAAGTTGTCTTAACCGAACGTTCTGAAATACAATGCTCAACGCGTTGGCTATGCTGCAACGTCTATTGGTACGCAGTTTTGTTAGGCCGTTCTTCAGATATACTTTCTCTAAAATACTGCAAAGTTAAAAGGAATTAAATCTAAGAGAGCTACTCGAATGGCAGAGAGGTTTTTTCTAGAGCAAGTAATATAAGGTGTTTTAAATAAAGATGTACACCATTATAATATAAAAACAGAGGCAACTTATTAACAAATTGTATGAACTTTTTTTTCGTACAGATGATAACATTTTTAAAATTAAATAATACACGAGGCGTCAGTTATCGGAACTTTCGTAATTCGTTATCATTTAAGAAGAGCTTGGCCAAGAAATAAAAACCACTAATTTTCTGAGTGGTTAATTGATCGCAGAAACAACGCTTCGATGAAAGAATAAAGCATTTTCACATGACGTCACGGCGGCCATATTGGTCTTCCAAGACAATAAAACGGCGGACATGTTGGAGTTCCAAAATAGTCTTCTTTTTTATGCAAACCGGCTTTCTTTTGTTCCGGTAAATTTGCATAGATGCTGGTCCACGGCGTGAAAACGCTCCATACGAGTTATTAAACATAATTCTAAATCTAAGTAACAATAAAAGCGCTTCAGGCGATCTCCGTGACGTAAACGCAACCTTTTAATTCTTTTGAACTTTAGTTCGGCTATTGTCAGAAAAATTATTGGGAACGGTTGCAGTTTACTCCCACAGTTTAAATCTTACGTTAATAGTTTTATGCTACTGTACTCACTGCAGTAAAATAGAGGAGAGTATCTGGGAACATTAAGTTCACATCACTTCACCTGATGAAGGCAATCGGGTGCAAAATATGATTGCTGTAAAGCCACTTTTAGTTATTGTTTACTAAGTAGGGCAAAGATCTATTACACAAGTAGGTCAATTGAATTAAAACCATGTTTTACGTGGTCGGCCGACAAAAAATAATGACAGACTTCATGAAGCGGCTAACACGTTTCAAGGGCTGCACCCCAGAAGTAATGTCACTAGGTACGGGAGAAACAGTGGCAGTTGGTCTCTGTAACAAAACATTAAAAGTCTCCAAAAAAATTGTATTTCAAGATGAATCAAGCACTCAAGTAAAATTACCTCAATAGGCATTACCAGTTCTAAGACAAAATTAACAAATACCAGCAGTACCAAGGTTTGGTCTGAAAAAGTGTCGCACAGATTTATAATTACGTCGTTCGAGATAACGACATTATGCCGATAAATCAAGGCTTGGAGGAATCCTCCAAAGAGATGTTTTTAAAAAAAACCTCATTCGTGGTATTTAATGGAATAACTTAATTTTTCTTCTCCGTGAATTTTATATGACAGAATTGACTGCATTACGCTAGCTTGATTTAAACAAAGTAGTTATAAACCCTTTTTGGTGACATCCCAAAGATATAGAAGTCTTTAACAGAAGTCTTTATTAAGAAACCAGACACAACAAACGTGTGGCTTTACAATCAATGACTAAATAAGCTAAGCTAAAATACCTATCAAATGTCATAGAAAATTAAAAAAAGATTAACCCCATGCTATACATGACCAGTGTCACTTGTGTTTCTGTTGAAAAGATCACTGTCCCTTCGCATTCTTAATTACATCAGATATCAAAATGATCTCAAGTTGTTTGTATAGCCAAAACGATAGCCTCGTCGAGATAAAAAAACCTCATTGGTGGTTTTCAATGGAATAACTTTTCTTCTCCGTGAATTTTGTATGACAGAATCGACTGCATTACGCTAGCTTGATTTAAACAAAGTAGTTATAAACCCTTTTTGGTGACATCCCAAAGATATAGAAGTCTTTGATTATAGAAGTCTTTATTAAGAAACCAGACACAACAAACGTGTGGCTTTACAATCAATGACTAAATAAGCTAAGCTAAAATACCTATCAAATGTCATAGAAAATTAAAAAA
>BOPM01000437.1:118475-138085 GCA_022179025.1 Porites australiensis | reverse complement strand
GGGGGGGGGGGGGGGGGGGGGGGGGGGGGGGGGGGGGGGGGGGGGGGGGGGGGGGGGGGGGGGGGGGGGGGGGGGGGGGGGGGGGGGGGGGGGGGGGGGGGGGGGGGGGGGGGGGGGGGGGGGGTGGGGGGGGGGGGGGGGGGTCCCTTGAAGACATCTTAACCTTGATCAGGGGAAAGCATTCGTTGAATATAACTGTGAGCCAGGGTGTTATCAAAAAAGTGAATCGTCTCGCTGAGCATCCGTGCTAAGATTCATATCATATATGTATATACCAAAAAAATCATTTCATACATTGCCTGGAATATTGTTATCTCAAACCACTTTGATGTCAAAATAACTAACACTAAGTTTAGTTTTTTGAGAAAAGGACAAGGAAAAGGAGGAGAAAATTTAGGAAAAGTAGAATCGAAACATGACATGCTGAGGTGGCATCTGAAACCTCAGTCATCAGTTCGTTGTTGTTTCTTTTCTACCAGAAGTTGAAATGACAACATTACACCGATTTCGTCTGCAGAAAAGGATATTTTGGAACTCTCTTCTGAATACAGGATTCATCCCAGCGTATATAAACGGATTTATTGTGTTTGATAAATAGAGGAAAAACATGCAAAGTAGTTCAACGTTTCGTGGCATTATCGCAACGAGACGGAAGCGCCGTAAAACAACGATAACCCAAAATGGAATCCAGCAAATCATGAACGCAAACACAATTGCGAAAAGAGATTTACTGAGTTTGATCTCGTGTAAACTGAGGGACGATAACGCATTGATGTTATGTTGTCGGATCACTTTGGCGACCCTTTTGTAGCTCAAAAGAGTAGCTATGAGCGGGGTTAAAAAAAAGAAAATGAGGACAATGCTGTAATGGATCGTTTTTCCTATCTCGCTGAGATGAGCAATGGAGCACTGAGCGTACCCTGGTACAAATTCGTACGCTTGAAGACCAGCCAGACGAGGGACTACTGTGTAGCAAGCAACAGAAAACCAAACCATAGCCAACAACAAACGTGACTTTCTCGCTGAAAAATATCTGTCGTATTGCTGGGTTGACTTGCATATCCTGACGTATCTGTTAACTGCTGTTAAACCCATAGTCACCGGAGAAATGTAGATGACAAACAGGCTGAAGAAGGCGTGAAGTTGGCAGATTGATTCGCCGAAGATCCATTCGCCAGTTATAAGCACGCCAATACCAATAGGCATTACAAAGACAGCAGAGAGCAGATCACTCACCGCCAAAGCGATGATATACAGATTGGTCGTTGTGCGTAATCGCACGTTCTTGTAAACGGACATACAAACCAAGATATTCCCTGTTAAGGACAGAGCGTTTAAAATTACAAGTGAGATTACTTCCACGGTGATAAGGGAGGAACTGCGAGAGCTCAGACTGTCCGACATTATAACAACAAAGATATCTATAAGGCTAATTGTTTAATATACGAGACTTCGCTCATTCAAAGCTACTTAAGTTTGTAATATTGCGACAACATTACCTTGGTAAGCACGTTGAATATTCAGACAAGAACTGTATTTTGGCAAACGTTTATTAAAATGAAGTAATATTATGCTACATGTTTCAAGTACTTAAAATAGTTTTGAAATTATTTAAAATACGCTTTAATCACTTTCAGGTTACTTTGATTTATGCTTGAAATATTACAGTAAGTTGGACAATTCGATCGAAATAAAATTTACCAGCGAGTAACCTGTAACCTCATCCATTAAAATTGAGGTAACTGATTTTTTTCTGTGGTCTTTATTACCCTGTTGTATAGAAACAGGACATCTGATGTCCAATCACCTGCATTCACTTTTGAAGTGGGTTGCTCACAATCGATCTATTGTTGGCTACAGGCCGGGGGGTTACTCCTTTATATAAGCCGTATAGGTTTGTGCCTCCCCAAAGGGTAGGGTTTTTGCGCCATTTTGGTCTGACAACTGGTATGGACTTTGGCCATTTTGGTCTGGAACCGGGTATGGTTTTCGAGGAAACTACGGGAGTGAATGTACTTATTTATCGTTTCAGTTCCAAATGAAAAACAAAGAAAAAGCGAATTCGAAATGGATTTTAAGAAATCCTCGATTGTTACTGTTCTAGTCTATGTAATGATAACATAATTTTTACAGGCCAGTTCTGAAGACGGGCGTGAAAAATGACATTTTTGGGTCTGAGATAGGGTCAGGATTTGGAGAACCGGGCAGCACACCCCCACCAAGAATTCCCAGGAGGATCCCCCGGGGGCTTCAGGCAAGATGAAGCGAATTCTCTGCTCTGATTGGCTGCTTCTCGAGTGGGCAATGTGAACCTCTATTGCTCTGTGAGAATTACCCATTTTGTTGCAGAAAAGAAAAAATATTTTTTGCCATATAATAAATCCTTTGATGAACGTGCTCTGTCAAGATAGATGGCTGGATATTCGCCTCTTTTTTGTTGAAGAAAATAACTTATATCCAATATCCATGCAGCCATCTTCAATTGGCCTGGCTCTTCGCCTTAAGGCATAATTATGCGTATTTCTAAAGTGATATTATAGTGCTAAGTAAATTGTAGCTTTATATAGTTATGGCAAATATGCAATGAGTTTCGGCTCCTATACAGAGCTATAATCTGCAGGAACTCTATCTAAGAACTAGGCTAAAACTGCATTGACCTGAAAAGCGATCGCTACTAAGAAATCCCATACAAGCTGCATTTGCCATTTGAATTTCATGCAAACTGGATCATTCGACAATGAAATTCTAAGGTTTCAACCTGCTTTAAGCTATCGTGATATTTGACGTGAATCAAAATGTCTGCTATATTGGATTCTTTCAAATAATAATAATTAATAACTAATAATAACTTTATTTTAGTGTCAATGTATTTAGCTTAACAGCTAGCTAATTGAGGACACTTTCCTACGCAAAAAAAAAAAACGATTTGTTCAAATTGAATGAATTCGACCAGAAAACAGCATTTTTTACGCTTGATGTACATTACTACTTATAAATGGTTACCAAATCGTCGTCTGAGAAACAAAAACAGCCCCGTGAGGAAATATTGAAAGTTGAAGACCTTTGGGGAAAAGTTGCCTCCAGTACCTCCGGGTCAGTCCGTTGCTCTGAGGAGGGTTTACACTATATACTGACAACAGTCGCCTGCTAAGTAGTAGTTATAATAAGACTTTTTCATCGCAGACGTCGTTTTTTCGGGCTCAAGACTTTTAACTTGCTTCAAAAGCAGCTAAATTAGAGTAACTTGTCTTTCATCGTTGTCGACGACATCTAACATGTTCATTGTATGTTCTTCCATTTTTCTTTCGCCATTTAAATAAATCTCGCTTCCTTCAGTCACAGGGCTCAGATCTGTGATTGTGCCACGACTGGTCTGTCGTTCTAGAAGTGAATTCTTCAGCCTCGCCTTAACAACAGTTAAGGTTAGCTTCCGCTTTCGATTACAGCAGAGAATTTGATGAAATTCTCTTTTGAACGCTGGGTTCATCCCAGCGTAAATAAACGGGTTGATGGCATTGGAGAAATAAAGCAAAAACCTGCAGAGGAGAGGAATATTTCGTGGCATACCTGGCACGAGATGGAAGCGCCACAAAATCACTATATTCCAAAATGGGATC
Source organism: Porites australiensis (assembly GCA_022179025.1). Taxonomy (NCBI): domain Eukaryota; kingdom Metazoa; phylum Cnidaria; class Anthozoa; order Scleractinia; family Poritidae; genus Porites; species Porites australiensis. The sequence continues at coordinate 134,468 of BOPM01000437.1, read as the reverse complement.
CAGCATATCATAAATGCGAAAACGACTGCAAAAAGGGATTTACTGAGGTTGATTTCATGACTAGTGTGATGTTTATTTTTTCGCCGCCTTTCAAGGGTAGACGAAGCATCTGAGTTGTGCTTTTGAATCACCTTTGCAACTTTACTGTAGCTGACGATGATGGCCATCAAAGGGGCGATGAAGAAGAATGCAAGGACAGTGGAGTAATTGATTATTTTGCCAGCTTTGTTGAGATGTACAATGGAGCACTGAGCATAACCTGGGACAAACTCATACCCTTGAAGACCGGTCAAACGTGGAATTGTTACAAAACAAGCCACAAAAATCCACACTGAGGCGATCAAAGTGCGGGACTTTCTCGCTGAAAACAGCCTGTTGTAGTGCTGACTTGATTTGCACATTTTTACGTACCTGTTCACCGCTGTTAAGCTTATGGTCACAGGTGAAACGTAAATGACGAACAAGCTGAAGAAGGCATTTAACTGGCAAAATGTTTCACCAAAGACCCATTTGCTGGCTATGAGCACTCCGGTTCCAAATGGCATGACAAAAACAGCGGAAAGCAAATCGCTCGCAGCCAGGGCCGTGATGTATAGGTTCGTTGCTGTTCGAAGTCTTGTGTTCTTGTAAACCGAAAACAAAACCAAGGTATTACCAATCAACGACATGATGTTTAAAATCATTAATGAGCTGACTTCCACAATGATCACAGGGAGGCTTCGAGAAATCAGATCGTTCTCCATTTTAACCCTTTACAGAAACTAACAAGTCGCAAGCAGTCGAGTTTAGCTTAGTTTCGTTCCTTTGTTGCTTTGCGAAGTTACAAAGGTCCTTTTTGCTATCAGTACATGTCACCATATTTGGCCCAGCAATATTTCGGTTTTATTATTTTGGTTTTAGCTCAGAGAATGTTTGTCATAAACTTGTGTTTTGTCTTTAACAGGTTTTTGGCTTTCATTCTTCTTTTTAAAAGATTTCAGTTTCGGACTTTGGGCCTTTGCAAGTTATAAATAAGAGCATATTCTCCAGACCAACTACGTTTCCACCGTTTAACGGAAGGAAACTCACGATCAGCTTTTAATAAGAAACAGGAAAAGACACTTTCACGAGTAAAAACTCAAACTTTTTTAGGATTTTTCGGTTCCGATCAGCGGTCATTCCTGGAGGCAGGCCAGAGCTTTCAAAACAGGAAAAATACTTCATATTCATTTTTCTTCTTGGATCTGATCCATGAGCCACGTGGGTGTGCAAAATATTGATCAAATGTTACTAAGAGGTTCTTGGTTCCGTCTATGACTATTTATTCCTCTGTCAACATTGTTGCTTACTCAATCAAAAGCACTTATCATTAGGGATTTTCATAAAAATATTGTGTTCGTATCAATTGCTACCAATGAATTATCAGATTATCAATATACAGGTCATTGTTTTTTAGAGCCCATTTTCTTTCAAGCCCTGAAGATAAAATTGACTGAATATGTATCTCGGGGCTATATTTTACCATCATTTATTCTCATACAGTTTTTGCTTTTGATTTTCCAGATATTTTGTTATGTTTTACCTTTATTCCCAGTTTATTGACCTTTAGGAAAGCCAGGCTTATATGATAATTATCTTAACTTATCAAATAACTCTTTGCTATTGGCTGGTACAACTGGACTATTTCCAACTGTATGATTTTTTTGTGTCGGAAGGGTACAGTCATACAGTGTGATTACCGTAACCGGGGTCACTTAGACTAAGTTGACCAATCGGATTACAGGAGAATAACAATGCATTACAAGAAAGTTGTCTTAAGACGAATCAGCAGCTCGTAAAAAAAAAAAAAACAATAAGTTACTAAAAGCGCAAAATTAAATATTGATAGCAAACCTTTTACAAGAAAGCGAAATGTTTCGCCAGACAATGCTTTTCTATATACTTTACGTATAACACCCTGCAGGAGATATATTTGTTTGACACAAGCTGTTATTTTTTCGTGCCAGCAACTTCTTCGCTACCATTGCCGCGCTATGCAATAACATCACGACCTCAAGTAAAAAATTTAACTAACGTCTCCGTCATTCACTCTAACGGACCTCTCAAGAAATACAGGATTTCTTCCGCGGTTCAAAAAGTCACGACTGCACGTTGTAATCGGTTGATTACAACCTGCTTCATGTTGTTTATTTCGATTATGATTGACAACAAACTTTCCTGTAATCCGATAGGTCAACTTTTTCTTGGTGGCCCCGCTTATAGTAGTGGCTCTTTAATAACCCACGTTCGATATGTTAAAATTCTAACATTACTCCGAGGCTTTCTGGCCATTTTTTCTATATTTGGTTTGGTTTTATTTGTAATCAAGTCTCTTCTGGGAATTGCAAGACAATATGGAATCTAGAAAAAAGTGCAATTTTGTCCCTAAAGCCTCGGAGTCATGTTAGAATTTTAATATATCGAGCATGGGATTTTCGCTGCCTTTGACCTGTTCCTTGAGCTGCCCCGCAATCGCCCCCGCAGAATTTAGTTTCAGGGGCTTTCTTTTTTTAGTGTCCAGTGCCTCAGTTACTCCCCTTCACTGTCGGACGCACTTCTAATTTATTATTTGTTCTTTGATAATAAATTGAGTTGTTCACTGTATGAATTATTGTATTTAACAATTATTGACAATTAAAGACCAAGAAACAAATCACGAAATACTGTGGGGGTTGCTTTGAATTTTTGTTTTTTATTTATTTAGATTTACATTCATCATTATTAGGACTGATATATGTTACACTGGATAGAGATTCATACAATTATCAAGATGTTTGAAATATTTTCATAAGATTAACTTAGCCACTTGTGTATTGTTTATTAATTTTAATATACATGATCTAAAATAATTGGTGTGAATTTGAGCAGATGAATATACTAAAGTGTTCAAAAGACACTATGTTTTAGTCTTGTGATTAAAATAAGCTTGTGTTCTGGCCTGCCTTAAAACACCAATCCCTCGCCAGGAAGAGTGTTTTCTAACCCGATAAAAACGTCCACAGTTGCTCGTTTTGTAAGCATTTAAATATGGACAATTTCCTAAGCGGCGTTTTTGTTTTTTTCGCTTGTTATAAATTATGAGTTAGCCTTTAGTTGTGGTTTTCGGTAATTGTTTTCCTTCTTGTGAACCGCAAGATTTTGTTCCCATTGGAGTGCCACTGAAGTCTATACTAGTCGCACAACTGTTTTGACACTGCTGCGATTTTCTCTTCCTCAAGGTCATTCTATGGTTAAAATAGCAAAGAACTACTTTGCGAAATTCTTTTCTGAACACGGGATTCATGCCAGCGTATATAAAAGGATTAATTGTATTAGACAAATAGAGTAAGAACAAGCAAAACAGTTGAATATTTCGAGGCATTCCCGAGCCAACACGGAAGCGCTTGAATACAATGATGACCCAAAACGGAGCCCAGCACATCATGAACGCAAAGACAACAACGAAAAGAGATTTACTAAGTTTGATCTCTCGTGCGCTTATGCGCGCTTTTCTCTGACTTTCCTTTGGAATTTTAGTTGACACCTCTTCGTTATGTTGTCGGATCATCTTTGCAACTTTTATGTAGCTGACGATGGCTGCTGTTAAAGGAAAAGCGAGCAATAGGCCAAGGACAATGCAGTAATTGATTATTTTGCCAGTTTCGCTTAGAAAGGCGAGGGCACAGATGCCATATCCCGGAACGAACGCATAATCTTGAAGACCAGCCAACTTTGGAATCACAGCGTAACAAGCAACAAAGATCCACACACAGGCCAACCAGATTCGTGACTTCCACGGTGAAAAGTACTTCCTGTATTGCTGATCCGATTGGCAAATCCTGAAGTATCGGTTTATTGCTGTTAAGCTCATAGTAGCGGGTGATACGTACGCGACAAAACAGACGAAGAAAGCTCCAATTTCGCACATCGTTCCACCAAAGATCCATTCACCAGAGATCAGCACACCAATACCGAAAGGCATAACGAAAATGGCGGATAGCAAGTCGCTCACAGCAAGTGCAATGATGTACAGGTTTGTTGTTGTGCGCAGTCGTGCGTTTTTGTAAAATAAAATGCAAACCAGGGTATTTCCTAAGAGAGATAATACATTGAGAATCATTAAAGAGCTGACTTCTACTATGGTAACTGCGAGACTGCGAGAGGTCAGATCGTCCGCCATTGCCTCTACACATTTAGAAGTCGCAACCAAATGGAGTACATATTTATAATTATTTATAATTATACCAGTCACAATATTGCAGCATAATATCGCAATAACATATTCATTCCTAAGCGCAGCCTGCTACGCCCAGAAGGAGTCTTTCAACGGTTTATTTAGTCTTTATATGACTTTACAATTATTTTGTGGACATTATTAACTGAACCTTTCGTCAGACCATAGTTAATTGAGTGGAATGGTTATGAAACCCGTCATACTCCTTTGTTATATGTTTTTGTGGACCTGAAAGTGCACAACGTTCAAAAGAATTCCTATCATTTTGATTGTATTGACCAATAAAAACGTTGCATTAATTTATTCCGTAACAATTTGCCAACAGAAAACAAAGGATTGTGCACTTTCACGGTGCTTTGAACATAAACTGCAGCACTGTTGTTTTTCTAATTGATGTTTGCCGCTTTTCATAACCAGTCTCCTCTAATAACTATGGTCAGACTAAATTCATAATGATAAAGAGTTGCAGGAAAATTGCTCATCAATTAGCAAAGTATATTATAGTTTTACAACAACTGAATTTTCTAGCGTGTTCTCATTGACTTCCCAATTCATGTTGGCACACCACTTATTTTATCTGTATTTTATATTTAGACTCGATATGGCCCCTCACCTCTTCCCGCAGGAAGCATTATTCATGAACTTCCTTTCACAAGTGTTTTTAAAGGTCCTTTTGCAGCATTATAGACAATATGCCCTCCAATTCTCGGCTAATTCAAAACTCTCTTATCACCGACTTTTGAGTTCAATTAATTAAGTCCTTGTAAAGTGTAAGAGAGTAATTTCACTTGTAGGTTTTAGGATTTTGGCGGGTCAGTTTCAGATTTACTTTTTAACTCTCGGTTTCACAACAACATAGAGAAGTGTGCAAGTTATTTTTATCCCTTTCTGGGCCTAATATAACACAATATTACCATCGAATTATCACCTTCGATTTCGCAAGTTATTTTAATCCAGAAGTGTCGACTGAAAAAGGAACAACTAAAGGTATAATTTGCAACTTCTAATATCCCGAACATCATATGTGCATGGGAAAATGAATACAAATGTTCTCATTTTAACGTCCGACATGTTCCCTAATCTTCAATTTTGTATTCAATCTATGTGTTGATATATTCCGACCTAACTGTTGATGTCCTCTTTACATTCAAACTAATACTAGTGACTCATAATGGCTTTCAGCAAATTGAACATAGACCGAATCACCATAAAGAACAATACACAACAATTACAGTCAAACCAAGTCAAGCGTACCCCCCAAGATTCTATTAAAGGGACAGTGTCCCGATTATGCGCACGCGCGAGCGTCATCTGTTTTTTCTTCAAAAGACAATAGAACTGTCATATTGACTCGACAAGATTTCCTTCCGGACCGCACCGCCGACAGAGATTTGTTGTTTATATTCTCAAGTAATATTTTAGACTTTCAAAGAAGCCTTTCGTCTCGTATTAAAATTTGGCTCGCGGTTCGAAGACTTATCGCGATTTTATCGCTAGCTGGGCCGCCTCACGACCCGAAAATCTCGTTTCGCTCGCTTTAAAATTTGAAACTCGTGTCAGAGGTCAGTTGTTCCAAGTCTAGTAATATCTGCCTGATTTGCTCGCGTTCTAGCCTCAAACGTTTGAAAGACATAAATAAAAATGCAATCTCAACGCTATGAATCATCAGAAAGGTTAGTCAAAAATTATATTATGATTTCATGGCACTAGTTTTTCTAAACATGTAGCGCCTGTTTGTTTGATTTTGTCGGCCGTTAGGGAGATTCATTTAAAAAAGTTTACTAACGCGTCGTTGCAAAACATTCTGCTTCACGAAGCTCCCCTCCACAAGATCTCCTCAGTCACATCAATGTCTCAATGGTTTCTTTCTTACAGTCTTTATTGTTGCCGTTTCATTTCTGCGTATTCCTTTCACAATTATCTGAGCTTGTATGGAAGCTAGCAGAAGAAATAAGCCTTCAATCGGCATCAAAGTGCTTCCAATCTTTTGGTCCTCCGGCCAACGGCAATAAAAGTAACGCCAAAAAATCCAGATTTTGCCCAAATCGAAACTTAACAGGAACAATATATCATTGATCTGTAATCCTGAGAAGTTTTAGTGTCGTATTGAACCCGGTCAAGCGCGATGCAAACGGATTTTTCAAGGTTCTCTTACTCTCCTCGCATCTTTTGATTTCGCGACATCCTGTCCAAAAATCAATGTTTGGTGCATGCGCAGTAACGGGATACTGTTCCTTTAATGAATTGATTATTTGAAAAATGAATCCGTTAGTCGTTCCCGTAACTGGTGTCAAATTCAAAGCGGCATTTCTACATGCGTAATGAGCAGTTAATATTTTACGAGAACTTCTCTGTATTTGGTCAGATTGGAAATCTTTGAATGGATTAAGCTTTCTAGAAGACATTTACATCAATTTCAGGAAAATGGAGCTGGTAGAAATTTCATAACTGCCTCGCGTGTGAATTCACGGCTCATTACACATGCAAGAATGCAGAGATCAATCTGAAATCTACAACTAGCAACGGATTCAACTTTTGAATAATAGATTCATTAAGGTATTCTTGGGGGGTACGCTTGACCTGGTTTGACTGCAACAAACGATGCTGGTTAAGGGAGTAGTTAAATTCCTCGACAAAGTAAGGGTATCGATGCAAAATTCACACGTCTGTTCTCAGGGGCACCCAACGTCAATTTTCGGAAAATATCTGTTCGGAAGACGATTTAATTTGAGACCTAGAATTTTCGGAACATTTGTTGTAAAATTTCTTGCTTGCCTGCCTCTCCTAGGATTTTCGAACATATAAAAATGGTATAATTGCCCATTTCCAACGGATTTTTACTCTAAAAAGGTCACCTAGAATTTTCGGGAGCCTTTTTTCTGGCTGAAATTTTCGAAAAGGTAAGTTTTGATCCCTATAATTTTCGGATCACTAGACTTTAAGCTAAGAAATCCGAACAGATGAAAAAGTTTTAGGGGATAAGAATATGCCTATCTCTACCGTTCAAATACTAGAATACGTTCAACAATGCTAAGTGGTTTTGAACTATATTCTCGTTGGGTGCCCCTGTGTTCTCATTCATGTGTAAAGCGGAGAGTCGCAATTATCATTTACGAAATTTCTTCTCAATTGTATAATTAGATCGACCCCGGTCTTGAAAACGTACCCTGTGAGTTTTGTTGTAATTTGCTGTGATTATTAATATTATTATTATCATTATTATCATTATTATTATTATTATTATTATTATTATTATTATTGTAAATTGTTATTATTAGGATCATGATATTATGATTAGGAACATTTTGAAGAAACTTTTTCTTAATTCTAGTTACTATTATTTTTATAATCGAAATGAACAGGAGCCTATGAAATGAAATAATTTGTAAACAAATCTTTGACCAAATAGTTTTTTCCTTTAGAAAAATCAATTATAAAATAGGTTTTAACAGTTAGCTTTGTTATCAATAAAAGGTTATTATTATTATTGAAGAAAAAAATGATGATGATGATGATGATGACGATAATGATGATGATGATGATGATGATGATGATGATGACGCAGTATAAAACGTGATAATGCAAACTGTTAACCACGTAGGGCACACAGCGTAGCCTGTGGCCTGCAAGGAACTAAATTACTCTAAAAACGAGCTGTGATATGGAATGTTACAAAGGCAAAATGAAAAAAAAAAAAGCTACGATAACGCAGAAAGATAAAAGTGAAGGTACTATAAACTACAACTAAGAAATTAAAAGTAACACATTTTCCGAATCTAGACTTATCCTTAAAAATCACTTAAAACGTCACTACTGCGATCCCAACGAAACATGGCCTTAATACATCCTTACTAAGTTCAGTTAAACAGTCAAACAACAGTTGCCTTGAAAGTATGTGTTATGTTGAGCGAGCACGAGATTGTGGTTTTCTGCATTCTTCGGAAAACATCCTTTGCTCTTTAACACCATTGGATTTTCTCATAGTCAGCTCAAGTTCCTTTGATCCCCCTTCTAGCACATCAATGACAATATTACACTGGTTGAAGCACAGGCGGCTCAGGCTCATTATGAGAGTTTAATCATTAATACATGTGGTTTCATATTACGTAATCCTTTAAATGGCCGTGAACATTAAAGGATTTGTAAGGGAATTCAGGTAAAAGATTCAAGAATATAAATACTCGCCAGAATTTTCAATAAAATACACCCTACCTTATTTACTTTACTTGTTTTTGCTTGCATGCTGCTCGGGGTTAAAGGAAATCGCTTTAATCGCAATGGATCTAATACAGCCCCCGATGCCCTGCTTGACATTTATGCAAGGGGTTTTTGGTCTAGACAAGGTTCCACATTCTTTGACCTAAGGGTGTGCCACCCAAATGCGGAATCTTACAAGGACCCTAACCCTCAGCAAATATATCGCCAGCATGAAAACGATAAGAGTTAGCCGAGTTATGGAGGTGGAACAAGCCACGTTCACGCCGCTGGCCTTCACAACTACAGGTGGCGTGGCACCCGAATGTCAAGTCTATCACAAGCGACTAGCGGAACTCCTGTCAGCCAAGAAAGGCGAGGACTACTCAACTAGGATGTCGTAGATAAGAACCAGAATCTCATTTGCCATTCTGAGAACATCCTTCCTATACTTAAGGCCATCGCGTTCAATAAGGAGAGTAAATCTCAACCTAAAAGAGATGGACTTTGACATCGATAGAAGGACCCTAGATTTTAATTTAGAAAAAAGATATTGAATATTGCATATTCAATTGTTTCTACTATTTAATATTGTTATCGTTGTTGGTTCATGTTGAAATCGTGGCAGATTTTAAAGAGGAATTAGTGAAAAGATGTTAAATATTGGTCAGGTAGCGACTGCTAATATTAACAGTAATAATAATTAGGTAAGAGACATTTTCGTGGATTATATTTCAAGAGATAATGAGACATTATGATCTTTTCTTTTCTTTCTAACAAAATAATGTTAAGGTACAAATTTTGTTTTAATTCTTTTTAAGTGAAGCACTGTACATAGCTCTTTTTTACGAGTATTGGATAAAAACTTATTACTATTATTATTATTATTATTATTATTATTATTATTATTATAAATATCTAAGCGATTTCTCAGACCTTCTCACGCCACTGCACGCATGCATGGTATTATCAGGAGAGCTGAGAATGAAAACTAAAAGGGCCCTTCCTCTTATTATTTAGAGTATAAGTCGGGTTAAATATAGTCCCGGCACTGACTAAGGGCGCTTTCTTAAAATGTACAGATTCAGTCAGAATAATCACTAATTATCAGGTAAGACCGACAGAAATTTTAAACGTAATTGGCGGAAATCACGTTTCTGTTTGACAAGAATATACGGAAATGCTGAAATTGGTGGTGCTTTTACGATCATGCTATAAGAAGGCATCAAAAATAGAGATATAAGTATTTTTAATTTATCTATTCAGCTATAGCATGGGCTGGGCAAGCAGATATGCGGAAAAGGAATTTAATATGTTACAGCGCGGCGCTCAATAGGGCTTTTTTTAGGTTTTCCTATAGTCACGTTCATATCGAACACGTTAGCAACATTTCAGCTTGCTAAACTGAAGGAAAAGAGACTCAATCAAAGAGTCACAATCAATGGGTTTTCCGCATTCGGAGCTATTAGTTAAACCGGGAACATTCCTCAACATTTCCGAATCCATATACTTACAATTCTACACTTTTACACTTCTAAACTTTCATTCCTAGTCAGAAAACGACAAAAATGAAAGTAAACATGAAACTGGTACATCGGTTTACAAACTTAACTGTGAGTATCTCACTGAAATACGTAACGATGTATACACTCCACAACATACGCCATTTCCCCCCTATTTTTGTTTAACTTATGTACGTGATCTGGTAAAACGTGAAAGTCTAGTTTAACAAACCAGAGTTTCCCTCTCCTCCCTTATCATCATCAGGGGTGTTCATAGTAACTGTTGTTTCTTTGAGATACAGCTGGCTGCCATTGGGAGTCCGAGTAATGTCCGTTGACGTGACGCAGCTGTCTTGTTGTTGGACGGGTTTCCTCGGCTTCAGTGTTAAACTCCGTTTTCGGTTACATGATAAGAATCTGCGGACTTCTCTTCTGAATAAAGGATTCATGCCGGCGTATATGAAAGGATTAATTGTATTGGACAAATAAAGAAGAAATAAGCAAAACAGTTGAACGTTACGCGCCATTTTCGCGACAACACGGAAGCGCTTGAACACAATGATGATCCAAAATGGGGCCCAGCACATCATGAACGCGAAGACAACAACGAAAAGCGATTTGCTAAGTTTGATCTCCCGTGCACTTATGCGCTTATTACGCTGCTGTCGCCTCGTAGATTTAGTCTCCTGGTTCTCCTTGTTATGCTGTCGGATCATCTTTGCAACTTTTGTGTAGCTGAATATGGCTGCCGCTAAAGGAAACGCGAGCAATAGGCCTAGGACAATGCAGTAATTGATTATTTTGCCAGTTTCGCTTAGAAAGGCGAGGGCGCAGATGCCATATCCCGGAACGAACGCATAATCTTGAAGACCAACCAACTTTGGAACCACAGCGTAAAAAGCAACAAAGATCCACACACAGGCCAACCATGTTCGTGACTTCCGCGGTGAAAAGTACCTCCTGTATTGCTGCTCTGTTTTACAAATCCTAAAGTATCTGTTTATTGCTGTTAAACCCATAGTAGCAGGCGAGACGTAGGCAACAAAACAAACGAAGAAAGCTTCAATTTTACACATCGTTTCACCGAAGATCCAATCACTTGCGATCAGCACCCCAACACCGAAGGGCATAACAAAAATGGCGGACAGCAGGTCACTCACAGCAAGTGCGATGATGTATAGATTTGTTGTTGTTCGAAGTCGCGTGGTTTTGTAAAACAGATTACAAACCAGAGAGTTTCCTATAAGGGACAACACGTTTAGAATTACCAAAGAGCTGGCTTCCACGATGGTCAAAGCTAGGCTTCGAGAGCTTAGATCGTCCGCCATTGGTGCTTAGTTCTTCTGAAAAGACTTATAGATTTGGTGCCTGGGGGAGTGATTATGCTTGAATAATAAACTAAGAAAGCTTAATAAGGGGTTTCAGTAAACATTAGTTCTCAGTTCCGCTATAAATTTTCCTCGTGAACGCCATATATGGTCTTTCACTTCCCTTTCACCGTGTACTAAGCATCAGGGGCGAGACCTCCGATCCGCAAAATCAACAGCAGAACGTTTCAGCTTTCAGTTTTCAAAAATGACATCCTTGTTAGTTTTGGCCTACCTCAACGTGCAGAAATAAGTTTGAAGTCTTGATTATATTGGCTGTGGTCACACTTGGGATTTGACGTTGGTAAAAGGCTTTAACTGTGGTAAAAAGGATGTAAAGAAACTTTACTATAGTAAAACTCATTAGTTGGGTTTCCCAACAGAAATATGTCACTCAAATGATGAGCGTGAGGACAGTTGATAATTCTTACGACATTCCATGAATGTTTTATTTTTCATCCAGTTTACGTGACTGTCTGTACATTATACATTCACTGAAAATTATGCTGCTGCTTATACTGTTTCTATCCCATTATTTTCTCGGCCAAATATAAGCGGTCGATGCTGAATTACTTCGCAGCCGTGATCGTCTGAAAAACCGCCTGGTGGGATTACGAAATGAGGAACGGTGGAACTCTAGAGTGAAAAGAACATGAAGGTTTCTTAAAAAAAGCGTGCCAACCAAAAGCCGTATTCAGACAATAGATAGGAAAAATGTAAAAAACACTTGAATTGAATGATTTACTTCTAAATTTATGCTCGACTCTAGGCGTATGATTCCTTGAAATCCAGAATTTACTGTGGACTTGCCTCGAATGAAAGCGAAAATTGTCTGAGTCACTGTGACATCTCTACTGTACTGTTTGGCACGAAAAAAGGAAAAGACTAGGCTGGCGGTGCTAAAAATACATGTATAAGTATTCAGCAACGTGACACTCAGGGAACGCATCTCAAATAATGCGACTAGATGTCAACTGAATAGACAAAGTTTAGATATACCAGCGATAAACCATATCGTTTTAGGAAAGTTTACTATAGCAAACTTTGCTTTCATTCTACCGCCGTTGCCACCGCAACAGACTAGATCTGTGTTTACCATAGTAAAATGAGAAAAGCCGGTCACATTAGAAAACGTGTTTACAGTAGTAAACTCGACTTTACTATAGTAAAAAAAGCCCAAGTGTGACCACAGCCATTTTTAGCTTTCGCTCTCACACTGCCACACAATTGACATAATTGACGGAAACTCTTGACAACTGCAGTGTACGTCAAAGGACGTCTTCCATTCATTTCGCTTTTTTATCGCAACACAACACTCTGTCTCTTATTCCCGTTTGTTGATGTTGTTGTTTTAGCAATCAATTAATCTCGCATTCTGAAAAATAAGATTACATTCTGACGGCGGACTAGTAGACTATCACAGGCTGCTTATTTTTGCTATAAGAGACTCTTTAAGTTAAGGCGAATTTCTTTAATCGAATATCATTTATTTCTTTATTTCAGGTTAATTAATTTCTTATCTGATTTAATTTATTTCCTTAAAGTATTTGTCTACCCTTTACTTTCTTATCTACCAGTGTATTTTTTTTTTCATACATGCGGTTTTTTATCACTTTTACATAGATATAGAGAAAAACCTTCCGTGTTGTGTTGCAAGATAAAAGATTTAACATATAATAGATGACCAGCACTCTCTAACCTATCTTTGGCTGCTGGACACCAGGTGACGTCGTGATTTAAATGGCCGTCATCTTGGATTTTATTGAAAATTCAAATTTCTCTAATTATGGAGAAAACTATGATTGATAACGGTTGAGGTCTGAGTTTACGTTATAACCAAGCAATTTCCCTTTTGGCATTTATTGGCAGTATATTTATTTCTTTAGTATTATTTTGTTTTGTTTTTGTTTTTTTATGTTTTATTAAGGGACTTAATATGTTCCTTCTGCTTCTCTTCACGAAAGGTTCGATTTGAGATCTGCCCTGTAAAAAACCGGGAACCTATCTAACCAAGCAGCAATGCAGGTTGAACTTAAATATTTCAATTCTGTAAAGGAAATTTTTTAGTCGATCAAATCAAATCCCTTACGGAAATCCGCAAGAAAGAACCGCTGAGAACAGTTTCACTTATCCAAGGCTTCGAGGGCTAAGTGCAAAATGTATACCAGAGCTGAGGCCTGGTCAGTTGATTTTCCAGCCGCTGCAAACTGATTACTATCCATGTGTTTTAAAGAAATGAGGGAAGAATTCTGGATAATGTGAACCCCTCCATGACTTTGGCGATCTAACACGTCATCGCGAGTATAGGTCTTAAAATAAAATCGTTCTAAAAGGCGGAAATAGCAAGAGTTTTGTCAATATTCAGGAGCACCCAACGAGAATATAGTTCAAAACCACTTAAACATAGCATTGTTAAACGTATTTTAGTATTAAAAACGGTAGATATAGGCATATTTTTATCCCCTAAAAATTTTTCATCTGTTCGGATTTCCTAGCTGAAAGTTTAGTAATTCGAATATTATAGGGATCAAAACTTACCTTTTCGAAAATTTCAGCCAGAAAAAAGGCTCCCGAGAATTGTAGGTGACCTTTTTAGGGTAAAAATCGGTTAAAAATAGGCAATTATACCATTTTTTAGATGTTCGAAAATCCTAGGAGAGGAAGACAAGCAAGAAATTTTGGAAAAAATGTTCCGAAAATTCTAGGTCTCAAATTAAATCGTCTTCCGAACAGATATTTTCCGAAAATTGTCTTTGGGTGCCCCTGAATATTTTTGCTGCTAGCTCCTTTTCCTTGACCTGTCTGCATGATAACCGTGATTAGCGGTCTCCCATTTCTTGGGGCGTGCGATGATCACCAGTAGATATCTGTTCACCGTTTTGGCGAAGACTGACGCTTTGCGATTCTTCGTTTTTTGCTTCTCCTGCTCCAGTACTAGTAGAAAGACTAATCCTTCGTCTTCGTTGGCAGAAAAGTATTCTGCTAAATTCTCTCCTGAACACAGGGTTCATGCCTGCGTAGATGAATGGGTTTATTGTATTAGACAGATAAAGTAAAAACAGGCAAAAGAGTTGAACATTTCGAGGCATTTTCGTGACAAGTCGGAAGCGTTTCGAAATGATAATTAGCCAAAATGGAGCCCAGCACATCATGAAGGCAAAGACAACGAAGAATAGAGATTTACTGAGTCTAATCTCACGAGAAGTGATGCAAGCGTTTCCTCGATTCTGGGTCGTAGATGACGAGGTTGAGTTATGTTGTCGGATCACAAGTGCCACTTTTGTATAGCTGAACATAGTTATCGCTAATGGGATAGCAAGGAAAAGACTAAGAACAATACAGTAATTGATTATTTTTCCAGCGTGGCTGGGAAAGGCAAGGGCACATATGCCGTATCCCGGAACGAAGGCATAATTTTGAAGACCTGCCAATTTTGGAACCACAGCGTATAAGGCAACGACGGTCCAGACACAAGCCAGCCAGGTGCGTGACTTCCAAGGAGAGAAGAATTTCTTGTATTGCTGCTCCGATTTGCAAATCCTGAAATATCTGTTAATTGCTGTTAAACCCATAGTTACAGGTGAAACGTAGGCAACAAAGCAGACAAAGAAGGCTTCAAGCTCACACATCACCTCACCGAAAATCCAATCACTAGTTATTAGCACACCAATTCCAAGGGGCATAACAAAAATAGCGGAGAGCAAATCGCTCACAGCCAGAGCAGTGATGTAAACTAAAGGTTTGTTGTCGTGCGGAGTCGTGAGTCTTTGTAAATTAAAATGCAAACCAATGAATTCCCTATCAGAGACAGTACATTTAAGATCGCAAGTGAACTGACTTCCCCAACGATTAAAAGAAGGCTACGAGAATTTAAGTCATCGGCCATTGCAGTAGTACTTCATTCCAATTCCGTTTTTCTTGAGTTTAAGCGCTAGTTTTGCGCCCGCAAGATACCAAAGCAAAGGTAAATTTCATTTAATTATATTTTTACCGGCCGACAGGATTTTCCGGAAGAAATATGACATTTGGCGACGTAAGTGTTAACTTCAATTGTTTCTAAGACTTTGCTAAGTAAATCATCATACATTTCCTCCTTTAATGCCAAAATGTTCCATGGTAATTAAGTTAACCTACACTATGATTGGGTGAACGAGGACAGCTAAGCAGATATTATTATTTATTTTTCTTGCTCAATTTTCGCTTTTCTAATTCTGGCTATAAACAAGTGAAGCTACAAGTATCTTGATATTTATTCTACAAAAAGCGAAATTAATTTATTGTTGACTCTAACAATGCTGAAACCCATAGCTTGTTTGACTTTCTTCTCGCTGCGGTGTCGTATTTCTCCCATAATATAAGGGCCTTCCGGAAGAGTCTAGTACCTGCCTCGTACCCAGACGTCTCTCTCTCGATGAAAATGTCCCTTGCGGTGCATCACCAGTCACTCGCGTTTCGCGCTCGTCTCTACGATGCGAAAAACGAAGCGCCTGAGGAGGAGGCTGGTCTAGTAGTACGGTGACAGGAACGACACTCAGTAAAAAGTTCGCTTTTTAATGGGAGCCGTTACACTAGACAGTTTCCCATATCTACCAATGGGGAAATAGCTTGGGTTTGGTTCTCTCTGGGTTTTAATCACTTAGTTTGCGGATACATATCTTATCCCAAGGGATAGTCCCCACCCTATCCCGTAGTCCTCCCC
>BOPM01000437.1:101946-116756 GCA_022179025.1 Porites australiensis | reverse complement strand
GGGAACATAACGCTAAGGTGCAAATGAAGGCGATGACCGAGAGAATGAGCGAGATCGAAGAGCAAATTAGGAAGGTAGACACTCGGATTGACTACCAAAATGGTAGAAGGAAAGAGGTTGCCGAAAAGTCTCGCGAAAACTTTCGAGTTCGGAACGACTTGGAAGGATCTAGCATCAACTTAAAGCAAATGATGCGTGACCTTGAAGAGGCCCAGCAACATACACTAGAAGTAAAGAAAATGAACAGGGGCTTACAAAAAGTGGTGGCTATTTTAGAGCCGAAAATAGAGAAAGCAGAACGGCGGGAGCAGAAGGCTTTAGATCGAGCTTTCCTGATTAGCCAAAAGCTTACAGTGCATCGCTACTTGGCGGAGAAGAGACCGGAAGGATTGCCACTTCCAGATGAAGAGATGAAGGCCCCAATGTCGGACCAGGAGGCTAAAATCATGAACATAAGAGGGAAGACTAAAGGTGCAGTTTTGCGGCGAAGAGAATTCGAGAAGAAGAAAGTTGCTCTGGAGAGAAAGATGGAAGTCATGCAACAGGCCACGGATAACTACAAGAGACGAATTCTTGATTTTCAAGTTAGCAAACGGGAATTGCTAAGTTCGAACTTCTACTGACAGAACTCGCTTTCCTTACTTAAGAAAAAAATTGGCCGATTATCTATCATTGAGGCACAGAAAAAGCCGGGGTATTAAAGGTCCAAATTTTGCGAGGAAAGCTTTTTCCTCAATTCTTAATGCCATCTCATCTCTCTCTATCTTCAGTCTGTGTTTGTTCAGGATAATCATTAATCGAAGTAAGTTCTGTACATGTTTAGCTTCAATTGACCAAGGCAAGTGATTAATTCATTTTGACAGCATCGAACTAAGAACTTCTTTGTCTTTATGGTTCGTTTTCAATTTTTTTCTTTTTAATTAATTGCGTCTGAATTTATTCCCGAATGCCTACGTAACCAACTCCAAACAGTAAACACTGGAGTGACCTGTTGCTCGTCTGAGTCAAAGCGGCATGTTAATAGATATGAAAGCTGAAAAAAGAAAGAAAGAATAATTATGTTATCATTTTCACGACTTAAAAAAAGAACGTTAGTTAAGGCGAAAAAAAAAAAAAACTAAACTAAGCAAAATAAAATAATTAAGGCCCAAAAAAAAAAACAAAACAAAACAAAACAATCCGTCTGATGTAGTCGGTTTTAGCGTGACCGCGTCTTATGAATCAAGCCAACTTAACGCTTGTCTGAGTTTCTGGCACGTGCCTGTAGATTAAGCTTGAGTACGAGGTTCCATAATTACTGTTCGATCACGATACACTACTTTCTCGTTGGACTATTTCCTGGTTTATACTTGACAAAAAAAGGCTATTTCAATGGATCATCCTACAGCTGACCCTATCTTCATAATATCGATCGCATAAGAATATAAATCAATGTTATATGAATGGATCACTAGACTGCCGGCGGATCTGATCGTAAGATCGGTACGGGATCTTCTTGTTCTCCGCCGCGAGAGAACACGCGAGCGAGCGGCGAAGCACATGCTTAATGACGTGGCCTAATTACCATACATGGCAAGAAGATGATGTCGAACGTTTGGTCTGAAAACACTCAAAATTCAACTTATCATGTGTCGTCAAGATACATGTGGTAGAAGTCACAACCGTAACATGAAATTAAGTTAAGGTTTGGAAATGGGATCCTGATATGTTACCTTTCTAATGCGATCTATTACTTGGAAAACCTTGGAATGTGCTCAAAAAATTTTAATAAATTGAGACGTTTCTCAACAATTCATTTCGCCTGAAACGTATTTGATATACACCCAGACTCTTCAGTCGAAGTCGGTGGTTATTAGTTAGAAAAAACGATCAGAAACCCGCTCGGGATTTTGGATTGTAATTCTCAGTGTCTCTTGATAGTAGATTATACTGAGTCTTGTCATGAATCCGTTCATTCAATTTTTATTCTTCACAAGGCGAAGCGTTGGCATATATGTAACGGATGAATAATTTTATGGTCCTAGCCCTAAAACAACAGCAAAAAGTAGTCTAGTTACCTTGTTGCCAGTCTTCTTATAATTCAAGTCATTTTGAAAATCAAGGTCAATCCACCATCATGACAACCGATCTAATTTAAATGCCGAATTGATTGGCCCTTTCCCCTCCTGCTTTGAAGGAAGTTTGAAAAACTTTAAAACTTAGTTTATAGCACTGTTCACTCTGTTCCATAGCTATAACACAGAAATCATTTTGGTAACAAGTGGTATAAGGTTTGGATTTCACCTTATGTTGCGATCTTTTGCAAAGAATCCGTGTTAAAAACAACTGACTCAGAGCTTGTTTTTGGACCTTGCTCTGATTAAGGTTATGCAAATATACCATATCTCGTTTTTTGTTTGCAGTGAAACGATTAAAACTTTAATGAAATAAGCGAATTTTGCATGTCGATAATTCTGCTTTCAAAGCTCAGCCGATATCTGAGTTTTACAATAGGACTTGACCGCTGGTCCAGTGGGGCCTCTAAAATAAGTCAGGAATTTGAACCCAAAGATAACAAACAAGTGGTTCTAAATATTGAGGTTACCGTAGTGACCTGGTCAAGTCCTATTGCAAAAAAATGCATCTTGGAAGCAAATTTTATCGTGTTTCCAGACAGGTTTCATGTCCAGAATGGCAGCTATTTTAGAAAAGAAGGTTTTTAATGTTTTTATTTTTTTTTAGGTTATCCCGCAGTCTTTTTAAGCCATAACGTGCAACATGCATGCATCCAAGGTGCTTGTCCCTGGATTATTCTTCAGACGTCAGTCATTATTGTGGCATCAACTCAAATGCCTGCTATTAGATTTCAGCCCACGGAATTAATAACCCCTTGTGATTGAGCGCACAGTTACCATTTCGTCACAGCTATTGCCACTTGAAGATATATTTTTTAACCATTTTGTTGATGAGGGGCCCTGATTTTCTGCTGGTTTCTGCTATCTTTGTATTTTTCGGCTCAGTCGAAGGTATGGATTTCTTCTAGTTCTTCTATTTTTTTCATTAATCAAAATATATACAGCTGGCGAAATTTGTTTATAACACGTTCAAAAGTTAAATTTGATATTCCAAAGTAACAGTTCTTGCAAAAACGGATGATTTTGGCCATATTTTTTTTACAAAAAAATCACAAGAAATTTGGTAAAAAAATGACCTATTTGCGCTAAATTTTGAAACAGTGAGACGTTTTTCGTCGCAATTTAACTTTGACTGCTTATAGCATTTGCCAAATACTGCATTATTGCGTAAGGTTAAGAAAAAGGTATCTTATGAAATCTTGCAAGTACTGGTCGGATTTATATAATCTTTAAAAGTGGAAATGAAGGCACTCAAATTAAATATAATTGCCAACGCATTACGGTAGAAACCTTTAAATACGTTCAAATTTTCACCAAAAAATAAATCAGATCAATAATGCCCCTAAATGAGAATTATTGACTAAAACCATGGATAGTTTCTTTCTTTCTTTTTTTTTTTTTTTGGAGCTGAAACGCCTTAAAGGAATCCTCTTTGCCAAAAATTAAACAATCTGTAAAAAATATCAATATTTTCAGTATATTTTTCCTATTAGTATAAAAAGTTGAAAGTGGGAATTTTCAGGCAAAACCTGGTTAAAAGATTCCATATTCCTTAGCATAAGCTTGTTAAAAGGAATTGTCGCAAACCAGATGGAAATTTGCAAGTTCCTTGCGACGAGGTTGGCTACAAGGAAAATGGAAATTTACATGTTACTCGTCGCGATGAAGCTGCTTAAAAGGAACATGCAAATGTCCATGTCCCTCGCAAAAGGCTCATTATAGGTACTTGAAATTAATCTACCGTACGTCAAAGCTTACTAAGATGATTAATCAGGGGCATAGCATCCTTTACGCAACAACGCACGTGCGTACTTGAGAAATTGAGAGGATTTTTTTTAAAGATTTTCTGTTACAAGTAAAAGCTATTTGCAATTCCTATCTGTCTCGCTTTTTTCCACATTGTTTTTACACGTAAAATACAACAGTTGAGCTGTGGTGGAATGTGACAGATTCGAAACATTCTTGAAATGTTTGCCTTCAGGCGATCCCACAATACATTGTGTACTCATAAAAATCGAAAAAAACAATCAACCCTGACTAATTATCATCCTTTTAAGATTTGTCTGGAAAGTTTTCCCATTCAAAAGCCTTTCATTTTTATAGTTTTTTTCTCTCTCTCTCTCTCTCCGTAAATGTCGAAAACGTCTATCAAAGACTACCTTAATGTCGCTCAACTGGAAAAACATGAACCAAAGCATGCCGAAGATAATCCACGTAAGCTAAAGCAAACTATTAGGTGCACGTTTGCGGTATCCACAAGAATTTTGCAGGAAATTTACTCCTACAGGACAGATGTAGTATTTTTTTTTTTTAATGACAATTAAAACTTTAGAGATATTCAGAACAACTGAAAATAAATAAATGCTAACTATCTGATGTTTGTTCCTTTCCCTTGCTTATGATCGAAATGTGGCTGAAAAACTTAAAACGTCAGCAAAGGACTAAGCGTGGGGAAAGTTTCCACAAACATGCAGGTGCCGCAATTTTTCCAACCGATGCTTTAAAAACTCCAAATTTCTGCACAAAAAAGGCGCCTCTCCTTGTGCTTGTAAACATTCCTGTACCAGCTCAACGAGGAACGTTTTAAAAGCTAGCTTTTCTTGATATCTGGCGTTCTATTGTAAAAGCCTGTAGACCCTGTAAATTGTCAATTATGTATTAAAGGAAAACAAAAACGTTATTTTGTACGAAGTTTTTAAGACCATATGGACCGGTGTGCGTACTTGTCAAAATGGTCACGCTACGCCCCTGATTTTTTCCATGCTACCGCTGGAGCTTAAGCCCTTCATTAATTTTGTAATAATTTTTACCTAAGTATCTACGTCCAAAAGCGTTCTTCGTCGACTTATAAACTAGCCAGACAAACAAACAAATCTTAGTTAACCATTGTTCTGGCGTTCCCTTATGACTAATTAATAACAACTTCATCTGGGTCTACTTCTGGATTCAATTCTGGCAGCACCTTTTTGCAAGTAGCGAACTTTTACGCATCCAAACTTTATAATTAGCATTAAGTACAAGAAACGTAACCAGATAGTGCTTGTATAACCTTTTCATGCATCAGATCGATCCAGCAAAATTGAATGTCCTATTCATTACATCCACAAGGTGAAAACTGCAGAAAATTTCAGCTGTTTGCGAGAGGTCTTTTATTTTCTTTGAAGTTACGGGATTGCAAGGGCATTACGGGCGTTGCCGCGGGCCGCGAGAAAAGAGGGCGTAAACCCGAGGTTTTCTTTTGCATAAAACCGTTTTTGTCTGCACGCCCTCACTGTCACTAAGAAATTGACGGATCTAAGAGATTAAAGGCGAACTGCAAGCAGTCTACTGTTCTATGCAACTTTTTTTTTTCGGAAACTCGCAACTGAACAGTTAAATTAATTGAGGGTTCAGTAAAGGCCTCTTTATTGAATGGGCGTTTTACGGACTGAGGTGAAATCATTGCATACATGTAAAATCGACAGAAACGCGTGTTTGTTTTGCCGATCAAAGGCAAACCCTCACCGTCCTGATTGCCTCTTAAGCTGTCAGGAAATCGCATGTAACATCGCACGCTCCGCCTTTACTACAGTGTGTACAAATAACAACAAAAACGAGGACAAATTATTGCCCGTACACTACATCAGGCCCGTAGCCAGCTTTTTTTTCGAGAGGTGCGATCCAAGGGGGAGACGAATTAAATGAGACCGGAGGCACAAGTCTCTTGAAGGGGAAACTAAGTTGTCTAAGGCTGCATTACGAGCGCTTTAGATTTTGAAAAACATGGGTATTTATCAAACTTTTTGAAGTTCAAAAGAGAAAGAGACTATTTACTTTCTTTTACAATTTTTGCAGTGAGAATGACAATATCCATGTCACTATTTGAAAAGAAAAAAACAAAACAAAACAAAAATAGAAAGTTGTACATTCGTATTATTCGCTAGGTTTGCTGCGTGATCTTTACATCACCAGGATCTTTCAATAGTGTGTCAAGCTCAAGCCTCCTTGGTTGGGTGCCTCTTAAGAAACAGATCAACGACTTCTTTCAGACCAATGTATGTTAGATAATGGATGTGTATGCTTCTCTTGTGCCGCGAATATTACTTTTTGGACACAGAAAGCAGCAGATATTTTATACTATCCTCAAAGACAAGAGGCCACACAAAAAGGAGCAATGCATACCTTAAACTCCTTAGCCTGCGTGGCAAGCCGGTTTCCGCTTGGTTTCGGAGAAAAGAAAGTCGACCAATAAACGGGATTTTCGGTTTTTGCCGCGCGGTCTCGCGCGTACTGTCCAACAAGATCCCTTAGCTGTCTCCAAACCTAAAAAGTCAAAAAATAAAGCGAGGGATTTATTGTCATCAATCCCTCCTTTGTAAGTCTGTCCCCCCTCTCGCCCTTGACCCCTTCTTACCAAATAGCATCAGCATATGATAAACCCGCTTGTTTATGGTACTATATCAAGTATTGTCAGTCACGGTTTCATTAATGACCCCGACGAACTTAGGTATCTTTGAGAGGTAAAACTCTGAAATAAATAAATAAATAAATAACACACGCCGGCTTTCAAACAACTTTTTCTCGCTTTAATTTTCTTTTTTTCCTTTTTTTCTTACCATTTTTTTCTCTTTTTGTTGTCAGGAATTGAAAAGGGAAAAATTTACGTTACTGGGGGGTGCCAATACGTGTCATTTCGCAACAGTTTCACCAGCGGAACACCTGTAAGAGTGTTCGTCTCGGTAAATCACGGAAACGAATCATTTGAAGTTCATAGTACTACTTTAGTGTGGGTTGAAGATGTGTCAACGAGCCGTTTCAGAGCCTGTGTTGTGAGGGGAGACCAAGGATCTGATGGAAACATCACCATTGATTGGTTTGCATTCCAAGGTTCGCAGTCAGGAGTTGAACACGGCGAAACTAGATTTACCTTATTTACCACTGGTACAAAATGTAGAAAAGTCACGTTCTATCAGGTAAAGTCAATGTTTGTTAAGTCGGCTGTTCAGTCGGGAGTAAAGCTCTGAATAAAAGGGTTCAGTACTACTTTAGTTTCTGAATCCTGCTCATTTTGCAAATATCGGGTTTTACAACTGTTCCGCTCTTGTGCATTTATATATCGTAGTTTTAGGAGTAATATCGGGTGCAATAAGATTTTAACTAAAAAATAATATGTCCAGCGGTTTATCTGAAATAGTGTTGGCTTTTTGCAGAAACAATGGAAATGGTGAAAACGCAGTGCTTTGTTTCGGTGGCGATGTGATGAGCAAAACATTGAAAAACAATGTAAAACATTAATCTCAATTTTATTTTAGGTCTTTTCATCAATTCCTAAAATTCAAGTGACTGTCAAACATGGAACCCTGGATCAAATGAAGGACGCAATGAATGTGTGGATAGAAAGCATTTCAAGAAGCCAATTTGAAGTTTGCTTGCGGGAGTCACGGACATTTGGTGGAGCTCATAACGGCCTTGTCGTGGTACATGTTACTTTAATTTTGAACGATTTTAATCTATTTTTTTAAGTGATTGAAATAACCGTGTACAGTCGCCGCCTCTTCTCAGAACAGATCTCTCGGTTTGATTGCAATCAGCATATGCTCAAAGGGAATGGTAGCCTATTATTGCATATTATTGTTATTATTTTACATCATTATTATTCTTATTATACTACTACATGAGAAATTTCTGCAATTTGATTGGCTTAGAGCAGTGGTATTTCAGCTTAATTTGAAATACCTACATGTGAAAATTACAAACCTTTTGTGAGTAGTAGTATAAACAAATAATAGCATGATTTGTACGTGATATTTGGCATAAATACCACTTGTGATATTTCAAAATTGTCTCAAATTTCACTCGCTTAAAGGGCTTGTGAAATTTCGTATAACGTACAATTTTGAACTATCACTCGTAGTATTACCTATACTTAGTAGTAGAAGTAGCGGTAGTAGTATCATAATATAGTATTATTATTATCATTATTATCATTAATATTAGTAATGGTAACAGGGCTGAGTGGAGTCCAATTCGGTCTGTAATCATACGAGTGATTAACAACATTGGACGACCGCGTAGCGGGAGTCCGATTTGTTTAATCACGAGTATCATTACAGACCGAATTGGACGACACGATGTTCTGTTACCAATTAATCATAACTTTAACAAAATTTGTGATATAATAAGCTATAATTTTAAATCAAAACACAAGAAATTCGAAATTTGTTTCGCTAGCAGTGAAAAAAGCCATTTAAGCGCGCGCGTGATGGCGCGTACTGTCCAATTACTTAGGCATGACGCGTACTGTCCTATTAAACTGCCCAATTAAGGCTGAAACCAGGGCAGTTGATAGCCAATCAGATTTGACAATTTTGTTATAGTTATGATTATGATTATGATGATGATGATGATGATGATTATTATTATTATTATTTATTCTTTAGAACTGGATGGCATACAAAACGTTTCCCCCTTCATGGGAAGCTAAAGAGTCCTCCCTTGTACTATTCTCTGAGAACGAAGTCCCGACTATTGGAACCAATTTCGCGTTGTGTAAGGTGAGTGTTATCACGTGATCAACGTAATAGATTAGTCGATAGAATAAATTCCGGTAGTGAAGCAAAGGACGCAATAGTCTCCTTCGCAGCTGCTCGGTCGGAGTCACGCAATGCTCGGCCTTCAGCCTCGGTGGATAAAATCCTCCAAGATTTGCATAATTCTTTACATCATACGAAAGCCGAATGCAATAATCATTTTTATTATTATTTGTTCAAGTTTACCTCCTCGAAGACTTTCTTCTAAACTTTGGCTTTTTAGTCAGGATATAAACAGATAAGTTTTTGTTTTTTTGTCTTGTCTTACCCAATCAGAAGCAGAGAAATACTTTGAATGAATAATAATATATTTTAGCCTCATTATCGACTACTTATTCTCCATACTCAGTTCAATGCGAAGAAGGTTATCTGTATTATTTGTAATAATTGTTTCGGATCCTTGATAAGAACAGTTCTTGAACATCTCAAAGTTATTTTTGTAGTAGTTGTGGTACTATAACACGAAATTATACTTATAATGTTTATTCCCCTGGTAGAATGTTACTTTTACGAAGCCATTTTACACGCCACCAGTGGTGCTAACAACCGTAACCAATTATGGAAGTAACCGTTCCAACAGAGCGTGCGCAGTCAAAGGTCCTTTAATGAGCTGGATTGAGGTAGGTGACTTTTCTATTGACCATACGTTAACTGATTCATATATAGTAACGAATGAGAGGGAATTTTAGCCCCCCCCCCCCCCTCGGGGGGGGGGGGGGTCACTTCGGATTTCTAGTGACGGGCATGATCGAAGGATTTTGGGGGGTTTGAAATTTTCGATTCGGGGATTTTTTTGGGTCAGACCATTTTGTGAATATATTTTGGGTGGCTTGTTTTAAGCAGGGGCTTTTTTGGGTATTCAAAAAAATCTGAAGATTCGTAGTAGTGCCCGACTATACCAGGCGGGGGGCTTTCTTGGAAGCCGTTGGGATCTTTTTGGAGTTTTATTTTAGCAGCCATTCGATCATCCCCGTCGCTTGAAATCGGGAGTAATTTCCTTCCCCCCCCCCGCCTCCCCCTGGGAGTTTAGAACATATTTTTATTATTTAGTGCATGGCTAAGTCTGATCTGTACGCGACTGCAAGTACTCTTAAGCTCCTACCCTAAATTTACAAAACAGTAACAACCGAACATTGAGTAAAGCATGTTTACTTTGTTTATTTCAAAGGAGGTGACTAAAACTCTCTTTCGAGTGTGCATCAAAGACTTCGCGGGATACGATGGTCAGAGAAGCGATGCAGCCGTGGACTACTTGGTTATCGGAGGTGACATAGGCCGTACAATTTTTTATTTCTATGACTCCCAAATGTTCCATTCATGGCGCCTCTCAAAAATACTTCATCTAAAAATTAACTAACCAACGAGTGGATTTCTTTAGGTGTCCATTTATTAGTTACTCTTCTCCCTCCAGAAAAGCAGGTGTGTACAACTGAACTCCCCGTCACTAATCGTGTATTGAAACTTTCTCACATGTGACTGATATCAACCGACTGAATAACGCTGGATTGTACTCTTTTTCAGTCTTCACCATCTTATATCGTGTAGCCATGAGCGTGGAATGTAATAACAAAAAAAAACACACTTGTGTCAGTCTTTAGACCCAGTACGCTATCTAGCATCTCTAATTTTCTACCCCAGTTCCCAAATTTTTAATTTTTCTATTAGATATTGACCCATGTTACAATGCCAGCTGTAAGTACTACAGTCACTGCCAAGCCTCTTCTGCACAACAGTATTCATGCGTTTGTGAAAGCAGCTGCCCGTCGTATGATGAACAGGTGTGCGCTTCTAACGGTCGCACCTTCAACAATCTGTGCTCACTAAAGAAAGAGATTTGTGAAACGCAAGGAAACTACTCTCAGTATCATCCTGGTAGTTGTAGAGGTATTTGAGTTCGGTTTAATTTTAATAACGAAGTTCCTTATTTAGGGTAACATTTTGTGTTGTCTTCGATTTTTCTTCTATTCGCTTTCACTTTTTTTTTCAATATTTGTTTTTTTCATAGGATTTCCAATGCAAAAGGGAAGGCATGAGTTCCAAAATCTTCCATCGTGGGCAGAGGATCAGTGTGAGGCCATTCAATTTCAGCCATACATATTTTACCCCCACCAGAAAATCCATATTCAGCTCACTGTTAACCATGTCAACTACACTGATGCTGCATTTGTACACGAGGCTGTTATACCTTGGGTTGAAAGTGTCAACAGCACTCAGTTTACCGCCTGTGTTACTCGAGCAGGAAGGAATGACAACCCTGCAGATAGCTTTGCCACTGTTGATTGGATCGCCTACCAAGGGGCTCCCCCTGGGGGTGTGGCCGGGGAGGAAAAGTTTCCTCGATGGTGGACTGGAACTAGTTGTCAGACGGTGACATTGCCAAACGTAGGTGGACGCAAGGGAAATTAATTTTTTTTAAAAAAACCTAGCAGGGTTAAGGCACGCTCAGAAGGAGCTAATGCCATCGGAAAAATTGGGCTTACTATCGGCTGATTAATTTTCACTGATACCATCAATCCCTCAGGGTTTAATACTTTCAATAATCAATTAGAGGGTTACTTTTTACGGCATACGAAGCAACAAATAAAATTTGTATAAAATTAATTGTATTATCCGTTAAAACTTGCCAATATGAATGAAATTCCTGGTTTTGGATTCAACATGCCATTCAAGATCACAAGTATTGACTCTAAACAATGGGCAACCAATCTTGAGAAACGATCTTAACACCCCGTTAGCTTCTGTTTTTGAAAAGAGGGATTTATTTTGTTGCTCATACATTCCATAAAAAATTCAAATTCCAACGAACTCCTGTAGAACCTGAGCTACCTGTGATAAATAAAGTTGTAGGGTAAGTGGTCAGAGTTTACTGATATTTCAATATCTGCCGATGAAAACGTGTCAACAGTGATTATGATTTTTTCTCAAGGGAAAGTACACTACTTCGCCAACGATATTCGTAACAGCAGAACATCACAGAGCACATCTAAGACACGATGCCGCCACCGTCTGGCTTGAAGATGCGTCCGCAAGATCTTTCAAGATTTGTATCCGAGAACTTCAAAACTTTGCCGGAGTTCATGACGACATTTCTGTGGTAAGCTTATATTGGCATGCAAGTCATTGGACAAGTACTAGATTACTCTACTGTACATATTTTTTTTCTCCCATTTTACATTTGCAATTTTTTTAAAGTCTGCAGTGCAGAGTAGCACAGTATTAATACCTGCAAGCGTCCTTTTTTATTTTAAAGTAGAGGAACATTGGGGACAACAAAATGCTACCCTATTTCACCTTTAGTTAGTGCACCGCATCATAAGCGACCTCTACTGGGCTGCCCCCGGAGGCTACTCCCTATAATGCCCTATACGGGGAGACTCCGCCCGAAAGGGGTACCATTTTCAGGCTTCAGCTATATGAAAGGGTAGGAAAATCTATCAGGAAAAAGGTCCAAAAGGACTAACAGATGCAATTTATGGCTGTGAGAGAGTCGAGAAAACGTTCTGGTTTTGTAATTTATTCATATTTAAAGACAGTACATTCACAGCAGTTAAAACGGATGCAAAGTTCTTATCTAGAAACGTGAAAGGCTTTTCTCTCAAAAATGGTACATAAAGGGGTGAGGGGTTGGACCTCGAGGCGGGACTCCCCGTACAAAACTCTGTTGAGCAACCCCTCCCCCCCGGGTGCACTGCCCCCCCCCCCCTCTCTCTCTCTTCCTTCCTCTCTCTCTCTCTCTACCCACCCTCAGACATTTTTTAATTTCTTTTTTGTTGTTTCATTGCAGAACTGGCTGGCGTTTGAGTCAATTCATAGGCCCCTATTCTCAGAGCATAATGATGTAAATTTTCAAAACAGGAATGTACCCTCGAAACGTAATAATTTCGCTTTCTGCAAGGTATGTAATAAATTCATCCCCGTAGCAAACAGGACTAACGGGGATAAGTTTGGGGAAAAAAAGACGAAAAATCCTGTTCAACATCCATGCCAGTCGTTTCTTCAAAACAGTCCGTGGAGACTCGAGCAATTAAATGTTATATCCTTTTCGGTCATAATGTTTTGAATTGATAAAAAAGAGAGAGAATAAAGTTCGATGTGATGGGCTCCTGTCGATGTTCATTCCATGTATTCAAACGTTTTTGAGAAAATACTAAAAGAAACAAATTGAAATGCAATTTAAAGTTTCTTTTTTATATCTACGACAGGATGTGAGTTTCGTACGAAGTTACAACAATTTTCCAACAGTGCTGCTAACAGCCAAACATTCTAGCAGTGGAGGAAACGCGGCCCCAGAATGCAACGGAATTGTCAGCTGGGTTGAGGTCCATATTCTATAATGTGCTACCACAGGCAGACCACCCGAACTGTTCGAGTTAGCCCAGAGTGTCACTACGCTCGTCTTGATTCAAGTGATCCCCCAGTCAAAAGTTGAAATACTGTAAAGAAAAAAAATAATAAAAATAAATAAAAAATAAAAAGATGAAAGAAAGAATGGTGAATTATTTTTACTTACCGTTTGCTTTTAGTACCGTCTTCTGCCTTTTGGTGGCCAGTTTTGAGTCGCTTGAAATTAGCGCCCCAGATAACGTTTTTCGTTTTCTTAACTATCTTGTCGGGGCGAAAACTTCAAACCAATGCAAACGACTCAAAACGCCACCTAAACCCAAAAGACCACACTAAAAGCAAAAGATAAGTAAACTTTATTCATCTTTCTTGTACATTATATCATCATTGGGGACTAAAGGGTACAGCATTGTGTATTTTATTCTCACATGATTTCTCCCGATCATTTGAATCAATCCGAGAACGGTCGTTACCAAATACAGTAAATCTCTGAGGTTATATATCTCGCATGGTGACAACACGCTGCCTCGAGCAGTTCCGATCAGACACGGTCTGCTTCCATTGCTACCTTAGACACCTGAGAATATCGCTATAAGCCATCGCATGCATACTCATAATACAGACTGAGTAACTAAATGTATTACGTAACCAAACATTAACTACCGTCCGGTTAGCTCTATTAGGAAAGCCCTTGACTACTGACTGTGAGTTCGTGCACCCAGTGCGTTGGTGTCTACAAAAACTTGGTGTCTATGATTCGTAGTATTCCGTTAACAGGAGGGGAGGGGGGGGGGGGATTGTCAGCAGGCTCGCGTGTTTACAGTCGCGCTACTGTCTTAAAGAAACGTACTCAATGTACTTGTACTCTAGTAATATCTAATGAGTTGGTCAAGAAGTGATGCATTTTTAATCTCAGTCTCTTTCTGAATAACAATCTGCCCTTTTCTTGTCATGAAAAATGAAAACATTCCTTTCACAAACTTTTATCTTTTCCTTGACTTTAAGTTTATCAACAACTCCGGATTTCGAATTTGCGTCAAAGAACTCTTTGTTCAGCAGTTTGATCCACTGACTGTATCATATGCAGTATTGGCAGGTATAATGAGATCCATTGCATTCAGTATAACAATTAATATTAAATAAAAACTGCTCCTACATTGGTCAAGTATTACTGACAAAAGCAGTGAAGGTGTACTTTCTTTAGTAAGTTATGATGCCTAAGTGTTATTAGGCAGCGATTGTACTTGACAATCGAAGTCAATATTAAAGCAGAATCATCATGTGAAAGCTAAGCCATGGTTAGGGTAATCATTTTGAATTCTTAATTTGGAATTAATGATTAAAATGAGAAAAAAATTTCCCTAGTTTGTTCTTAATTGCAAAAATTTGTCGCCTTATGGGAATTAAAATGATAGTTTCTGCCACTGATTCGTTTGTTTTGGTAATTAAACTAAGTGGGGCGCAATTTGGTCTGAAATCATGCGCGTAATCTCAAAATGAATGAGCGACTGAACGCGAGTTCGATTTGAAATTGTCTTGAAGGTAGTATAGTTTCAGACCTAAATTGGCTACACGAATTTGAATAACCACCGAGTTTGAAATCAGGAAATATTTGAATCCTGTATTGAGGGTATTAAATTGGATTAAATTTATACAGGATTTTAGTCGGTACCAATATTTTGTTAAACTAAACAGAAATGATGCGATTTAGAGCAACATGGTACAAGTTAGAAATGATGCGATTTAGAACCAAAAACGAAGTGGTATAGATCAATCAGAACTGCTT
>BOPM01000437.1:61776-72813 GCA_022179025.1 Porites australiensis | reverse complement strand
TATGGTTGAAGTTTATACGTTTCTCACAAAATCGAGCAATTGCGGGGCAAAGGATTCTTCTGAGTCACACACACCAGCCTGTGTAACAATCACCAAGCGGCTTTATTGTAGTCCTTGCATTCTTGTAGAAGGTGGGCGCGTTTTCGTTCGCTGTGACCAGTTGGCCTATGATCTTGATGAAGAACTACCTCCATATCTATATAGAGTCCCCAGAGAATACGGAGCTTTCGAGCACTTGTTCAAGCGACTCGGAGCAATGGAAAAAGCAACTCCGGTGCAGTTTGCAAAACTCCTGAATCGTCTTAAAGAGTCATGTGGTGAAGAGAAGATGCATGCCAACGAGATGACAATCGCAAAGCATGCTGTGTGTCGCCTTTTTTCTACTTTATGGGCCTGGCAAGAGAAACATAAGGAGGAAAAGAGATGCCCAGACAATCCCCTTTCTGCCATCAAGAGGCTCTATCTTCCAAACGAACAACAAAAACTTCAAAGTTCGACAGATTTGGTCTTGTTTGACTGTCCTCGGTACCGTGGCCGCGTCCGGGAATGCAAATATCAGTTCCTCGATTGCTTAACGAAATATAACTTAAATTTTGCTACTCCTGCTCAACTTGTTGATCTTCTACCAATTGACCTGCAAACAACATCGTTGGCATCACTAGTGAGGGAGCAACTTCAACCGGACTGCAAAGATAAGAAGTGCCGAGCTGATGTGGAGCAGAAATGCCAAGCTACAAATCTACTTCGTCAAGTAGTCTTTTCACCTCAGCTTGTGGATGGTGTTTTGAGAATACTTAAGTACCAGTTTCAGAAAGCCAAGTTGGACGAGAAAGTTCGCAACAAAGTTTGTAGCTTTCAAAAAGAACTAGGCATGAGTTGCATGGAAGTATTGTCCACTGAATTAATAGAGATTGAATCAAATACACCGATCCCAAAGAGCCAACGTTCGAAGCACATTCAGTGTTTCGTGGGTGAGGAAAATGGCACAAAGCACATATTCATCAAACATGGCGCCGATCCTAGTAACGTTCGCAGGGTTCTGTGTAAAGAGATAAACCAACTGACTGGATGTTACATTAGTGAAGAAAGCTGGCTGCATCTGGCCGCCATTTTAGACTGCAAAACACCCGACGACATTCCATCCACTTTAGACAACGCTGATGTGGCAGAAGACGTGGAGGGGAGTGCCACACCACAATTAGAACCAGACCTTGGCTCGGAAGTTCCAGAAGAATTACACTACCTTCTTGTACAATTTGACGATTTTTACTTTCGGACAGGAGAATTTGTTGCGTTTGAAAGGGAAGACTCCACAGATGAAGAACCAAAGTACATCTATGCAAGGATCATCCACCTCCTCAAAACGTCACATCCTGTCAAACCGAGAAAGGATAGGACGAAGAGGAAGCAAAAAGGAGAAAACAATCTTCTAAGCAGGTATCTGATAGATATTGGACAGGAGAGAAAGGAGGTGGATGTGTTAGATCTGTACAAGATAAGGCGGCCACCAAAACAGAATCTTGAAGAGGAGGATGAAACGCAAAATGAACCAGTTTCAGAGTCAATGGAGCTTGTGCCTTACAGTGGGAATAGTGAACAACGCAAGACATCGCAACGGTCGTCATCATCCCAAGGTGCAGCAGAAATCCCCAAACCGACAACTTTGGAAGATGCACTTAAAGAAGTTCGGAAAGCCTTGAAAGAAATCTGGAAGCTGCCAGAGGATAAAAGGAAGAAAGCTGTAAGGCGACTCTCCCTCTGCTGGCATCCAGATAAGAACTTGGACATGCAAGACATTGCAACTGAAGTCATGAAGTTTATTAACAACGAGGTTGACCGATTAAAGAAAGGTGGGTCAGGAAGTCATGAAGAGGAGGAGCAGGATTTCTCCGACATTTTTAGGAAATGCAATCAGAGGGCTCGGCGCCAGCGTTCAACCTGGGAGAACTTCTGGCGCAATAATCCGCGTTTCTCAGGTTTCCCGGACGCGTCATCCAGGAGACGTTACACAGGACCCGACCCTACCCTGTCTAGGATTTGGATGAGTCAAAGCAGAGAGGACCTTCGTTCCGTGAAGCACCTCTTGACCGCTCGAGATCCACTGTACTACCTGGTGTGTTTCCAGTGCCATCAAGTTGCCGAGAAAGCTCTCAAAGCAGCACTTTATTCACTATCAGGAGTCGCGGAGAGCCAGCTTAGTAGCCATGACTTGGTAAAATTGGCCTATGACTTGTCCTTGTTGCCAGGAGCCCCGGATGTAACTCCACAGGTAGCCAAGCTGTCCTCTTATTATGACACCACTAGGTACCCCAACAAATACAGGCCAGCGAGGGCTCCAGCCGAAGTGTTCACAGATTCTCAGCAAGCTCAAGAGGCCTTCAGAGTAGCCACGGATGTCTTGGATACGCTTGCACAGTGCTGAAGACTTTAACCGCCCTCCGCAATCCCTGGACTCTTAAGGTCTAAAATTGTAAGGGCACTGACTGAAACTTTAGGCCTAGAGGGCCTAAATTTTTCGAAGAAGTTAAAAAACAATGGCCGTTAAAAAAGTCTATGTTAATTGTATAATCTGTTTGACAGGACCAGATACAAACTAGCGCTAAAATCGCATTAAAGAATTCTCTTAAATTTCTACCGTGAAAACTAAATTAATGAAAACAGGTCAAAAAGTTAAATGTCTTTACTAATAACCTACAAGGGGCTAAAAAGAGCAGTTTAATTCGTACGTTCCTACTGAAAGATCAAAATATTCAACCAAGTATTGACTAGATGGTCTATGCTCAATATTATCACCTATCATACTAAGGCTTTTTAACATCGACAAAGAAATTATTGAATTATTTACTTTCTACAGCATGAACCACCGTTTTAATTAAGTTACTCTTTTTCTAATAGTTTCTAACAGACCTTGAAAAAAGGGTCAAATTTCATGCTTTGAGTGCCATATTAATACAGTTTTCGTGTTACCCTTCAAAGTTAAGGTTCATGTCGTTAGTGCCAGTTCGGTTTAATCGCTTTTTTTCAATCATTTTCGTAGTTTAAGGAGAACAATACTAATACCTATCAAGGGTATTTTCTGTTCCAATTAGCCGTTTTATTCTTCTACCATAAAACTAGCGTGGTGATATGCCCACACAGCAGAAGTTGAGGGAATAAGGTAGCTTAAGGTAGTAGAGCTTATGCTTTGTTATCACTTAATCAGGACAACGTTGTTTAAAGTAGAATTTGACTAGTGAGATTCAGACATTTGGAAAAGTTTTTTCCCTCTTTTATGCAAAAAATGTGTGGTGAATACATTTGCGTTGATGTAGTAAAGGCATAATTGTGCTACATTAAAAATGCCTGTTAATTATTTGGTACTGTGTTTTAGAGCTCTCAGAGCCATCTTGCAGATGAAAATGACTGCATGTTCTTTCGTTAGTTTTTTTTTAAATAAACTTTTTGTTCTACACTGCTAGCAGGTGTCTATCCAGAGAGAAAGAAATAGCTAAGAAAAAGATTGAAATTCTAATTGGACCTCCTACAGTGCATGATTTGGGGACAACTGATTAAGGACACAAAGTTTGTGATCGCATCATATGCTCACACAATCACTATACCTTAAAACTTGAGTTTTTAGTAACGTAACCCCAGTATCATGCCAGTCTGTTCTACAATTCACTTATCATGTGAGGTAACACAAATTTGGTTCACGAATTCTAGTATCAGTACAAGGCTATAAAACACGCAGCGTCACAAGGCATCACAAAGTATCACAAAGTAACACAAAGTATCACAAGGTATCACAAAGTAACACAAACTATCACAAGGTATCACAAATTATCACAAGGTATCACAAAGTATTACAAAGTATCACAAGGTATCACAAAGTATCACAAGGTATCATCTTAAGGTACTGGCCATAAGTATAGGGGGGTGTGCCGGGGACAGAGAGGTGGTGGGTCATCCGTTTTTTAATCCTTTGTATTTATTTATTTATTTTATTTATCTTATTATTTTGCCACACACAATGAATTACAAGCAGAATAAAAACGATAATAAATAGGTTAACTAACATTAAATTTAAAATTTGTGCATTACTTGGGAGGAGTGACTGTAGCGGGGAAATCTCCGAGAAGCCGAGCTTATGAGGAATAGAGATTTCCCCCCACGGACAATTTAAATACTAGGCGGCATTTTAAGAAATAAAGAAAAAAGTCGTTTATTTAAGTATATAAGGTGTGGGTAGATCAATTTTCAGGGGTGCAAATATATAATTGATACTAATGAGACAGTTTGGCCACAATAAGTATGTAAAACAAAGCAATCTGGAATTATTGCTTTGAAAATTATCTTAAACATCTTCTGTCTTTTTTTAAAGGCAATTTTAAGGCAATAAAATGTATGATATTTGGATTTTACATTTCATTTCTGTTTAACATTCTCCTCACTTAGCGTCTCGGACGTACAAGGAGTGGGAGGGAGCGGGGTGGTTGCCAATCCACTCTGTTGTTTGTTTTATACGCCTCCAGCGGGGCGTACAAAACAAACCATGCAGCTACACGACTGACAAGCCAAGCCAACGACTTCGTAATGCAAGAGAGAAACCTCTGCTAGCAGCGTGATCATTATATAAACAAGAACGGAGAACTTTTTATATTTTAATTTTTTGCATATTTGTTTAATTTTGTTTTGTGATAGTGAAAAAGGGTGTCACCACTTCCATCTCATTTGATATGCGTGTTAACTTGTTCATTTTCTTTTCTCTCTAGCTGGTAGGCTAGGTTTTCCAGTAATATTTAACCAGTCCCTAACACAAATGGTGTCTCCAGAAGAGACGAGAGAAACATTTTCATTTAATTCTACGTACTCATCCCACAGGCAGCCGAAGTGTAGTCCTTAAATGACTGTTAACGTAAAGGATTTGTATTTGCATTGAGTCCAGGTAATAAACTCGAGAATTTAAATACTCACTGTAACTTCCAGTAAAAAACGCTTTACCTTGTTTACTTGGTTTGTTTTTGCTTGCTGCGTGGTTATTTTTCCGATCCGCTTCGATTATATTTAAGCGATTTCCTTTGCCCGAGTTTTCCGACTACTAAAGAGAGGACTGCTCCCCTCATAAAACAAGCAAGAACAAACCAAGCAAATAACGTAAAGTGTCTTTTATTGAAAATTCCAGCCATAGTTTATTTTCTTGAATCTATTACCGAATTCCCATACAATCCTTCATGTTTATGGGTATTTTGGGGATTAAGCAATATGACACCAGACGTATTAGAGTTTTAGCCTGCGTAGCAAGCGTTTGAAAGTGGGCGCAAGAAGCAGGCTATCTCCGCTTGGGCTGCCTGTAGTCATCCGGGTCACGTAAAGTCAAAGTAAATATATCACGTGATGAGCCAACTGTTTGAGCGCGAATTAAATGTGATTTAAAAATCAAATTTGCTTTTGCCTTACACTTTTGTGACAGTTCCTACAATGACGGCGACAAGCTCCTGCTCTAATCTTCTTATGCGTGACGCCAGCAAACCAAGTGGTACGATTTACTCAACTGGTAGCTCTAGGTCGACATACAGTAGTAATATGGATTGCCGATGGAATCTAACTTCGAATGCAGTGATTGAACTTTTGTTGTACGATTTCCGCACCGAATCGTCGGCAGACTATGTAAGTGTGTACGATGGTGACTCGACCTCTGCACCTCTGATTGGCCGATTTAGTGGAAGCTCCCTCCCAGCACCTATCACAAGTTCGTCCACGAAGCTATATGTGCGGTTTACATCTGATGGCTCCTTAGAGTATAGAGGATTTAACGCGCGTTACCGAGGTATTTTTATTCGTAGACAATTTGAATAGAAAAAGCGCTGTGATCTTTATTAGCGGGCTCCCTGGTTAGAACTTCCCAAGCTTACATATGAAAAAGAAACAATAATCTAAGAATATTTAGTTTCGGTTCAACCTTGTGTGCGAAATTAGACTTTGACTGTATATCTAGGTGGATTTTTGAAAACGTTAGCCAAGAAACTATCTCCAAAATAGCCAGTATAAAAGCTAGGTGCTTTTTTCTCTTTTCCTCCTTTCTTTCTTCTCGCTCTTGCTATTTTCAAGTAGATTAAAGCCTGGGTCTACTTGGCTTACGTTTGGAAACTGATTTATTGGCTGTTACTTCAGCACAGAGGATGGAGGGGAATCAAAATTTGGCGCACATAAAAAAAAAACCTCATCGTCCTTAACATAAAGTATAAATGTTGTTTTAATAAGTCACGTGATATGTCACGTGACTAAAGTATAGGTAACGGATTTAAGGAAAGAAATCAAGAAACTCGTATGAAATATTTCTAACACTCAAAGTCAAAGATTATTGAGAGATTTTGCAAAGTATTCAAAAGTATTCCGCAAAATAGCAAGAAGCTAATCTAGGCAGTTTTACACAATTAATAAACCATAGATAAGCAGGTAGTATGAAGATATATGCGAATATAGATCATCAATGTTAAGGACTGAAGGAAAGAAAGTGGGTAAACAAAGCTACTTTGGACATACATTTTGAAACTTATTTATACGGGTGGGTATGCCAACATAATTATCCTCTTCCTTCACGTTTGGAATGGCTGTCCACACAAAAAAAAATTATGAGGGAATGCGTCTCATTATATAAATACCAATGAAATAGAAATACAATTTCTCTACAGGTGTTGAAAAACATTTCATTCGTTCGCTGTGCTCACTCGTTAAATATATTTCTACCCACGAAGAGAAATTTCGTATCTCCTCACGGCCATGTAATATCCTCTATATTTTAAATGCCCAAAATTAATCTTTAATTCTTAGTTTTGTGAAAAAAATTCATTTTGTTCTAGGTATCCTAGCGAGAGATATTGACAATCAATCGAAAACAGTTTTGACCCAGACCTTAAACCCTTGAGTTTTTCATTTCCTTCTCCTTCGTTAGTGTGATATTCGGCCTTATCAGACCCTTTTCTGTCCTTTTCCTGTCAGCTGATTGCAAATCTTGCTATGTTCGTGTCGACCTGAGCGACAAAATTCCCCCCGATCTTTGACCCCACTAGAACGGAGTTTTAGAAAGTGTACATTATAACAAAATACGGTGTCTAATAATAAACCCACTTTACCTTTCATTTGAACGCAAGCTTTGACATCCGGTTCAGTTCGTCTCAAGGATGGCACCCCATCGGCTGGAAGAGTTGAAGTCTTCTATGATGGTCAGTGGGGAACAGTTTGCAATGATGCTTGGGACATAAATGACGCTAACGTGGTCTGCAGACAGCTGGGTTTCTCGCAGTTAGCTACTAACGCTTGGAGCGGCGCCTATTATGGTCAGGGCTCTGGTCCCATATGGATAGATGACGTGGCCTGCTCAGGTAGCGAATCACATATCTACGATTGCAGACACCGTGGATGGGGAAACAATGACTGTACACACAGCAGAGATGCCAGTCTGCAGTGTTCTTATGGTTCTGCT
Source organism: Porites australiensis (assembly GCA_022179025.1). Classification (NCBI taxonomy): domain Eukaryota; kingdom Metazoa; phylum Cnidaria; class Anthozoa; order Scleractinia; family Poritidae; genus Porites; species Porites australiensis. Next base: position 65,351 of record BOPM01000437.1, on the reverse strand, counting down.
AACATTCGTTTGGCGAATGGTGGTGTTAATTATGGCCGAGTTGAAGTTTATTACAACGGCCGATGGGGCACAGTGTGTGACGATATCTGGAATATCAATGACGCTCATGTGGTTTGTCGTCAGCTTGGTTTCCCCAGTGCGTCCTCGGCACCATGCTGCGCGAGATATGGCCAAGGTTCTGGCACTATCTGGATGGATGACGTCCAGTGCAGTGGAACAGAGGCTTCATTGTTTCACTGCATACATCCTGGCTGGGGAAGAGACCGCTACTGTAGCCATTACGAGGATGCAAGCGTGGTCTGTAACACTTAAATGACCTGTTTGCGGATGCGGCCATGCTTAATTTGGATTCATAGAAAATAGTATTCTAATGTGTATCATGCCTTTATATTATGTTAACGCTGATTCTAAAAAGCCCTTACACGTACGTGTGACAAGAACTTAGATGAATTATAACAAACAGAGTTGTATTTCTATAAGTATAACTGTAAGTAAAATTCCCAGTCTTCTTAGACTATCTTGTGAAACTCTGAAGGAGCCATGTCACCAGGATTTTGCTGTTTTAATTTCAATTCTGTGCCGTATGTCATTACCTAGTGCCTTCACACATGCAAAGTGATAACTGTAGAATTGTGAAGAAGATATTAAACAAATAAATTTTGTCAAGGGGCACAGCTGAATCATAATAACTTTCAATAGTGATTTTTGCAGGCATTCTACATTAAAACTTGAAAAAATGCCTCATTACATGTCCATCCTTGTATACTAATTATCATCGTTAGCACAGGAAGAAATACTTTATATATTAAAAATATCTATAGTAACTCTACGTGTACCCGTCTTCTTTGGTGGGTCCTTATTTGGATTATAAATCCCAACGTTGCTTCCTAAAGAGGCAGCCACACCAGTTCCTTTTTGTTTGAAAACGAAAACGTCCAAACTGAAAGCATGGAAAACAGAATTTTACTCGTAATATAAGAGAAAGGGGGGTTTCTTAAACTACTTTTTAAAATTAAGAATCCTCTGATTACTTCGAAATAAATGAATAAATAAATAAATAATTGACAAATACGAAGACAAATAAATAGGAATGAACAAATCCACAATTTTGTACATCTGAAGCTTTAAACTCGGGACATGTAAGGAGTGGGAACTAGTGGTTTCCAGGTTGTCGTTGTTGACCATCCTCCATGTAACATTTCCAAGGCAACCGAACTTTCCCCGCAGGTTTTTCGTCTTCTCTTCCATCAGCTTCAAATATTCACTTCGGAAAACAAACAGAATGATTCCACCGAATATTTCGCTGGTTAAATATGACAATCCAGATCTTGTAAGCAGGAACACAGACAAGAAATCACCGAGCTGGATAAGTTCTTTCAAATATGGCGTCTTCACGCTGTCCATTTGCATGTTGAACAGTTTGTTTCTAAGATTTAGAGTTTTGCTGTCCTAAATATAGTAAAGAATAGACGTGTTATTTTACCTCTAAAGCTTTAGAGAAATTTAAGGTTACACATGGTTTTTGACTTATAAATGAAGTTTTACACAGTAAAAATGTCATGAAGAGCCAACAATTGCTCTTGAACTAACTAAAGAGACTCCAGTTCAATGCGTACACGAACCACTCAAGACCAACAAGGCCACAGGGCACGACTCAGTCCCAGCCAAGACACTTGAACTTGGAGCATAAGAATTAGCTTCGCCGATAAGAAAGCTCTACAAATCGTGCGTCTCTAACGGAAAATGGCCGTGTGAATGGAAGAAAGAAGTAAGTATGGTCACCCAAAGACGATTCGCTAGACAGAGAGAACTACTACAGGCCGCCAATTTCAATCCTTTCTGCCGAGGATACAGTCCTGGAACAGTTGATTAGTAAACAGATTACAACAAAATTTGACAACTACTTGGAGCAATACCTAACCGCCTACCGTAAATCCCACAGCTGTGAAACCACTCTCATCGCCCTAGTAGAGCACTGGAAGCTAGCTAGAGAGAAACGCCAATCCGCCGCTGTCTTATCTACACATATGTCTAAAGGTCTGACTCTCTCCACCCACCTCTCATGCGAAGCAATCTGCAAGCATGTGGTTTTGAAGAAAATACATTGAATCTACCTCTATTACGCGTGTCAATCGACTGCAATCTGAACTTCAGTGACCATATTAAGATGGCGGCTTATCTGAATGAGATCGGCAATCCTTCGAATCCGTGTTATGTTTCTGGTATTAGACAATGTCAGGATGCTAGTGTACTATGCTTCGTTACAGCGGCTATCACTAACACGCGCCCTCAAAGGGTTTTTTCTTCGGTTCAAACCTGCGTTTTGGTGGACGCCAATCAACCGTTACCATGGTTTTTCACGCGCGTTGACCTAGAGAGGATTTTTTCTCCGTTTCTCGAGCACTAAGAAGAATATGCCGGCGTTTCAGCCGTTTATGCATGCGCAATAGTTTGCTATAGGATCTGACACCGCTTCATGTCAAGATTATGAGGAGTATGAATTTGTTGAGTGTTTTTCGGAGAAAACTCAAATTATTGACATATTTACACACTGTAAGTTACAACCACATAAGCTTTCTCAATAGACGCTCGCAACTCGTGTGAGTTCTTGCTAGTTCTGGACTCTATTCGATAACATGAAGAATGATAAGTAGTAAAACTCATTTTCGAAAACAGCCTCCGTTCAGAGGAAAATTTTCCCCTTTTCGGTGTGATATAGCTTCTTGTCAATTCGCCCACGGCTCCCGCGTTTTCATACAATCAAATAAATAAACAACCTGGAAACCGTTACGTAAACTATAGAGTGTTTCGGCTATTTCACTCAGCTCGCAGAGACCTCGTTGTTTTTACAATGTAATCCTTCATCTTAATAAACTAAGTTAAAAAGCCGTGGTCGTTCGAAATTATTCTTGTAAGTCTTCGCCCTTCATTCAGCGATGAGGGAACCTTCTCTGTCAGAGCGCGTGGAAAACCTTGGAAACAGTTAATTGACGTCCATGAAAACGCAGGTTTAAACAGAGAGAAAAAATCCTTCAAGGGCGTGTGCTACTGGTAACCGGTGTAAAGGGAACGCGTTTTAAGCCAGTTATTTAACGAAACCTGACGAAAAGTGATGTTAAAATTACTTAGCACCATAGCATAGCAGGCGCTTGGAAGTAGTGGGCGAAAGAGAGAACGGGCGCGCGGGGGGGAGACACGCGAGGGGTGAGGGAGCGCCGACACGGAAGGCCCACGAAAATCGTTTCAACTCGGAAGTGCGGATATTTCCAATTGGTCGAGAGGCTCTCGAGGGAAAAAGTTATCGCGCGGGTCGAGAAAACTGTCAATCAATAGTACATGCATGGACAACGTAGTGAAGGTCTTATAGGGACGGACCATTAGAAAAGTTATGGGGGTGGGGGGGGTGGGGAATTTTGGAGCCGCAAGAATTTTCTTTCGTTATCAAATTCCTTGTATGAATTTTTTTAGGCCTTATCATGAATATTTTTTAGGGTTAATTGGCGTGCATGAATTTTTTCCATTTAATTTTCCGTTGCGCGAATATTTTTTTTTGTACTTCACCCCTTACCCCCCCC
>BOPM01000437.1:42603-58308 GCA_022179025.1 Porites australiensis | reverse complement strand
GAGAGAGGGGGTAAAGAGAGGGAGAAAGAAAGGGGTACTCTTTTGGAGAGTTAAGTAGCAATGTCAAGGTGTCATTCAGATCTCAGTTTTTTATTATTTTGCCTGCAGTTCATTTTCCATATAAGGAACATTATAGCCTCCCTAGGACTTCATTTAATCTTTTTCCCCACAAACGACTGTCGTAAGTGACGAAGCGCTAAGAACGTCTACGGAAGGCTTGGAATATTACGGTAACGAGTTCAATTCTACTGTCATCGTCTATTGTCAGCCTGTTATGATCTCGATTACGCGCGCAGTCAGCTGCGTAGATGTTTAAGAATTTCAAAAAATAACCCCTTTGTGAATGTCCAGGTAAACTACTTTTTCTTGGTAAGTCTTTAAACTAATAACATAAAGGTGCCTATTCCGGAAAAGATTGACGATTTAGTTTTGAAACTCTTCATGCACCCCCCTTTAAGGGCCAATTTTTGGGGTTTTTTGTTTGTTTGTTTGTTTTAGCTTATGAGCGCTTAATGCAGAAAAAACGGTTTTCTGAGCCAAAAAAATACAACAAAGTTCTAAAAATGAGCGTTAAAATTCCAGCTAGTGGCAAGAACTCCAGTGCGGTATTTTCTATTTGGAGCATAACGCGATATTTTCTTATAGGGAAATAAAGAATGGCCTGTTGCATTGAGAACTCGGGTTTGTCAAAATGATGAGCTCTAGAACTTACCTTATTGAACATTTATAGACATAAATAATTGATTATTTCATTGTCTTAGTCAGAAGGGAAACATTTGCAGCAACCATCCCACCCGTGGAATTCACACGACTATGCACCAAATTGCATATGCATTCAGATCGCAGTTTTTTATTTCATTCTGCAGTTCATTTTCCATGATATAAATAACATTATAGCCTCCCTCTCGGACTACGTAGGACTTCATTTAATGTTCTTTTCCCACAAACGACGTTCGCAAGGGAAATTAAAGTCGTGACGAAGCCCCAAGAACGTCTGCGTAGATGTTTAAGAATTTCCAAAAATAAGCACCTCCGTCGGTGAATGCCCAGGTGATCATGAACTGCTTTTTCCTTGATAAGCCTCTAAACTAATTAGGTGCCTGTTCCGCAAAAGAGTGACAATATAGTCAATATAGTTTTGAAAAATTAAGGGCCGCGTTTTTATGTTTGTTACCACATGAGAGCTTAATGCAGTAAAAAAACGGTTTTCTGATCCAAAAATAATACAACAAAGTTCTAAAAATGAGCGTTAAAATTCCAGCTAGTGGCAAGAACTCCAGTGCGGTATTTTTTATTTCGAGCATCAAACGATATTGTCTTGTGGTAAAATAATGGCCTGTTGTATTGAGAACTCGGGTTTGTCAAAATGATGAGCTCTAGAACTATCTTATTTTATGGACTATCTTATTAAACATTTATAGATATAAATAATTGATTATTTGCCGTTGTCTTAGCGAAAAGGGAAATATTCGCGGCAACCATTTATAATGGGTGATTATGTCCTTAGTCAAATAACCATCACGCGATTCACGAGACGTATGCAACAAATTGCATATGCATTCAGATTTCAGTTTTTTATTTCATTCTGCAGTTCATTTCCAATATAAATTCGAGACCACTAATGTTACCAATTGTGCAGTTTAGTTTTGCCATATTGTATCCCGCGATTTTTCGTACGTTACGCTTTTTTTTTTAGCCTTATCATACTTTTATTTTTCAACAAACTATAGTAACCTTATGTTTTTGATTCTTTTTCGTACATTCATCGTCCGCTTGTCTTCTTTCCGCTTCTCCGTGGATTAATTCATTTGTAATATTGGTTTTACTTTTGTTTTCCGTGAGTTGCTTCGTTCTTACGTATAACTAAATGAGGATTTACAATTGATTTTACAGCGGATGTTAATTCATTTGCACCGTATAAGAATCGATTGTCCTTTCCGCATTTTTAATATTTGTAAAGTATCGTTGTGATTTAACACTTCACTGGCCAGCATGCGCCTTGTCTGCCTGAAGATAAGACTGCGCGGATAACGTGAACGGTGCCTATGTATGTTCCTATTTGGCGGCCACTAAAAAAAACCTCCAACGAGCCTTTACGTAAAGTAAAAACTTTTCATTTTAGTGTCTCAGAATGTTGTAGTTTCCTTTAATAAAGACGTGATCATCATAAGACCGCTAATGATAGCTGTACTCTTGATGAAGATTGCTTTTTGGGGGCGGTAATGCCTTTTGGCAAACGGTAGAAGTTGCACTTCAAAAACTTTCATGACTGCTTGCGACTTCCCCGCCTACTAACAACAAATGCCCGGCAACTTAAGGTGGCTCGATACAGTTTTTAATGGTCAATACCTCCCAAGTTTGAGCATAAACTACGTCGCCATAAACAAAGTTTTGGAAAATTGCCACCACAGTTTGTTATTTTTTAAAAAATCTATCGAGCGGTTTAAAAATTATTCGCTAATTAGGTAATAAAGAAGACCAAAATGTTTACAAAACCGCTAACAAGAGCGCTTCGATACATACTAATCAAACCCTTCTTTCTAGCAATCTAAATGATCTTTCACACACGTTTTAAAAAGATTGAAACTACTATGCGGTGAAATTGCATGTCAAAGGCTCTTCATGTTTTACAGATAACGGCCAAACAACAATATTGTCCATTTTTTACTGTGTTTCTAGACATAAAAACTTCATCCCAAAATATCTCTATAACGCTCTTACAGATTTCGCTTAAACTTCACGAACATCGAGGCGGCTATTGGAGGAAAAAGCTTCGGTGAATGATTTTGGAAGAACAGTTCCCAGTGCCGATATATACTGCTGAAAGTAAAATAGGTAATAGCGTCATTTCGTTGCTATGACAACTCCGATGTCATTGCAACCCTGATCACAACAAATTTTCTTCTTTATCTAGTACAACTGTGGTGGCATTTTTTTCAAAACTTTGTTTATGGCGACGTAGTTGTTGGCCCTGGAAAACTGTATCGAGCCACCTTAATATCTTAGTGACAACCCTGACTGAACGACCTTTCGTGGGTAAACATCAGGTAGCCGTACGCTTTAGCTTTTCTTATAATTACTCAGACTGTTGTAATGCTAAAAATATTATATATTTTGATCAAGGACGAGTTAAACTGAAAATTTTAGCAATTAATTTTTTTCGTAGCGTAGTTGTATTGGAACGCGAGTCCAGCGAATCATGATGAATTTCAACCCTGTTTTTGGCTTGCGAAATCGACGGTGGGGCTTGAAACGGTTTTCTTCGTTTTTGTCGGAAACGAACAGATCTTTCGAAGAAAAAACTAGATAACGTTTGTATACTTACTAAAGTCTACCAGTTTGCAAAAGAAGAACGATTTTGATTTTTTGCACCTTGCCACGAATCGGCGATTTTGGTCGATTTTTGCATGGATTCGCTCTTAAGCCGTGCCTAGCCTAAGCTTGAATTTGGGCCCATTTTATTTTTAATTAGCGACGTACATGTCCAATCATGACGAGTCTTATGTATATTTTTTTGTACCCTGTAAAGGGACCTTCTGACTCCTAATTGTTGAGCAGTATAAGATTATTTGACACAAGAGAGCGTTTTTGCACCTGTGACAGTTTGGGATTGTTTTATAATAACAGTGAACAATCCAAACCGCAGAGACTCAGAGGCCGGTACTTGTCGGGAAGCGACGGGATTTTGATAAGCCTTTAAAAGAGGGCGAAAGTTCCATTGACCTTTAAAATAAGACCGCAGCACGAAATACTAAAACAAAATTAACAAGACAAAGTTTTTGCAGAAAAGTTCACATGATAGACTGAAGTAGTTTCTGCTTTAAAGAATATAGTCGACAGTTTGCATGAACAGCCAACACGAAAGTGAGAAGCATGTTGAATGTTTTTCTATAGAACTGAAAGGATTACGACAGGTGCTTTTACCATGAAGCAGATTTTGGATTGTGTAAGATATTTCAGTAGCATTTCAAAGGTAAATCCAGTAATGTTTACAGAGTACTTCACAATAAGAAACACCAAATGCCACTAAAGTTTTGTAAAAAGGGCTCGGCAACACTAGCCATGCGTACATGTAATTCATTTATCAGTGATTTATGGTTACTCCCCTGTGAGTTTTTCGGATTTTCAATACTAATTGACAATTACTTATCAAATCCAGGTTCTTGCTAAAAGCTATTACAATACTGTGTAAAACTTAAAATGAAATGAATGAAACCTTGAAGGTAATCTATATGATCCTTGAGTCCCTAGGCCTAGTTTAAATTCCTGTGATGCTATGAATACATAGCATCATAAGAACCTGAGGCCTTCATATTCGCGGCAATGACCGAAACAAACAATCAAAGAACTCTAATTAAATACTGAAGTTTATTACTGAATCGCTGCGGTGGAAGTAAAAATTATATCCGACACTCGCCGCTGCCTTTTTGCCCGATTAGACGCGTAGGCACTTTTTTCGATCACCAGTGGCCAAAAGATTGAACGTGTGTAGCAAATTCCTTTCTCGTGAATTTAGTGAAACAAAATAAGAGGCCCCGTAAATGTGTAGTTGTTTCCTAGTTGTTTTATTTTAAGAGAAACAGAGAAAATGATATTTAGCGTTTAGTTTGAAAACAATCGCTTTATTGTCTCGTGAAGATAGACCACAACACGAAGTAAAGGTTTGGAAATGGGATACTTTTCCGATGCGATCTTATAGCCTATTGCTTGGAAGACCTATAATGAAATGTGTTCAAGAATTCGTAATCAATTGAGAGGTTTCTCACTAACTTTCGCCTGAAACGTATTTTATCCGACATCCAGACTCTTCAGTCGAAGTCGGTTAACTCACAAAAAACGATCAGAAACCCGCTCGGCATTTTTGATTGTATAAGACTTGCAGTAGTGTCTCTTCAGTGATGTTAGTTAAATTATATACTGAGTCTTAAGTGTCATGAATTCGTTCATTCAATTTTTATTCTTCACAATTATATGTAAGCCGTGAATAAATTTACGGTCCTCAATCTTGGTTCTAAAACAAAAAACCGAAAGTATTGTGGCCGCTATGTAGACAGTCTTCTTATCCATGACAATTCCTTTTGAAAATCAATAAGGTCTCTAAGGGATGGTATATTTATTCCCCCGCATGCAGTGAGTCTTGACCCCTTGCATAAGACGAACCTTACCACTCAAAAAGCAAGTGGAAAGAAGACAGAACTGAACCAGTGCCAACCTCTTGAGTTCCCCGTATTTGAGTGGTGACCTGGTCAAGTCCTTTGTCAGTACCAAAAGAGCAACTGAGCTACTTTCAGTTTTGTGTCACGAGACAGGTTCAATTTCAAGGAAGGTAGCTATTTTTGAGAACAAAAATTTATTAGTCTTTTTTTTCTGTTAATAGTTCCTTTTAACCGAGACTGAGTGCAATATTTGTTCATTGCATACTCGTCCTAGCAAATTTCCGCAAGGTACCCTCGTTACGTTCTGATCGCTTTTGAATATAAAGAGGGCCCGTAGATTATCATGCAGTCAATCCCCATTATGACATTAGCCTGCAAAAAACATCGCGACGAGAAACAGATGTTTTCGCAGGCTATTATAACACCAATTCAAATGCCAAATTGATAGCACCCCTTTAAAGGAAGTTTGAAAGACTTTAAAACTTAATAACAGTTTTATCCCTGTTTCATTGCTATAACACAGGAATCCTTTTGGTAACATGTAGTACAAGGTTTGGATTTCACCTTGAAAATGATGCAAGCCTTCGCAAAGAATGTCTTAAAAACTTTTGATTCGGAGCTTGTTTTTGGACCTTGCTCTGATTAAGGTTACGCAAATATATACCATATCTTGTTTGTTGTTTCGGCAGTGAAATGATTAAAAGTTTAAGGTAAACTTTTCTGCTATAAGCTGATTTTGCATTGCAACAATTCTGCTTTCAAAACTCAGCCGATATATATATCTGAGTTTTACAATAGGACTTGACCAGGTCCCAGTGGGACCTCTAAAATAAGTCAGGAATTTGAACCCAAATTAAAGATAACAAACAAGCGGTTCTTTATATTGAGGTAGCGACCAGGTCAAGTCCTTTTGCAAAAATAATGTTTCTGGGAAGAAAACTTTATCGTGTTTCCAGATAGGTTTCATGTCCAGAAGGGCAGCTGTTTTCGAAAAGAAGGTTTTTATTTTTCCAATTATTCCGTAATCTTTTCAACTCGTAACGTGCAACGTGCATCCTAGGCACTCTCCATGTTTAATGATTGCTGGATTATTCTCCACACATCATTCAGTCAATCATTGTGGCATCGACTCAAATACCTGCTATTGGATTCCAACCCACGGAATTAATAATCCCTTTTGATTAAGCCCCCAGTTACCATTTCTTCAGAGCTATTGTCATTTGAAGATATATATTTTTAACCATGTTGTTGATGAGGGGCGTCGTTTTTCTGCTGGTTTCTTCTGTCTTTTTATTTTTCGGCTCAGTCAAAGGTATGGATGGATTACTTAATCTAATTCTCAGTCTTTTTTTTAAATTAATCAAAATATATACAGCTGGCGAAATTTGTTGATGTCATTTGTGCCATGCTACACAGCCGGAGCTTAAGCCCTTCATTAATTTTGTAATCATTTTTACCTAGTGAGTATCTACGTCCAAAAGCGTTCTTCGTCGACTTATAAACTGTACTAAGACAAACAAGCAAATCTTAGTCACACCATTGTTCTGGATGTTTCCCAAATGACTAAATAATAAAAACTTCATCTTGGTCTACTTCTGGATCCAATTTTGGCAGCACCTTTTTGCAAGTGACTAACTTTGATGCAAACTTTATAATTAACATTACGCATCCAAATAGTGCATGAATCACTTTTTCATCAAGATCCAGGAGAATTGAATGTCCTATTCACAACATCCGCAAGGTGCGAATTGCAGAAAATTGCAGCTCTTTGCGAGAGGTCTGTTATTTTCTTCTAAGTTACGGAGTAGCAAGAGGCGTTTCCGCGGGCCGCGACACCAAAGGAGGGCGTAAACCCGGGGTTCCCTTTTGCGTAAAACCGCAGGTTTTTTGTCTGTACGCGCTCACTGTCACTAAGAAATTGACAGGTCTAAGAGAAAAGGCGAACTGCAAGCAGTCTACTGTTCTCTTTAATATGTATTCATGCAACTTTTTTTTCAAAACGCCTAGCTGAACAGTTAAATTAATTGAAGGTTCAGTAAAGGCTTCGTTATTAAATGGGCGTTTTACGGAGGTAAAATCATTGTATATCCATGTAAAATCGACAGAAACGCGTTTTTGTTTTCCCCATCAAAGGAAAAATCCCACCAGATTGGACAGACATTATGGCTCTTAGTATAGAATTTCTGCACTCGTGAAATGCCGACTGTTTTCTTAGGCTACAATAAAAACCCTTTAAGCTTATTTGTGCCATAACTTAATCCTTATATTTCCTCAGTAATTCAAAAACCTTAAGAAAAGCAGATACTAGAGGAGAAGCCTAGTTTTCTATTCAGAACATCGAACAAAATAACTATATTCGCCCCGTCATCTGTTTTTGCTCTCGCCATGTATGGGAATCCAAGACAGTGGGTTCTGGATTCCATGTTGTGGATTCCGGACAACCAAGGGGAGTTAGTAGCTAGGGTATTGTTGGTTTTCACATGACGTCACTAAAATTCAAACTACAAAACTATCGACCCCACTGAGATTTTTCTTTCTTGGTGTATTAGAGCAGCTGAAAACTAATTTTCAAACAAATTTTCGCTTCAAAAGGTTCTTGGTTTTGTAATAGAGTACGCTAGGATTTCTCAGCTTTTGCGTGACGCAACATTACATGACGGCCGAGAGAGCTGTCATTTAGGTTAAAAAAGTGACTTTTTTCGAGAAATTTTGCTATCTAAAAAGTTCAAGTATTAGAAAAAGTATTACTTTAATGTTTATGAGTTACTCTAGGAGTTAATTCACGCTTTTGTAGCAAAACTCGGTAACGGATGTTTCTGTGGCTTTCCGTCCGCCATGTTGCGAGGGAAGGGTGTAATGTAGGGCGCTTTCCATTTAGTCAAAATTTCCGGAATTTCCGGTTCGGCGGTAAATGGAACACGTTTCGTCGGTTCGTCTCACTGGAAAATTCCCAGAAAAAGTGGAAAATCTAAAAAGGTGGTCCCGTTTTCCCGGTTGGAATTTCCGAACGGAATGTCGTGTTCCATTGACGTTTCTTGTAGTTTGTACCAGTTCCAGGTCCACAGTCGGGCACCCGGCCACGTACCGGGGTTTACGACCAAATGGAACAACTTTTTACCGATCGGAAATTCCACTTTTGCTACCACCGAAATTTCCGGGTTTTTTTCGTAAATGGAAAGCGCCCGTAATTTACATAACATAGGTGACGCACCAGTGTCGCGTTACAGGCGACCGTTGAAAATATAAGAGACTTTGTATGAGAAATATATTACTGAGATCTGACGTGTCATTTCCGCCCTGTCACCCGTCGTGCAAGTACGGGGTTGTATTGGAACGCGAGTCCAGCGAATCATGATGAATTTCAACCCTGTTTTTGGCTAAATCGACGGTGGGGCTTGAAACGGTTTTCTTCGTTTTTCTCGGAAACGAACAGATCTTTCGAAGAAAAAACTACATAGCCTTTGCATACTTACTAAAGTCTACCAGTCTGCAAAAGAAGAGCGATTTTGATTTTTTGATCCCTGCCACGAATCGGCGATTTTGGTCGATTTTTGCATGGATTCGCTCTTAAACCGTGCCTAGCCTAAGCTTGAATTTCAGTGGGCCCATTTTATTTTTAATTAGCGCTGTACATGTCCAATCATGACGAGTCTTATGTATATTTTTTGTACCCTGTAAAGGGACCTTCTGACTCCTAATTGTTGAGCAGTATAAAATTGTTTGACACAAGAGAGCGTTTTTAGACCTGTGACAATTTGGGATTGTTTTATAATAACAGTGAACAATCCAAACCGCGGAGACCCAGAGGCCGGTACTTGTCGGGAAGCGACGGGATTTTGATAAGCCTTTAAAAGAGGGCGAAAGTTCCATTGACCTTTAAAATAAGACTGCAGCACGAAAGACTAAAACAAAATTAAGTCGACAAAGTTTTTGCAGAAAACTGCACATGATAGACTGAAGTAGTTTCTGTTTTAAAGAATATAGTCGACAGTTTGCATGAACAGCCAACACGAAAGTGAGAAGCACGCTGCATGTTTTTCTGTAGAACTGAAAGGATTGCGACAGGTGCCTTTACTATTAAGCGGATTTTGGATTGTGTGAGATATTTCAGTAGCATTTCAAAGGTAAATCCAGTAATTTTTACAGAGTACTTCACAAGAAGAAACACCAAATGCCACGAACGTTTTGTAAAAAGGGCTCGGCAACACTAGCCATGCATACATGTAAATTCATTTATAGTTACTCCCTTGTAAGTTTTTCAGATTTTCAATATTAATTGACAATACTTTAATATCAAATCCAAGTTCTTGCTAAAACCTATTACAATACTATGTAAATCTTAAAATGAAATGAATGAAACCTTGAAGGTAATCTTCATGATCCTTGAGGCCTAGTTTGAATTCCAGTGATGCTATGAATACAAAGCAACATAAGAACCAGGCCTTCATGTTCGCGGCAATGACTGAAACGAACAATCAAAGAACTCTAATTAAATACTGAAGTTTATTACTGAATCGCAGCGGTGGAAGTAAAAATTATATCCGACACTCGCCGCTGCCTTTTGCCGGATTAGACGCGTAGGCACTTTTTTCGATCACCAGTGGCCAGAAGATTGAACGTGTGTAGCAAATTCCTTTCTCGTGAATTTAGTGAAACAAAATAAGAGGCCCCGTAAATGTGCAATTGTTTCTTAGTTGTTTTATTTTAGGAGAAACAAAGAAAATGATATCAGCGTTTAGTTTGAAAACAATCGCTTTATTGTCTCGTGAAGATAGACCACAACACGAAGTAAAGGTTTGGAAATGGGATACTTTTCCTATGCGATCTATTGCTTGGAAGACCTACAATGGAATGTGTTCAAGAATTCGTAATCAATCGAGAAGTTTCTCACTAATTTCGCCTGAAACTTATTTTATCCGACATCCAGACTCTTCAGTCGAAGTCGGTTTACTCACAAAAAAGAGCCGAAAAACGATCACAAACCCGGTCGGCATTTTTTATTGTATAAGGCTTGCAGTGTCTCTTGATGGTATTTAATTTATACTGAGTCTTAAGTGTCATGAATTCGTTCATTCAATTTTTATTCTTCACAAGGGTTGGCATATATGTAAGCCGTGAAAAATTTATGGTCTTCAATCTTGGTTCTAAAATTAAACAAAAAACCAAAATTATTGTGGCCGCTATGCTGACAGTCTTCTTATCCATGACAAGTCCTCAATCAATAAGGTCTCTAAGGGATGGTATATTTATTCCCCCGCATGCAGTGATTCTTGACCCCTTGCATAAGACGAACCTTACCACTCAAATAGCGAATGGATAGAAGACAGAACTGACTCAGTGCCAACCTCTTGAGTTCCCCGCATTTGAGTGGTAACCTGGTCAAGTCCTATTGTCAGTACCAAAAGAGCCACTGAGCTACTTTCAGTTTTGTGTCACGAGACAGGTTCAATTTCAAGAAAGGTAGCTATTTTTGAGAAAAAAATTGTATTAGTAAGTCTTTTTTTTCTGTTAATCATTCCTTTTAACCGAGACTGAGTGCTATATTTGTTCATTGCATACTTGTCCTTGCAAATTTTCGTTATGTTCTGATCGCTTTTGAACAAAGAGGGCCGTAGATTATCTTGCAGTCAATCCCCATCATGACATTAGCCTACAAAAAACATCGCGACGAGAAACAGATGTTTTCGTAGGCTAACACCAATTCAAATGCCGAATTGATAGCACCCCTTTAGAGGAAATTTGAAAGACTTTAAAACTTAATAACAGTTTTATCCCTGTTTCATTGCTATAACACAGGAATCATTTTGGTAACATGTAGTATGAGGTTTGGATTTCACCTTGAAAATGTTGCAAGCCTTCGCAAAGAATGTCTTAAAAACTTTTCACTCGGAGCTTGCTTTGGACCTTGCTCTGATTAAGGTTACGCAAATATATACCATATCTTGTTTGTTGTTTCGGCAGTGAAATGATTAAAAGTTTAAGGTAAACTTTTCTGCTATAAGCGGATTTTGCATTGCGATAATTCTGCTTTCAAAGCTCAGCCGATATCTGAGTTTTACAATAGGACTTGACAAGGTCCCGGTGGGACCTCTAAAATAAGTCAGGAATTTGAACCCAAAGACAACAAACAAGCGGTTCTTTATATTGAGGTAGTGACCTGGTCCAAAAATAATGTATCTAGGAAGAAAATTTTATTGCGTTTCCAGATAGGTTTCATGTCCAGAAGGGCAGCTGTTTTCGAAAAGAAGGTTTTTATTTTTCCAGTTATCCAGCAATCTTTTTAACCCATAACGTGCAACATGCATCCTAGGCACTCTTAGTGTTTAATGATTGCTGGATTATTCTCCAGACTTCATTCAGTCAATCATTGTGTCATCCACTCAAATACCTGCTATTGGATTCCGACCCAAGGAATTAATAACCCCTTGTGATTAAGGGCGCAGTTACCATTTCTTCAGAGCTACTGTCACTAGAAGATATACTTTTTAACCATGTTGTTGTTGAGGGGCGCTGTTTTTCTGCTGGTTTCTTCTGTCTTTTTATTTGTCGGCTCAGTCAAAGGTATGGATGGATTACTTAATCTAATTCTCAGTCTTTTTTTTAATTAATCAAAATATATCCAGCTGGTGAAATTTGTTTATAAAATGTGTCATTTGTGCCATGCTACACCGCCGGAGCTTAAGCCCTTCATTAAGTTTGTGATCATTTTTACCTAGTAAGTATCTACGTCCAAAAGCGTTCTTCGTCGACTTATAAACTAGCCAGACTAACAAACAAATCTTAGTCACACCATTGTTCTGTACGTTTCCCAAATGACTAAAAACTTCATCTTTGTGTACTTCTGGATCCAATTCTGGCAGCACCTTTTTGCAAGTGGCGAACTTTTATGCAAACTTTATAATTAGCATTACGCATCCAAATAGTGCATGCATCACCTTTTCATTAAGATCCGGGAGAATTGAATGTTCTATTCACAACATCCGCAAGGTGCAAATTGCAGAAAATTGCAGCTCTTTGCGAGAGGTCTGTTATTTTCTTCTTTCTTTCAAGGGGCGTTTCCGCGGGCCACGACACGAAAGTAGGGCGTAAACCCGGCGTAAAACCGCAGGTTTTTTGTCTGTACGCGCTCACTGTCACTAAGAAACTGACAGGTCTAAGAGAAAAGGCGAACTGCAAGCGGTCTACTGTTCTCTTTAATATGTATTCATGCAACCTTTTTTTGAAAACGCCTAGCTGAACAGTTAAATTAATTGAAGGTTCAGTAAAGGCTTCGTTATTGAATGGGCGTTTTACGGAGGTGAAATCATTGTATATACATGTAAAATCGACAGAAACGCGTTTTTGTTTTCCCTATCAAAGGAAAAATCCCACCAGATTGCCTATTAAGCTGTCAGGAAATGGCATGTAACAATTGCACACACCGCTTCTAGTATAGTAAGTGCAATTAACACCACAAACGAGGACACAAATTATGGATCGGGCTGTTTGTACTTCGGAAGACTGATTCTACATTAGGCCCGTAGCCAGCTTTTTTTTTTTTCGGGGAGGTGCGATTCAAGGAGGAGACAGACTAAATGAGACCGGTGGCACATAAGGCTGTATTACGAGCTCTTTTCAAAAGCGTTTGTATTTATCAAACTTTTAAAGTTCAAAAGTGAAAGACGCTACTTTATTTTACAATTTTTGCAGTGAGAATGACAATATTTATGTCACTATTTAAAAAGAAAAAAACGAAAATAGAAAGAAAGTTGAAAATCCATATTATTCGCTTGGTTGGCGAGGGAGTCATTGTCATCATTCCTTCCTTTGTAAGTCTGTTTTCCATCTTGACCCCTTCTTACCACATGTATAGCGTCAGCATCAAGTCTTGTCAGTATTGGATGTGACCCTGGCCATACTGTAACTTAAGTTTCTTTGAGAAGTAAAACTTTTTTTTTTTTAATAAAAAAGCACGCCGGCATTCACACAACTTTTTCTTACTTTAATTTTCTTTATCTTCTTTTTCCTTCTTATTTTTGTTTCTCTTTTCGTTGTCAGGAATTGAAAAGGGAAAAATTCACGTTACTGGAGGATGCCAATACGTATCATTTAGCAACAGTTTCACCAGCGGAACACCTGTAAGAGTGTTCGTCTCGGTAAATCACGGAAACGAATCATCTGAAATTCATAATACTTCTTTAGTGTGGGTTGAAGATGTGACAACGAGCCGTTTCAGAGCCTGTGTTGTGAGGGCAGACCAAGGATTTGATGGGAACATCACCATTGATTGGTTTGCATTCCAAGGTTCGCAGTCAGGAGTTGAACACGGCGAAACCCGATTTACCTTATTTACCACTGGTACAAAATGTAAAACAGTCACGTTCTATCAGGTAAAGTCAATGTTTGTTAAGTGGCGGCTATTCTAGGGAGTAAAGCTATGAATAAAAAAGAGTTCGGTATTACTTCAGGGGCACCCAACGAGAATATAGTTCAAAACCACTTAAACATAGCATTGTTGAATGTATTTTAGTATTTAAACGGTAGATATAGGCATATCTTTATCCCCTAAAAATTTTTCATCTGTTCGGATTTCCTAGCTGACAGTCTAGTGATCCGAAAATTATAGGGATCAAAACTTACCTTTTCGAAAATTTTAGCCAGAAAATAGGCTCCCGAAAATTCTAGGTGAACTTTTTAGGGTAAAAATGAGTTAAAAATGGGCAAGTATACCATCTTTTATATGTTCGAAAATCCTAGGAGAGGCATGCAAGCAAGAAATTTTACAACAAATGTTCCGAAAATTCTAGATCTCAAATCGTCTTCCGAACAGATATTTTCCCGAAAATTGTCGTTGGGTGCCCCTGTTACTTCACTGACTATCCTGCTGATAATATCGATCGTAGTTTTAGGAGTAATCTCTGGTACAATAAAATTTTAATCAAAAACATGTTCAGCGCTTTGTGTGAAATATATAGTGCATGGACGGCTTTTCGCACAAACAATGGAAATGGTGAAAACACAGTACTTTGTTTCTTGGCGATGTCATGCATGAGAAAAACAAATAAAACAATGTAAAACATTAATCTCAATTTTATTTTAGGTATTTTCATCAGTTCCTAGAATTCAAGTGACTGTCAAACATGGAACCCTCGATCAAATGAAGGACGCAATGAATGTTTGGATAGAAAGCATTTCAAGAAGCCAGTTTGAAGTTTGCTTGCGGGAGTCACGGACATTTGGTGGAGCTCATAACGGCCTTGTCGTGGTACATGTTACTTTAATTTTGAACGATTTTAATCTATTTTTAAGTGATTGCAATAGCCTGAGTACAGTCGCCCCCTCCTCTCAGAAAAGATCTCCCTCTATGATTGCAGTTAGCTCAAAGGGAATGCGTAGCTGATTGATTTGATTGATTTGGCAAGTAGGTTTTACTGTTTCAGTGAGTCACTGAAAAGGATTTGAGAAGTTTTAGATGATGAGAGAATAAATTTCCCTTATTATTATTATTATTATTATTAAACTATTAAATAGTGTTTTGAATGAATCGTTTTTTCTTTTTTTCAAGCGAATTAATTGTGAATAGGATTTTAATAGTTAGCATTGTTATCAATAAAATTTTTTCATTATTTAAAAAAAATTATTATTATTATTATTATTATTATTATTAGTTTTTTTATTTTTTTTTCTTAGTAATACTTGTTTTTAAATTTATATAATTTTTCTTAGTTAAATTAACTCTTTCTAAGCTAAATTAAATGCTTTTTAAATCGACTGGAATTGTCAATAGTGTTTTGAATGAATAGTTTTTTTTTTCCTTCTTTTTCAAGCGAATTAATTTTAAATAGGATTTTAATAGTTACCATTGTTGTCATTAGTATCCGAATAACTTTTCTTAATTGAAATGAATTTTTATCGGAATTGGGTGGTTATTTTAATCGAAATGAATTGTATATAAATATTAAAGGTTTTGGTTTATTATTATTATTATTATTATTATTATTTATTCTTTAGAACTGGATGGCATACGAAACGTTTCCCTCTTCATGGGAAGCTAAAGAGTCCTCCCTCTTACTATTCTCTGAGAACGAGGTCCCGGCTATTGAAAACAATTTCGCGTTGTGTAAGGTGAGTGTTATCACGTGATCAGCGTAATAGAGTAGGCGATAGAATAAATGGCGAAGCAAAGGACACAATGCTCGGCCTTCACCCTCAGTGGATAAAATCCTCCGAGATTTGCATAATTCTTCGCATCATACGAAAGCCGAATGCAATATATATTTCATTATTCATTCAAAATATTTTTAAGTTCCTAACAAGCTTACCTCCTCGTTGACTTTCTTCCGAACACTGGCTTTTTTTGGCACAGTTTCAGGATATAAACATAGGTTTTTGTCCTGCAGATATTTCTTCAGTTAAAAAGTAGATAACATCTATCGAGCAATTTCTGTGTATTCTTGCTTTCCTTCCGTTCAGTTTAGTCAGACATTGGGAACGCTTTTTTTTAGGTCACTCGTAAATAAACAGCAGAGATGCCAACTTTTTATTTTGCATTACCCCCCCCCCCAATATC
>BOPM01000436.1:351065-368328 GCA_022179025.1 Porites australiensis | reverse complement strand
ACCTTTCTCTTACCTTCTTTTTTTCTGGGAAGATTCCTGGTCTTCCTCAAATCCCAAACGCAGCCTGCCACAAACATCAACACAAGAAGAGCAGTAGAAACATACATGATGATGCTAGGTACGTCTCGATGGTCTAAGCCTTTTCTTGAACCGTATTCGGTCATATCAATTGTGGCGTTCTTCTCGCATTCTGGAGCATCTTCAAAGGATTCATTTACATGGTGATGCTCTTCCACCATATCCTTAACACACGATCTCACATGGGGAGGAGCACCTTTGAGGAATATTCCAACGTAGTGATTTCTCAACGCCCGTACAAACTGAAACTTTTCGTTTGTGCCTTCATCAAATTCTTCACAGTCATAAAGAACTATTCTCTCTATTCCACGAGTTCCTTTTTCCAAGTCTCTAATCAAACTTCCGTTGGAATTTATCTCTGAAAAGCATTACACACGAGTGCATGTGTCAAGCATGAACTGCTACATTAAACAACATGACTATGGACTACAAAATCTGCTTCATTAGGCCAGGCAAGGTCTATGAAAAGGTAATGCGAAGGTTTGCAGATAAAGAGGGTAACAGAAGCGAGAATGTCTAGAGAGTAGTGCATCCAAGGAAAATCTTACCCAAAATTTTTCAGGGTTTCTGGGTACACGGCATACAGGGGTTCGTAGATTGGGAATACGGTATCTTCCTGAATATTCACATAAAAACAGAATGATGCTTCCGGGTCATGATAATGCATACTACGTTTTCTTGAGGTCTGGATATATTGAGACATGTATCGAGGGAAATTTGGTGGAATTAAAGGTGTATATGCTAACTGAACTGGTGTAATGGAATATTACTACCACCTGGTCATCACAAATCATCTCCAGATTACAGTACCTATTATCTTTGCTCCTCTGAGCTCTTCTTTAAAGAAACGCTTGCTATAAAAAGGGACTCCAACCTAATATTGAGATATAACTATGATTATATGCATGATTTAGAGTATATTTGTTTAGCAATAGATTTAATTTCTCAAAAACGTTTAACTTCCAAATTTTAGTCTGTGACACAGCACATGCATAACATGAATAGCAATTTTAAAATTCTCTGGGCAAAAAGATCCAATTGGGCTTCCAAACAGGGCAAAATAATTAAGGGATGACTATCACAAGAGAGAACTCTCTAGTACCAGAGGGTTCTGCATAGTAATAGAGGCTCTTAACCAACTAAAGAAGAACACGATAGACCTTTGTCACGCGGCGGACATTTTGTCTTAGGAGATTTTAAAAGCTTTGTTTATGCACGACTAGCTTCGTGACAAAGGTCTATACAGGGTTGTCTCTAGAGCGATTGCAAATATGGTGACGATTTCACCAAAGCAAGGCTTTTCGGTAGCAACCGCTGCTAGGGGCTGGTCGCTTGTTTATATGCTAATGCGAGTCCGTTATCTTATTGTTTTTTCACTCTGGAAACAATAAAAAACTTTCAAGAAGTTACCGTCAGTTCGTTGTGTTAAAATAAAGGTCATTGCTTTTTACTTTGCCTATACAGTCGACTCCCGATAACTCGAACCTTCAAGGGAAATCGAAAAAAGTTCTAGTTATCGGAAGCTCGAAGAAAATAGCCGGGAGTAAGGAAAAACAGTTTTTACTGCAGAGTGAACATTTTAATGACAGTTAATTGTAGAAATAATGTTAAGTGAAAATTGAAAGATACTTCTAGATTATAAATCAGAACGCAACCGAACAAAATGTTGTCTAAATAGAGCATGCGTTTTCCTGTTTTGAGAAGTAAAGCTGTTTCTTGTGACAAACAACATCAACCTCCACTAGTAAACTATATGCCTACAACACGTCAATGGGAAGAATTCAAAATTCAACGTTTCAGACGCCAGTAGACTGTTTTTTTCCCGACTTTTTAAGGGCTCAAAACACGGTTCGAGTTATCGAGGGTAAAATAAAATAGAAATGGAATGGCTTGGTGACCTCTCACGTGGTGATTTTCGCTTAGGGGATGCTACCGACCATGAAACTTGAGGATTGAGGAAATAGCATCATCCTTTAAATATCGACGACCAGTTAAGGTTACACGAAAATCAGTTATATTGAAATGCAAGGTCTCGTCGAATTTTCACAAGCCACTACTGAAGTGTAAGTCGTATCGAGAATATCAGAAATCTGGAACGATAGGTTAAATGAACAAGTTAAGTATTTTGAAAGTAGTACCTTAAGTCTTACAGCATCCGATGGAAGGCAATGATACGTGATCTTTTTCCCACCCAGCCCTATTGCTGGTTTTCTGTGTCACACCATTCAAAATAGATCAAAATAAAAATCAAAACCGTTCAATAGATAAAGTCCAGAATCTGGGAAATGAAAGGAGGTACATATACAAAGACCCTCGCCAAGATTCAGGTCAGAGGAATATTTCGTATACGAGATATCGGAAGAACAGTTTTACCCAAACTTGTAGAGATTTGTACAGAGACGCCATGCTGGTGCTCACCTGGATGAGCTCCAACATGGGGGACGGAAACCAACAGAAACATCTGTTACCGAGTTTTGCTACAAGAGGGTGAATTTATTCTTCGAGAAACTCATTAACATTAAAGTAATACTTTTTCTAATACGCGAACTGTTTAGATGGCAAACTTTCCAGAAATAGGTCATTTTTTTTTAACCTACATGACAGCTCTTATGGCTGTCATGTACGTGCCGCGTCCTGCAAAAGATTAGAAATTCAAGCGTACTCTATCACAAAACAATTAAAGAACCCTTTTGAAGCGAAAATTTGTATGAAAATTAGTTTTCAGCTACTCTAAAACATCGTGAAAGTAAAATCTCGGTAGGATGGACAGTTTTTTAGTCTGAATTTTAGTGACGTCATGTGAAAACCAACAATACGATAACCACTCTTGCAGCACAAAAGCACGCAACAACTATCCGGCATGTTTCACTATTTATAAATGTACAGCAAAAATGGCATGCAATCCAATTCTAAAAATTGAAGATCAGCTTTTAGAATGATAATATTTAAGCTTACATGTGAACCTTAAATAAAATATGAATGAAAAATATCAGGCAGTCAAAGTTATCGCAATCGCTACAAATGACTCTGTCTGTGATCGCTGTGCGTCAGTTGATCGTTCAATTTAGCATGATAGAAAAACAGTATTCAAAGCGTACATACCAGATAAAAACCTTTTTCAGCGAAGAAAATCGACTTATTTTTGTCGAATTTAAAGGAAAAGACGCCTGACAAGCTGCAGTCTTTCCAGCAATGGCACAGGTAAACACAGACAACCGCCCCCTAGCAACGGTTGCTACCGAAAAGCCTCGCTTTGGTAAAATCGTCGCCATATTTGCAATCGGTCTATTGACCCCCTGGAAAGGGTGCCTTAATATGAGTAAACGGCTAATGTAAGAGATGGCTGCCTAAATTTTACCGTGGTTTGTATGGTGGGGGTATATAACTTGGTACCCCCAATCACACAAACGCCTTCGGAGACATTTGCGACAGTTTGCAGAGCTAGTTCTTCGTCCTTTTTATCCAAATCATTCTCAAACTTGGCTATTGTGCTTTTTTAGGATCTTTTTTCAGCGGACCCGGAAGATTTTCACAAACGGGTCCATGTCAAAATTTTGAAAACCGCGTTGAAAGGGTCTATTATCGTGCAGGGAAACAGTTTGAGAGCAAAAAAGGTTAACTGTAAACCAGTGGTTTATTGAAGAAATGCTGTTGTTATCGATATTCTCTGTCAGTTATTTTTCTTGTTTGTTTATCTGTCATATTCGCTCCGTTTTTAAACATGCATTAAGAAGCTGTTTATGTGTTTTGGACCCGCCTTTCCACCTTCAATCATTCCTTGTGCCCACAGTAAAATGAAGGGAATTGAAGAATTACTTTTTTCCCCAGATACATGTGATGAGGCATCAATTCTTTAGACGTCATTCTAGATGTAACTTCGGCAGTGAACATTGATAGAATTATCATGCCAACAATCATCCAGACAGCGGAATAAATACGAGCCAGTAGAGACTTAGGAGTCTTATCCCCATATCTGAAGACAAAAGGAAAGGATTATTCTACACTACTGAGAACAAACAATGCCATGCCCAGGTTAACTTTTCTCGAGCTCGTAAGCCACTGCCTCCTATACGGGAAAAAAATGTATGAAAATTAACTTTGTTTCATTTTCATTTTCTTTTAATATTCTTCTACGGGTATTACCAGATAATGTCACGGTAATTATGCCATTAATTTCTTACAGAAGTTAACAGTAACACAGACGCGACCGTTTGACCCAGTAAGGATTAATGTGGAGTTCTTGGAGAGAATCTTACTGAATATCACCATCATCGTCGTGTCTCTCCGTGTCATAATTTCTAAGGCTGCCATGCTGTCCGTCCTATTCTTTGGCCATATTCTTGCTATGTTCCATTCTTTCTCCACAGTCCTCCTCCAAGTCGTGACTTGATGCTACCTCCCGCTCTTCCACGCGTTCTTCGATCCCAACGCCTACACTCGCCTTCAGCAATGCCGTCATTCTCACCCCACTCCAGAGTAAATGGCCTGGCCTAGCGCAAATTACACCTACGTCGCCGCTCCTCACAACTCATGTTGATACCTGCTTGCTTAGTCACTCTCCTTTTTGTCCTCTTTTGCTGCCATTTGATCTTCGATATATTTCGTTGACAACGTAGGCTCCAAAGCTAACCAAACTCTTCCACATCCTCCATCTGTCCACCGTTCACCACAATCCTCTCCTTGCTTTGCGCGCGCCCACTCCTCAAAGTTTTACCGTTTCACACTGTTTTTCTTCATCATGACTCAATTCACCACCAGCAGGACAGATGCTGTGTTGTTGTTGTTCTTGTTGTTGTCTGCAACTGCACGGTCAAAGCCTTGTCTGCTATTAAGGGGGCAATCTGAGTGTTTTTTGTGGGAAATGATGTTGATTTAGGAAGAAAATAAGTCAGGGTAGAAAAGGTATACACATAAACCAATAAGTCCGCTTAATCTAATATTTTCCAAGTTTCCAAAAATTTAAATACCCCTTCCCCCTATGTTTATTTTTATATTAAAAACATTCGAAAAATCATCCGAAAATTCTGCAAAAGTTATTGAACTAAGGCTGACTATTAGTAACTGAGTCATTTTTTGATTGAATGAAATCTTGGTTTGATGTTTAACCAGACTCTTTCCTTAAAATCATTATATTTCTAAGCTATTTCTAGGTATTCCAAAATTTCTCATGATGATCCAAAAGCTTATGGAATCGCATGGAATCTATGACGTGTGCGGGCATTTTTTTCCTTGTCCCTGCTTAGTTTTAGGCTCCTCTCATTCGCGTGTTCTAAGTTCTTATTATAAAATCTGTTCTTTTGTGATTCTCTCTGTCGGCAGGCAGTCTGTTCTTTCCAACCCTTCTGCTTACATCTTCCCTAATCAGAACAAGTAACATCCCATGCAGAAAATGCTTTACCGTCTTAGCAACAGATTAACTCCTCTTCAGTTACTACTTAAGAAATAGATTCAATGTTGCCGTGCGTCTGTTCAGTAATAGATCACAGAGGACGTCAAAATGTGGTAAAAACAAAGATGTGCGCTAATCACACGAAACGCGTAAGAACTGAAAAAAACAATTCTGCAACTCAAGACGTTCGAAGAAGTTCTGCTCACTGGTTTATCCTTATAAAAATATTCAAGCATTTTTAGTTTAATTACATTTTCCGTGACGTCATCCACCTATCTGTACTCTAATAAATCATGAGTTAGATGCCTTCCTTTAATAATTATTTTAACGATGGTTTCTTCCTTCAACAAGGACGGAGACGTTTTAGAATTACACATTTTAATCATGATCCTAAGACCATGACCACAAAAGGGATGGCTGCGTGATCCTACTTATTAACGCAGCTGAAACAATTTCACGTTGAAAAGGAGTAAGGGTTTTCCTACTCACATCACGTGACAGTACTCATTCTACTTACCCAACAGTCGTCATTGTAACCAATGCCCACCAGGCTCCTTCACGAACTCCTCTCCAAAAAGACAAGGGAAACTGGCGCTGGTTAATTTTATGATCCTGATTAAAGATAAGATAGAGTGAACAGTAGCAACGACAATTATGTTTTCTTTCAAATATTTTCCCTTTAGCTAAGGTAAGCTAGGGTAAAAAGCAATAAGATAGAAGTTTACACTGACGGAAAATTTCTCTCGTTATCAACGGGAAACCAATAGTTTGCGCATAACGAAAAAAAAATATGAGTACCTCTGATGTAATTGCAGTTTTGGCGTCAATTATGGTGAAAAATTTCAAAATTCTTAAAAAAAGAAATTAGTACGAAAAATTGTGATACAAAATGCGCTGCTTTCAGACGTTTTCTAATAAATGGCATCATAACTCTTAGCCAAAGCAATTGCATTTTGCCCATGGGTACCAAAAAATAGCTATGAGAAACCATTTGGTGTATCATCCATCCATCCACTTATTTCCCTCCCCCCCCCACTGGCCTTCAAGAAAAGAAGATTAATGGATAGGTAAGCCCTTTTATTATAAAACACAATTTTCCAGAGTGTAAGTGTCACTAGTTGTTAATTTCTTTCTATCCTAAATTTCAACTTCACCTGCCCAAATTCATTACGCCTTTTTATTCTTGGTTTGCAGCCATGTGTCAACGTGGCCATGTTGGTGTTCAATACAATAAACAATTTTTGGAAGTATTTACATGAAAATGGTGCAGTTCCCAAAGGGGAGAAACCCTTTCAATCTGTATTGCATACAGATCGCCGTTGTGACGTCTGGTGTATATGTTTCCGGTTCAATTTTATCCTTGGTTTAAATTTTATTTTCCTTTGTTTTTGGGTATGGTAATGTATGATAATGAGTTTGAAACAAAAGAAAATAAAATTAAACCAAGGATAAAACTGATCCACAACATACACCGCAACAAACTTGTCCTAGTCTCTATTTATGTCTTGTTTTCTGTGGCGGGTACCACTTAGTTGAATGTATTATTTATTCTAACAAGTATCTGCTTCATTTCAGCTCAGTCAGTAAGTGTTATTCGGCTATTAACTGAGGAATTGACTGAGACAACTTGAATAAAACGAAGCCATGCTTTCTACTTTTAATCACACAAGGACTCCTGGGAAGACTCCAAAAACTAATTCATGTAACATCTCCCCTTTTACAGTAATAAACGATCTTACTAAAAATCAGCGACTTGAATTTAGAAATTATCTGGCCTAAATTATGCACTTAAATGCCTTTCTGCTATATGTTGACTTGATCCTAGGAAGTAAAACTAAAACTCAACAAAGAACTAAAGTTAATTTCAAAGTTCAGTTCATAAATCGTCTATTAAACGTAGTCTGCGAATCTTGATGGGCGAACGCTGACTCTGCCACTTCTTGTAACGAGAGTCTGAGGTTGCTGCGATTTCCTTTCTTCTTTCGCTGTAGGTTCAGGGTGGACATCTGCTGGCTTTGGCAAAGGTGAGCTTTGCTTGGTTGAGCTGCTATCGGTGATGATGGGCTGCTGATTTCCTTGACTAGGGTCTTGGCGGATGAACTTCCGATTACGTCTGTATAGGTTTCCGTTCTCTGTTTCGATCAGGTACGAACGTGGGCCGACTTTTGCCACACACGAGCCTTTGTCCCATGGAGCTTTGGGGTTTACTGGCTGAAGACGTACTGGTTCTCCAATTTGAAGCTCGGGCAATGGTCTTGCGCTCTTGTCGTAAGCTGCTTTGGTCTGCTGTCTCTTACGTTTAATGTTGTCATGTACACCGTCGACAATTTCGGGTTTGAGTAACGCTTCAGCGGTGGGGATGGTGGTCCGAGTTCTTCTTGACATGAGCTTTTGAGTTGGACTTAAATTGTTAATGTCAGGTGTGTTTCGCCATTCCAACAGGGCCATTTGAAGATCTTTGTTTTCTCGCTAAGCCTTCTTAACCAGATTTTTGGCGATCTTAACGGCTGACTCTGCTTTGCCATTGCTCTGACTGTGGAGTGGCGAACTGGTAGTGTGCTGGAATTCCCATTCTCGTGTGAAAGCGGCGAACTGATCGCTTGAATATTGGGGACCGTTGTCTGTAATCATGTCTGCAATACCATGCCGGGCAAAGTGTGACTTTGTTGCCTTGATCACAGACTCTGTAGTTGCATCTTGCAACAAATCTAGTTCAAAGTAATCACTGTAATAGTCAACAGTCATTAGGAAGGTCTCACTTCCATAGGTGAAGAGATCCTGACCAACCTTTGACCATGGGGTATCTGGAATCTTATGTGTCATTAACGGTTCCTTCTGTTGTCTGGCTAGAAAGTCATTGCAAACTTCACAGTTTTGAACTTGTTCCTTGATTTGGCCTGCCATACTTGGCCAAAATAACACATCACGTGCTCGACGTACACAGGCATCAGGTCCTAAGTGACTGGAATGGACTCTGGCAATCATCTGAGGTCTCATGGAAATGGGAACAATGACCTTCATTCCTTTGTACAATACTCCGTCTTGCACTGTTAACTCTTCTTTGTAATTCCAATATTCTCGAATGCAAGGTGGAACATCTTCTTTGGAGACTGGCCATCCGGTAGTAACAGTGTTCATTAGAGTCTGCAAAGTGGGGTCTGCAAGAGTGCATTGCTTAATCTGCTGATGGGTACCCTCAGATAAGCGCATGTAATCAACTTGATTGATGCTGGCAATTTCTTCAAACAGCTGCTGTTCTTGCTTGAGTTGGAAGATTTGGTACTCTGGTGTCCTCTTACACTGGGTGCGGTCAACTTGGAGGTAAGCTCTGCTAAGCATGTCCGCTATGTACATTTGGGAACCAGGAAGATACGTCACATTTAGATTGTACCTTTGCAGACGCAGGAGCATTCTCTGTAGCCTTTTAGGCGCTGAATGAATAGACTTCTGGAAAATGGGCACCAATGGCTTATGGTCTGTTTCTACAGTTGTAAGTTCTCTTCCGTGTAGGTACTGATTAAAACGACTGCAAGCAAAAACAATCGCCAAGCATTCCTTCTCTATTTGAGCATACTGGCGTTCAACAGTGCTCAACGACCGTGATGCAAATGCAACCGGCTGTCCTTCTTGGAGCAGGGTTGCTCCCAAACCAGACTCTGAGGCATCACATTGGATAGTGGTTTCACTGGCCACATCATAATACTTCAACAGGGGTGCAGAGCTGATCATGCTTTTGATTGCTTGGAAAGCTTCCTCCTGTGAACTGTCCCAAGTGAACATGACATTCTTCTCAGTTAACTTGCGTAGTGGTTCAGACACTTTTGAGAGCTGTGGCATGAACCTGGACAAATAATTAACACATCCCAGAAGACGTTGGACTGCTCTCTTATCATCTGGTCGAGGCATGCTTGCAATTGCTTCGACTTTCATGGGATCAGGCTTTAGTCCTTCTGACGTGAACAACTGTCCCATGTAAGTTACTTGGTCTAACTTCAACCTCAACTTGTTCTTGTTAAATTTAAGATTAACACTGCGTGCACTCTTTAGCAAGTTCACTAAATTGCGATCGTGATCTGCTAAAGCTTCTTCCATAGATTCTCCGCTGCCATAACATAAGATGTCATCTGCAATTACTTCTACTCCATTGAGGCCTGCGAGTGCTTCATTCTGGCGCCGTTGATATTCTTCTGGGGCGCTGCTGATTCCTTGTGGCATGCAAAGGTAGCGATATCTCCCAAAAGGAGTCCAAAACGTTGTGAGGAGTGAACTTTCATTGTCAAGCTTAACTTGATGGAACCCATCTTTGGCATCTAACACTGTAAATACTTTTGCCTTTGACAGCTTTGGTAACACCTCGTCGACTGTCGGCATCTGATACTTTGGCCTCTTTATGGCTCTATTCAAATCACGCGGATCAATGCACACCCTCAGTTTCCCTGGCTTCTGCACAGCTACAAGACTACTGATCCATTCTGTTGGCTGCGTTTCCTTGACAATGATGCCTTGCTTTTCCATTTCATCAATCTTTTCTTTCAACTTTGATTTGAGTGGTACTGGTACACGTCGAGGAGCATGCTGCACTGGCTTAATGGCTGGATCTACTTCAATGTGATATTCTCCGGGCAGGCAACCAAGGCCTGTGAACACATCTTCATATTCGTTCAAAAGTTCCTCCATAGTGAGGGGTTCATATTGCGTGCTATTTAATGAGTGAACAGACGCTTCTGTTCCTAAGGATATCCAACCTTGGTCAACGCATGTTCTACCATCTATGATTGACCACGGTGCATTCTCCAAGATGTCAAATTTTATCTTGCATTTAGGGCCACTGTTTTGGCTGACTGAAAATGTGTATGAACCAAGTGGATTGACAACACTACCTTCATAAAGCCTTTTGCCTCCAGGTGGATCCAACTGAACTTCGCCAAGTTGCAAAATATTCAACAAATCTGTATAGGACATTGCACTGCAAGTCGCTCCAGTATCCAGCTGAGTTGTAACCGTAGGGCTGTACTCTGTGTGGAAGGTGAAGGGTACCATGATAAAGGAAGATCTGGTTTCATTGCTACTGATAACTCCAACGCGCTCTACAATAAAAATAGAATCATCTGATTCATCACTATTCTCTGCAAATCTCTGATGCACTCCACTTGCTTGATGAACTTTCTTGTCTGGTTTACTTGGGGACTGCCTCTTTACATGACACTTCACGGCAAAGTGGCCTTGTTTACCACATTTGTGACAGGTTTTACCAGACGCAGGACATTTGGCTCTATCATATGGATGTTCGGTGCCACAAAACTTGCATAGACCAGATGGTTTTTCTTTTCCAGACTTGTTACGACCTCTCAAGTTTCCATTGCTACTACCACGATTTCCTTTCCTTTTCTCATTTGCTGAATGATGCTTTTCTGCTGCATGAACAGTGTTTGGCGAATCAACAGGGTCTTTAAACTGCTCTTTGTGAATCCTAGATAACTCGCTGGCTCGAAGAGCTTCAATAAACCTGGCTAACCCCAGCACAGGGCGTTCTCGAAGTAGGCGGTCACGGATGGAAGAGTCTCGAGTGCCAATGACCAATCTGTCACGAATTAAGCTCTCACAAAGATTCTCAAATTAACATGACTCAGCAAGCTGGCGCAATCTCACTACATACTGATCAATGCTTTAATTTTCAGCTTGATTGGCAAAACCAAATTTTACTCTTTCAAACAACAAATGTTTTTGAGGCATAAAATGGTCGCTTAAGGCAGAAAGAATCTTCTCTGGATCTTTCTTGTCAGATGCAGTTAGAGTAGTAAGGCTATTCATTACTTTCACACAGTCCATTCCCATAACACTGCATAAAGCCCCAGCCTCTACTTCTTTAGGTTTCTTGTTACGTTCAGTGGCAGTGACATAATAACACCAAGCTTATTTAAACATATTCCAATTTGTTGATACATAATCCTTTACGTTCATGGGCGCTGGCGGTGGTATTTGATAAAATGGCATGTTGAAGAAAACGAATACTCACAGTTCTGGTGCTTTCTAGTTTCTTTCAGCTAAACAATATGGCGACGTCTCACCACGTGCACGACTCGCGAACAAGAAAATAATACCACAACAGCAACGACGGCTTCTCTGAAACGTTCCCCTTCTTCTTCTACTGCTTTAGAATTCTTGTAACTACGATTTTAACTTCTGACACCATGTTATTCGGCTATTAACTGAGGAATTGACTGAGACAACTTGAATAAAACGAAGCCATGCTTTCTACTTTTGATCACACAAGGACTCCTTGGAAGACTCCAAAAGCTACTTCATGTAACAGTAAGTAGTCTTAGAGAGTAGTTAGTTCTACGTGGCACTTACTCTGTTTACTGCGCGCCACATAATTACAGCAACAACATAAAAGATAAGAAACCAAGATATTTACTTACAAGTAGCCATATAATAACTCCTGATATCAGCGTCCACGTGACACACAAGAACAGTGTTATCCACATTCGGCTAAAGGAGGCATAGACCACTGTAAACATGCTGAAACATTGCTTCTTCTCTACCAAATACGCCAGCGGAGACTTATAACTAAACACAGTCTTGTTTTTATCGTTAGTGTAGTAGGGGTATGTATACGAAATGTTAACGGAACCCCTTCGACAGTAGAATTTTCTAAGCACTTTTGTGAAACCATTTTCAGGAAAAATAACCAAGTTTCTTTTTTCCATGCCCCTTGGACCAGATCGTACTTCTTTTCAAACTTCACTCTTCCCCATGTGACGTTTGTGAAGCGGAATTTTGAACTGGTATTTCTTCGTGCTGTAAAGTCCTTATCTCTAACGTTTTTGCAACATTCAGATTTTATAGTAGTTACATTTATCTGAGATCTGTTACTTTCGTAAGAATCCGTTATCAGCTTCCTGCAGGAAAAGTTGTAAAACTGCATTGGCAAAACGTATTCTTCAGCCTCATTACAGCATTGTTGAAAAGCTTCAGTTAGGTTGATGCTGGCGTTGGTTGGATTGCACAATTCCTTACAGCCAATGGCTCGTTTGGTAACATCTCTGCCATCACCTGAGACCAATATTATAATGAACACTAGAGCAGTTGTTCTTTTCATTGTATCCCCAGGCAAAAAAAGACTTATCGCTACAGCGCGCTTGCCTTGGTGTTCTTGAAGACGCCGTTTGTATATCCAGCAGATGGTAAGACGGTTTTCGCAAACAACACCAATGATAATTACCATACGCTCTCCCCAGAGCGTAGCAGTTAGATGTTGCAATTAAGAACGCAATATTTGTCAAGTTCTCGTCGACTGAATAAGTTCTTCTGGCGTCAAAATTTAATAGAAAGACAATTGACCATAGCTCTAATTGTGGAAATGTTTGCAGATATATATGTGCCAAATTATTTCACCTGTTTTAACAAATTAAAGTAAATAGAATTACATGTTTTGGTCAGAAGAAAAATACGGTCGAAACCTACTTTACAAACGCTTTATTACTACGCTGGGAGAGCTTCCTTGGCACCCAGGGAAAGTTAGATCTTATGATACCCAAAATTAATATTGTCTCCGAATTCAACCTCATTGATACAGACACCCGTCCGATGCGAACAGTGGAAATCGATCAACAACCTCACTCATGATGCGCACACTATCTTATCCACTGTGTGCTGCAAATGAGCCTTACTTATTGCATCAATTCCTCTCACGGAATAAGAAACTCGATAATAATAATAACACGGCTATGTGGAATCTAACTCAGCAGAAGTTTGAATTATGATTTGAATATTCAATAAAAAAAGAGGCAATATAAACTTTTACTAAATGTCTGCTGCCTACTGTACCAAGATGAGGGCAATAAAACTGCTATACTGACGTTAACCCGTTAGAAGAAAAAGGCGGATAGGGGGAGGAGGCGGTTCGTCAAGAACAAGACATCCATAACCCACAGCTGTATACGTAGACTCGATTCGATGCCCTAACAACCTCTCTTTGCATCACGGGTTATAATAATCAACCGCATTTCGTAATTGCTGTCACTATTTGCAATACATTAATCGCATTAAGATACACCAGGGCAATTTGTAATAAAAGTGTCTTTTTAAAGCTACGCAACACAATTTAAAAAACACAACAGTAATTGGCGGTATATTTTCTTGCTATTATTTATTTCCAGAAACAGCCTTCGGCAAATGATAAGAAACGATTAGGAGGTGAAGATGGCTTATAATGGGTGGCAGCGGAAATGAATTACATCATGGATTAGTAAACTAAACAAAACAGGGGACAGGTTTTTCAAATAGTCAAGTTTGCTATCATTGAAAAATGGTGTCCCTCTAAGAAATCATTCCGTCAACAAAAAGTCTTCTATCACTTTCAAAGCGTTTTACTCATTCATGAACGATTTTACTCCTAAAGGAACTTTTTCCGTATTTATAACTGTTTTTTTTTAAGTCAGGATGATATGTTATTTTTATCTTGACGTGCATATGGTAGAAACATGAATGTCGTTCAAATCCCTTGGAGAGCAATTTTCAGTACCCTCATAACCCAGAAAAGGTTTTCGCTAGTTCACCCGGAATTGAAGTACCAGGAGAGTGAAAAAAACCGACATGGACTATTTTTACTCAGTTCAAAGTACCATATTAAGTTTCTTGATAGAGCGACAGTCATGAGACAAAAGGCAAATGGTATCCATATCTGTTTAAGCGCCTTGAAAACCGGGCTTGCAGTTCCTGATGACGAGATGATTTTCATGGCAAGAACGGGCCTAGGCAGGCCTTTTAATTTTTTATTTGGCCATGTAAATATTACCGGAAAAGTTGCATTTATCAGGGTTTTGATGATGATGATCACATGCAAGTATAGCGAGAAATTTGCCAGTTGCCTGTCGACTGAGACGGGCAATCAGAGTTAGGATATTGTAGACAGACTAGTAGTCTACGTTGGGAATTAAGCCCCTTTTTGGACTTCCCTTGGACTTCCCGCATACTAATTTGGATTTCCTGCATACTAATTTAGTGCCTTCCTCCATATATGATGAAGTGGATTACTAATGAGCGTCTCCCTTATTCAATAGAAACAATTGACATGCCCAAACTTGCCCGTTAAGTAACAGGAGCTCGGTTTTCAGACCGTCTATTAAAAGAGAAATACGAACAAGAGAACCTAGCAACGAGTGAAACGGCTTCCTATATCTTATTTAGCGCAAACAAAACACATGCACAAAGTGGAGTTGAAAAGTCTCTATTTCAATTTAGTTTATGTGTTCTTATTTAGCTCTAAAACTCGGATCTATACAAACAAAACACATATACACAAAGTGGAGCTGAAAACTCTCTATTTCAATTTTGTCTGACGTTTTCTCCGTTCTATCTCGAGGAAATGAAAAACTATTAAAGTCTATTACGAGTTCACAAGTCCACCTTTGCATACAAATTAGCTCTACAGGAAAGACCCAAAGGAGCTGACCTTGACGTATTATTATATAAACAATTTGAAATAACTCAACAAAACCACAAGAGAGATACCGTTTTAAAAACTTTATTCAAAACAATGACAATGAAGAAAGGATCACTCTCGCGCAACCTTTATAGGTCAAACGCCTTCGCGTCGGGGGAATATCGATTCAATTGCTTCAAATACTGGAAAGAAAATTTCATTGACAATATTGCTGAATAATTTCGATTCTACACTGCAACATGTACGATCTCGCACAATATAAACTAAATGAGCAACGACCACTGAGACAACATTTATTATTTCAGCAAAAGAGCAAACAGCGAAAAATTTGTACAAAATTAAATACCCAACACCTTTGCAAACCCCTGGCGACGCTCGTAAGACAAAGCCTGCTTCGCAGACGTAATCAAACCCCAGTTAGCAACGTCTGAGGAGCAGAGCCGAGATCCTTCTTCCGAGCCGCCTAAGGACTCAGCGAAACACCGGAAATGCGTTTCGAATTTCATTTAAGCCTGGGTCTGGTTGGCAAAATGAGAACAGCTATTTAACAGGCCAATTATGGTACGTATTCAATCTTGGTACACAGGTGGGCCGGGCCCAGAGCAAGACTGTCAGCGGTGTTTCACAGACGGACTTAACCAGAGTTAAGTTTTTTCTGTGGTGCATGCGCAGGCTAGTAGGACAGCATTCTTTGAAAAGCGGGGACGTGCGGTTAGGAATGCACCAGTTGATCGTTGTGAAGTTAAAAAAAATTAATCAGTAGTTTCTCTAGCAATCTTTGTGACTTGTCGGGTGTTGGGAAAGGGATCACCAAATACATGGGCTCCAGTCCACTGATAGAATCAGTGGGTGAAGTCGGTGAAAGAGCGCTCAAAGGGTGTGTGCAGGGAATTGTTGTAAGCAAAAATAAACGAAAAATATGTGCCGATTATTGTTAATCAAAGTAACCGAGGGACTGATAAACTGCAAGGCAGTTAAGCCCACAGTAACCAAGCGAAAAAATAAAATAAAAGGCGTTGGGGTGTTAAGGTACAGCAATAGTGAGGGACCCACTAACTGCCATGCAGCTGACGCGCGTCCACTACAGTATTAACAATGGGTTGCCCTCCGTCCATGTATATTGGTATTGTGTAAATAAAAATCATAAGGAGAGTAATAAGGAGTGTAGAGTTAGTAATGGTTAGTTGTTAGTCGTTCTTTTTGTCCATCAAGGTAGAGCCATTCATCATTGTGTAAGTCAAAATAAAACCAAATGTGTGGCGGATTTGTTGTCCACTTTGTTGCTTAGAAAGTCCAGTTGTCGAGCGCGTTTTTCGGTTTTTTTTCTCTGAGGTCCAGTGTTGTGACGTTAAGATCCAGTGTGAAATGAGGTTGGGTGAGCAGCCATTGCCAACTAAAAATAAATATAATTTGGAGGTGTCTTTGTCGCTGATAGGTTTCTTCTAGAAAATTAACTTAAAATCTTCTGGCCAAACAGAAAAAGGATAAAATGCGTCGCCGTTGATTGAATTAAAAAGATTGATGTGCGGGAGAGATTACGGACGTGGTGATAAAAGTGAAGTGAAGAGTGGTTGTCCATTGTACTAGGCAGTCTGTTAAGATAACATTACATGAGGGGGTGAAGTAGAAGGTGGAGATAAGGGCATCAAGAAGTTAAGTCGTAAGTCAGTCTTAATTAGCATCATAAGTTTGATAGAAATTGTCCTATTGTTATTTAGGGAAAAAGGAAAACGGAAGAAGAACAAAGAGAGTGTGAAGGAGAATGGAAATAACCCGGGTTTGGTAAAAAAGGATGCATCGACACCAAGGCTCTTGTAGTGTTGTGAATAATCAGGGGTAAAGTACAACTGAGCGAGGATGTTTCTAGCCCGGCGCCGACCCTTTACCCGGCATCCTCTATCTCCTCCCACATTGACACTTCATATAGTTTCAATGTGGTGGCTATCAAGTACAACTTTTCATTTGCATCTTCTCTCAGTCTTTTTTCTATTTCTTTCATTTTTACTAATAATCTCTTTACTTGTATATACTAATTATTAATAGTTGATGCCTTTACAATATACCTTATTAGGGTTTAGTTACTATTACCCCCCCCCCCCCCCTCCCCACGCCCCCTCCAAGTTTTTCCTCTCTCCCTTTTTTTCCAGGACTTGACACTGTATATTTGTGTTAGACATAACTGCATTAGAAAATAACAATTACACTTCATCCATTATTATACTACCTCAATACCTTCAATACCTCCTCCAATTCAAAGCTGTAATGGACATAGCTGCGCCATAGCAGTTTGTGGGTCCCTCACTATTGTTCTCAGTGCCCTAGCCCACTTATGTTTTTCATTTTGTTTT
>BOPM01000436.1:329828-347276 GCA_022179025.1 Porites australiensis | reverse complement strand
CCCCCCGGGTGTTTACCTCAGACGAGAATAATTGTGATCTTGAATCAAAATCTTTTTCTTACCTTCGTCTCTTCTAGGAAGATTCCTGGTCTTCATGAAATCCCATGCACTGCCTGCCACAAATATCAACACAACAATACCAAAAGAAACGTACATGATAATGCTGATTGTGTCTCGATAGTCAAAGCCTTTTCTTGAACCATATTCGGTTATCTCAATTTTGGAGTTGTCCTTGCAGTCTGGAGCTTCTTCATCATTGGATTTATTTCCGCTGTGATGTTCTTTCACCATTTCCTTGACACATTCCACCAAGGAAGAACCACCCTTTCTTGGCTTAGTAAATATTCGAATTCCAACGTAGTGCTTCTTCAATGCCCGTACAAACTGGAGCTTTTCGAATGTGTTGGCATCAAGTTCTTCACAGGCGTGAAAAACTATTCTCTCTATTCGACGAGTTCCTTCTAGCAGGTGCTTGGTCAAACTTCCGTTGGACTTTATCTCTGAAACCAGTTACACATTAGTGCAGATGTTGTTAACTGTAACATTAGGCAACATCAGATAATGAATAGGGACTCACATTAGGTCAAGCTAGGTTCCAAGAAAAGGCGGCGTGACTCAGTTTACCGATAAAGCGGGCAGCAGAAAAGAGTATGTCTAGTCGTGTTTTACGGACTTTTACAGGGTCTGTCATGATTTCTTGGTACACGTCATGCAGGGGTTCTTTTGGAACTTTTACATAAATCAAAACAATCGTTTCCGGGCCATGATACGACATACTACGTTTCCGTAAGGTCTGGATACATTGAGGGAAGGAGGAATTTAAGGTGTATTGGCAAACTGAATTTAGGTAATGGAATATTACTACCACCAGGTCATCACAAAATTAATCATCTCTAGATTGCAGTACCTATTATCTTTGCTCCTCTAAGTTCTTCTCCAAAGTGACGCTTGCCAGAAAAGGGAACTGCAACCTAGTATTGAGGTATAGTTATGATTTTACATTTAGGATATATTTGTTGAGCAATAGATTAAGTTTCTGAGAAAACTTTAACGTTTCTCATGATAGCATAAACGCAGCAATTAAATTTTCTGGGTAAATAGATTTCTGCCTAAAATTGAATTGGGCTTCAATCTTAAGACAGGAATTGTGGGATGACCGGCGTTTCTAATACTCAGTATAAGCCCTTCAAAAGTGTCTCTAACATATTTGTGACCAAAAGAGGAAACTTTCTAGCACTGAGGGCCAGGCTCTACATGGAAGCAGAGGCTCTTCAAAGAAAAGACCAAAAAAACCTTGAGGGCTTTTTACAAGTTTTGTTTCTGATCGTTTGGCAAGGATAAAGCTCCCCAAAAGTCTCAAAATTTTGCAGCCGTTTGTATGGTGAGAGGGTAAGATGGGGTTTATTGAAAGGTAATTTTGTTATCGATATTCTCTGTTTTTTATGTTTGTTAAAACTGTTTTGTCATCTTCGATCCGTTCAACTAATGATATGGAAAGCTTCAACAGGCATGCACTTGCACTTGCACTTTTTGAGTGTCAATGTATTTAGCACGAAAGTGCTAATTGGGAACACTATTTTTACGTCTCCTAATGGAGACGGGACCGCCATTTTTACGTGGTCATCCGAGCCACGCGAAGGTCTAGCCGCTTGCAGTGCAAAGGAGGTACCTTCATTTCTCAGTCATTTTAAGACCCTGAGTAATGGTCCGGCCTCGGGAATCGAACCTGCGACCTCCCGCTCTGCAGTCAAACGCTCTACCGACTGAGCTAATCCTGCCACGGTGCGAAAGGAAGACCGCACCTGCTACGGTCATCCCACGGCATAAGAAGCTGTTTAAGCGTTTTGGATCTACCGTTCCACCTTATCATTCCTCGTGTCCACATTTATGTTAGGAGGTAATCTTACCTTTTTCCCCAGAAATGCATTAAGAGGCACCAATTCTTTAGCCGTCATTCCAGATGTAACTTCAGCAGTAAACATTGATAGAATTATCATGCCAAAAATCATCCAGAAGGCGGAGTAAATACGAGCCGGTATAGACTTGGGAGTCTTATCTCCATATCTGGAGACAAAGGGAAAGAAATTCGATATTGCCTGTGTACGTAGCAAGTCAACGAATAATTACAATAACCATACCCAGGTACCGGTCTTGAGCTCGTAAGCATTGTTTGCTATACAGGCAAGAAAAGTGTAAAAATTGAAGTTTTTCGACGAAATGCATTTTATTTTCTTTTATATTATTCTTTGACGCATATTATGGGATAATGTCACCTGAACGTTTGCCATTAGTTTTTTACAACAATTACCTGCAACACAGATTGAGGGAATGTGCAGTTTTTGACAGGAATCCATGTTCAAGTCATAATCGTCGTCATCCGGTGATGCCTTTTCGTTTCATTTAGTTAATAAGGCCGCCCTGCTTTCTGTACAAGTCGTCCTTTTTGTGTCGATAATCTTCTCTATACTCTTGGCCATACTCTGGCTTATCCGACCTGCTTTATTCCTGCCGCTCTCCACAGAACAGTCCTCTTCAAAGTCGTCAACGGTCTTCCTTTCGCACTTCTTCTTGCTCTTCAACCCTAACAACTCCAGCTTAGAGCTACCGTGCTGTCATTCTCACCCGCCCTTGAAAAGCACCTAGTGCCCTCTGTAGTCTGTGCAATGGCTGCTTCATCTCTCAGTTTCTTTGTTAGTATTCTCACGTAAATACTTGAATTGGGAATACCATAATGCAACCTCGGTCCTTTCTTTTTCTCTTTCCTTTTCTTGACTATTTCTGACGTTTCATCAACGATCCATGGTCGTTTGCTCTGTCTCCTCGTCTTCCCAAAAATCCTTTTTGCATATCCTCTGTATGCTTCGAGAATGTACCTTCGGTCACATATATACCCTTACACTTGGAATCCGTTCTTCACAGTCAACTTTGAACTCCTAGTGATCTTTCCAATCTGCAGCTTACGTACTTCAAACCTCTCCCCTTTCTCTGGCGTCTTCTCTCCATTCCTGCCAATTTTAAATTTTATCCAGTTTTAACCCCCTCATACCCTCATTATTCTCGTGTCCATTATAGATATTTTCATGCAGCCCTTTACTAGAATATGGCCTTTTTTATTTTCCTCCCTTTTGGAGACCTCCAGATCACCTGGTGAATTTCGATATGCGGAAATAGCGCTCCAGTGATACTTAGACCTTCAATATTACACAAGTCGCGTGGTCTCACACCCTTGTAATGCATGACTCAACACAAAGTCTTCTCATTACCTAGTTCCTGTTTGTGTTATCCTCACTACGGGTAATTGCTTTTAGGAATCCACTGAGATCATGTCTTCAATGTCGCAGAATGTTAAGTATCCCGCTGAAATGGTTATCCTTTAGTTTGGGTTAAAGTGTAATGAAATTCGTTGGTGTAAATGCTTTTACGAGGGCGGATCAAGAAGTTCTGTCACTTAACTTATATCCCCCATGGTTCACCTGCAATTTCAAGAATTACAGTCACATTCCCTCAAAGTAGCTTCCCTCGACTTCTATAAATCGCTGCATCCTCATCCTTCACTTCTGAAAGCATTCTTGGTACTCTGAAGTAGGTATGGCCCTCATCTCTGCATGCACAGCTAGAGCAAGGTCTTGGATCTTTGAAAAATGCTTCCCAGCAAGGGCCGATTTGTCTTTTGGAAAGGGCCAGAAATCGCACGAAGCCAAGTCGGGTGAGTATGGTCGATGTTTCATCAAATGGACACCATTGTCATCAAGGTACGTCTGTGTAATGCGAGCTTTGTGGGGAACTGTGTTGTCGTGATGCAACTGGATTCGAGACCGACGTCGAGTCTGTGCCGTGGACTGAATATGTAGAAGAACTTCTGGTAAAACTGAAGTAGTTGTGTAATATGCGGCAGAGGTTGTAGCTTTGTCGGGCATCAAGTCGATAACAACAGGCCCCTGAGTATTGAAGAAATTGGTGAACATTCTCTTTCTTGAACGGAAACCTGTTTTTAGGACCTCCGGGCGTGGTTCATCTTCGGCCACCCACACCATGTTAGAATGTTTATCTTTCATAGTGAAGAAGGAAATCCAACATTCGTCACCCGTAACAATATCAGAAAACCTCTTAGGACCATCTGGTTCAAATAGTTGCAAGCAAGATTGTCGCCCTTTGTTCCTTCTGTTCTGTTGTTAACTGGCGGTGGATCCATCTTGCGCACCTCTTGGACCAACCAAGCTGCTCGTGGACGATAGCATGTGCCGACTTCCGCAGCTTACACCAAGCTCCAAGGCTAAGAATCTGAGTGTTATAGTTGGGTCTTCCGCTATTAATTCTTCGGCTTTCTCCACAGAACTTTCGATCACAGACGTCCGTGGCCTCCCAAAACGTGGTTCATCTCCAACGCTCTCTCAGTAAAATACTGAATCCATCTGGCAACTGTGCGAAAAGAAGGTGAAGTCTCCTTAAACCGCCATAAGGTCTTCATGGACAGGCCTTGCTCGGAAACCTAATTTATATACTCCTTTGAAGGTTCCTTGTCGCAACTAAATCAGCATGTAAAGGACCTGGCAAATTCCACACGGGCTTTATATGAGCACTAAATTTCCTTAACGATCAACTGTTACTGAGGTCTAAAGATTAACATAAGAATGAAGAACCATTGTTGCTTGGAGAACTTGGGACTTTTCTTGGTGACAGAACTTCCTGATCCGTCCTCGTATGAATTACTAAACGCGACTGGGGCAAATTTATGTTTAAACTGTTGGAACCAAATTAGAGTTTCCTACTCATATCACGTGACAGTACTCCTTCTACTTACCCAACAGTCGTCATTGTCACCAGTGCCCACCAGGCTCCTTCACGAACTCCTTCCCAAAAAGACGAGGGAAACTGACGCTGGTTCGCTCTACGATCCTGATTATAAATTAAATACAATCAATGATAATGATTTCCCCTCACCCAAAACCTAGACTAAAGAAAAAAGTAATAGTAGGGTAAACTGATATTTTTGGGATACACTTGGTAAAGAATAAAAAATAATTATGATGAGCTCTACTGAAGAAAGGAGGCTCAAGCAAACAGAATGAAAAGCTGAAAAAACCGTTTGGGGCCGTCAAGAAAACACCGACATCAGCTGGAACATGTTCCTGCTATAAAGGCTACTCAAAATGCAGATTTTAGACATTATCTACTACTAGCCTCGGATGTATACATGGTTTGCATTAAAATTTGCAAAACTTAGCATAACGTCAAAACAGTGAATGTTGCAACTCGTATATTTGGTCGGTACGTAGGCTAGATTCGTCTTGAAATTTCAAGGTGTTGCAGTGAATCAATCTCAATGAAAGTTTCAGACATTAATATATACGTCATGAAGATTATGTGGTAAGGTTTAAGAAGAATTCTGTCGAGCCGTTTTAGAGATATACAGAAAAGCACTAAAAGTCAAAATTTAGAAAAAAGTTGCACTTAGACAGGTGGTGAGAAAACAGGTTAGTTTTCAGGATCCCGAGAAAGGAAACAAACCAAAATTTCCATGCTTCGAAATATGATATTAAGCAGCCTTCTGACGATACTTAAGATTAATTTGAGTTATTTAGAACTTTTTTATTAAACATTTCATCACGGCTATTGAAAGTATAAGACTTATTACTGACATCTTTAGCCCTTGTAAAATGTAAAAAAAAAATGCAATATTCTTTATATTATTCTGGTACAAGATTTTTGTCCACTGAAAATTAAAATTGCCCAATTTGCTGGTGGATTCCGTGTTATTTGAATTCAAGAATACATAAGTTTTTACTTCTCACGAAGGTTATTCGTTAAACATCGCAGTTTAAGTTCCTGGTGTTGGATTTTCAGTAGCAGGTCTAGATCGCGCGAAATCCGGATTTAATCTATTTTAAAGTTTTTTTTGTGAAAAACGTCAGTATGGTCTCAGAGAAACTGTATCAAAACACCTTAACTAGCTATTATCTCAGCTTTCAGCTCAGCCAGTCAGTCTCGGAGGATAGTTAGCCCGAACATCGCATTTCCTGCATGCCGCACACTAAATAAAAAACCACATTTAAATATACGAAACCGAGGTATTTACTCACCATTAGCCATATGAAAACTCCTGATATCAAACTCCAGGTGACACATAGGAACAGTGTTACCCCCATTCGGCTGAAAGAGGAAGCGACCACCGTAAACATGGTGAAAGACTGCTTTTGCTGTGCCAGGTATGCAGGTGGAGACTCATAGCCAAACACAGTCTTGCTTTTATCGTTAGTGTAGTAGGGGTACCAAATTATAACGGAACGCGGCCTTTCGTCAGTTAAATTCTTTAGGCACTTTTGTGACGCCATTTTCAGGAAAAATGACCAATTTTCTTTTTTCCATGCCTCTTCGACTAGATCGTACTTCGTTTTAAAGTTCACTTCTTTCCAGTTGACTCTTATTTGGCGGTCTAGTCGTTTTGTGCAACTTTCTCCTTGTGTTGCAGAATTGTTGCAGGAAACGTCTGTGCAACAGTTAGTTTGTATTTGTTTTATTGCGCTGGTGTTTGTTTGGTTTCCTAGGCACGAATCCATTATCTGCAACATGCAGGAAAAGTTGTAAAACTTCTTTGCCAAAAGGCAGTCTTCAGCCTCCTTACAGCATTTGTTGAAAGCTTCAGTCAGGGTTATGTTGCTGGCGTTTTTACAGCAGAAGTCTCCACAGCCCATGATAACTCCTTCCTCAGCTTCATTTTTGCAATCACCTAAAAGCAATACTAGAATAAACGCCAAAGCAGTTATATTTTTCATTGTGTTGCAAGGTTGAAATAAGTGCCTTATCGCTACATGGCTCTTGTGTTTGTGTTCTTAAAGGGCATTTACATATTTATAGAGTTTTCGCATATATTTACCACAATGATGATCCGGGGGGGTACTCCAGATCTAAAGTAACAGGGATGATCGAAAGATTTTGGGTGGTTTGAAATTTTCGATTTGGGAATTTTTGGGGTAGGAAAATTGGGCAAGTATTGTTTTGGGGTGGCTTGATTTGAGTAGGGATTTCTTTGGGTATTCAAAACAATCTGAAGACTCGTGGTAGTGTCCGCGTATCCCGGCTTCGTAGTTCTGCACCTTAAAGTAAAACCAAAAAAGCTCAACATGTTATGTCATTTAATGGCTCGGAAACTCGGAATGGGATTTTTGGGGGGTTAATTTTTGGTCCTGGGATTTTTTGGGGTTTTGTTGGAAGCTCTAGGGATTTTTTGGAATTTTGATTTTTACTCCCATTCGATCATCTCCGTCACTTGAACTCCGGAATAGCCCCTTCCCCCAACAACCCCCGCCCAACCCCCCTCTTTTTTAGATGATCATAGTCATACGCTCTCCTGCTAAGCAGCTGGCTAAGGAGCGTGAGAGTAAACTGTTGTATTTAGGAAAGCAATATTTGTTAAGTTCTCCGCCGTCAATCGAAAAGGTACTAGCCATCTATTTACTTGAAAAGA
Organism: Porites australiensis; assembly: GCA_022179025.1. NCBI lineage: Eukaryota > Metazoa > Cnidaria > Anthozoa > Scleractinia > Poritidae > Porites > Porites australiensis. The sequence continues at coordinate 339,811 of BOPM01000436.1, read as the reverse complement.
CAATGGGAACAACGCTTTGACATCAGACCCTAATAGTAAAAAAATAAACACAGCTCTAAATGCATGTGAATATGTCATCAGACTGCTATAATGAGCGAGATGATTCCACCCGCTATAATAAAAAAAGCAAATAGAACCCAATCAATCTACTGGCCAGGAGAAAACTACAGTCGACTGAACCGGGTTTGTTGACAGGCTTACGATTACCTCTAGATTTAAACAGATTTGAAGCCTGCGATATTTCTCATTTTGTTTAATATAAAATTATAATTTTATTCTTGCCTGTTCTTTTTTCCAACCCTCTGTTAACTTTAGTATATACTATATGTAAATAATATAAATTAATATTTTATCTGTGCCTGACCCGCCTCGATTAGTGTTGCGGGTACTTTGCGGGTCAGCACTATTGTACAAATATGTATGTGAAGTAAAAGGTTGTTGTTGTTGTTGTTGTTGTTTATGGACGCTTCTTTACTACGGAGAGTTTTCCTTGATTCCATCAAAAACTATATCTTATAATTTGTTTTTAAATTCAACCTTCTGTATACGAACGTACGCCTGTCAAACGTCGTCAATGCGGAGAGCAGACATCGATAACAACCTCGCCGATGCGGACGCTATTTAACTACTGTGCTCAGCAATAAGCTTTTACCCACAAAGTAGACAGTCATTCCAGAATGTTTTGTGTGTTTTGTGGGCTGATTTTTGTTTGTAAAGGTTCTACAAAGAGTGTGATGGATAAAAAACAGTGGTTATGTGAAATCTAACGCATAGCCAGTTAATTAAAATTTGAATATTCAATAAAAATGTCCACACAAAGTAACAACGTTCATTATTAAAATACGTGTTGCCTGCGAAGGCGAGGGCAATTAAAGCGCTATAGTGCAAATCACCATTCTACAAGTAAGAGGCGGAAAAGGGAAGGATCGTGAATCGATAAAAAAGCTGAGTGTCAACAAGAGCAAGAACACGACATCCATTGTATGACGATCCAAGTAAAATATAACATTGAACCAGGATTGGATTCAAAATTCAAAACCGTATCCTCGATTCCATGCCCTAGCCTCTGCTTGCATTATGGGAAATTAACCTTGTGGTTAAACGCATAAAATTTTAGTGTTTTTTTTTTTTGTGGTGGTAATAAAACCCTTTAGATTATAGCACAGTCACAGCGATAACTAGACGAGATGTCGCCAGATCTAAACGCAAATTTAAAAACTGTGTCAACAAAGAAGTTCTTGTAATTACTGCACGCGCAGTGTCACTCTGTAATATATAAATGAGCGACTTCGACCGGCGTGTTGATTGATATAATTTTCTGGTGTAAAATGTTTATGAATAGTTCCTCAATTACACGATCCGTTTAACACAAACGGGCACTGTAATTTCATGGTTCCATTTACAGCAATTATTTGTCCGTATTATGAAATAGTCATTGCGATCGGTAATGAAACATATTGTCAATTATTTTGTGTGCATATATAGCCGATATTTTTTAGCTATGATGTGAGCTTAGTTTTCGTTATCAGTAACAAATCGCCATGCTCGATACTGTAGGCCATAACTGCGTGTAACGCGAAAGGGAGTGAGGGAACTGACTTACAGATGGTGCAAATGCGATTTTTAAAAATCAAGCTACAGGCCTTTCAAAAAAAAATGAATATGCTGCTGTAGCCGAATTTTAGTAAAGTGGGGATGGCTGTGAAAGAGAAAAGAAAACTTCCTGGTTTAGATATTTATTCATTAATAATAAAGAAAATGCATGTACAGCAGTTAAAATGGGGTGCAGAATTCTAAACTAGGCATGTGAAAGAGTGGACTGCAAAAGAGTCCGTATTTTTGCGTATTCAAGTGCGAGCGAGCAGTTAAGCAAAAGGTCTGGAACGAGGCTGAAAACAGAGAGCGCGACTGGGGAGAGACGCTAAAAATAAAACAAAATAAAATATATTTTTTCTCTCGCCTCACAAGCCCTACGGGCGTGTGAGGCTCGCGCGCCTCGTGCACGTTAAACTCCTCACGCCACGCTTTACCGATTTGTTTACTGCGTTTGAGAAACAACGGACTGTTTTGCAGTCTAGTGAAATACCACTTTTCAATAGAGGTTATACGAAAGTGGTACCTTTTCTGGCAAAAATGTTATACATAAAAGGGGTTGGACCTCCAGGAGGGGCCTCCCCTTATTAAACTTCGTTGAGTGCTGCCCAGGGATTTTGCCTATGTGACAAATGTGAACAAACATTATTCTTTAGCACGCATTTCGAGCCCGGGGGGGGTACTCCCCTGTAAGAGTAACGGGGGTGCTCGTCGTTCCTTTTAGGGGTTCAAATTTGTGGATTGGTACCGCTTAGGGTGCTAAAACCTAAATTGACTGATCAGGATAAAGATTTATTACAATACTTTCAAAAAGTCCTTGAGAAGAAAGTGTTCGAGAGTTATCTTTATTACTACTAAAATTTGCAGTGCCAGTTATACAATATGTTTTGGTTGAATTGTTACCTCTTAGGGTTGGAAATGAATTTGGGACACGCCCATAAAACAAGATTCTGGAACCTTTTTGGGGTGTTCTCGAAATTTTCTGACCATCACCCCCATCACTTTTATAGGAGAGTACTCCCACTGGGGTCGAGCTACAAGATTATCTCCAATACGAGGCTAAAACTGAACATGATTAATATCTTGTTTTTCAGAAAAGCCTTTCTCCCTCAAAAATATGTTTCAATTGTTCAATAGGATTATCTTTATTGCGTTTTCGGCCTGAAAAACATAACACACATTCCGTGATCTCTAATCGGCTTAACTATAGAATACAGAGCAAATTTTCTAAGTCAGGCACAGATCGACACGGGTTTCCACCGTTTTACGGAAAATCGGTCAGATTTTTCAAAACAAATGTGATCAAAAGGCTTTCCAAGATGAAAGAAGGAAATAAAAGATGAAAAAGGCGAATAAATTTGGAGCGTATTTTGCAAGGTTAGAGCTCCATAGCGAGAGTAGCCTGTGTAGCATGGCGGTTTTGGTTGGACACGCTAAGTAATACAGGCGGGCGAGGGCAGCGAAACCGCGAGGAGATTGGGGCGGGATGAGCAAACTCTCATTTTTTTTCGGTTTGGACAATAATAATTCGCCAATTTGCCATGATCCATCCGCGGAGAATGTACTGGCCAATGTCCTGTCTGTCTTATGACTCAGGAACCCAAGAAAGGGGACTGTAAGGAGTTAAAATCCAAACAATTTCCCGGGGGAGTATGCCCCATGTTCCCCCTATAAGCCTGCGCCTTCGATTAGGAAATCGGTCGGTATTTATCCTAGATCCGCGCCTGTAGGTATATTCGTTGGGGCGACTTGCATTGGTGGCTTGGTAGTCCCGACTGACGAGCCTTCGAGCCACTAAGCTATATTATCTTGACTAAAGAGCTACCGAGCAACAGAGCCACTAAAATATACGCCTTTCTGGTTCTTTAAGATGCTAACCGCGACTGACGAGCCATCGAGCCACGAAAATATATACCTTGACTTGCTCTTCAAATTTTCTACTTTTACTTCTTTTTTATATCTGCCTTACACTTATATGTCTTATATCTTTCTCATTCTTTAGACAATTGTCAACCTAGACATGACTAACGAGCCACCGAGACACTTTTGTTTAATGCACTTATGGTCTACTGTATTCCGTAGTTGCTAAAATGGCATTAAATTCCTCACAAACAGGATCCACGAATTTGCCCAAAATGATCGCTTCCTCCAGTCAGTCAATTTTGATTTCAATTAATATCAATAAACTTTAACCCAGTTATTTTCAAGAGAAAAATGGTGGGTCTGCTGGGGGTAATATAATTTAAACGGCAGAAATCTGAGTACGAATAAGACATTTACGATGTTGAGGCGTGGATACACAATAAAAGATCAATGGTTAATATTTTTTAATTTTTTTGCCTATAGCTGATTCACTGACCTGGAACTCAAAAATATAGTTTAAGCAAGAGGAACATTCAAGAGAGATGCCATGAATTTACAGTACGCAATACATTTTTCCTGAGTTTTAAGAGTAAAATCTTTTGAAAGCAGGCAGGGGAGTTCCTAGGCATTTTTTGTTTTGGTGGAGCATATTGAGGCAATATGGGCGCGTTAGCACCCATAAGGAGAGCCCACGGCGCGACATGCTAGGGGGGTCCGGAGACATGCCCCCCCCGGAACATTCTGAAAATTTAAGTACTCTGAGATGTAATCTAGTGCAATCTGGGTGCTTAAATTAATTGGCAAATGCTAGGATTCCATATTCCAAATTGAACAAGAAATAATAGAATATTTAACAAAATGCAGCCATTTGTGGTTGTGATCAACAACAGCAACAACATAACGACCTGACTAGCGCGACACATTAGTTGCAAACATATCTGAAATCTTGGTGCAGCTCAAAGAAATTCGAAAGCTAGACGTCTGTTCTTTTTGGCGCAAAATTTGCGAATCACGGCTTCTACATCAATGGGTATGCCTCTGTAAGCATGCATCAGGGCAAGTGCTGCGAGTCGTTCTGTTTCCATCGTGGAACGTACTAAGTACGTCTTCACTCTGCGCATCGTGCTAAAAGATCGTTCGGGGGTAGCAGTTGACACTGGCATTGTCACGAGGATGGTAATAATTGTGACCATGTTGGGATAAAGGTTCGGATTAGCGTGCTGGAGACTGTCCCTGTGAGTGTCACTGGTTTTTTATCAGTTGAATGAGACCACTTTGTTTGCCACCTTAAAATTTCATTGTCAAAGTCTCTCTTCTCTGAAAGATCGGTTTTGCAGGTTTCATAAAGCTTATTGACTTGTAATCCGCTGTTGAAAGCATTCAGCTTTGGTGGAACAAGATATTGTCCTAAGAAACGATTCTCTTGTAACAGAAGCCTGTCATTTAGTTCTTGTACAAGGTAATCGACCAAAGGAAAATACACGGCTCTTTGCCAGTACATCTCTTGTCAAAATATATATATCACAGCGTCCGAATCACTTGTAAGCCCGTGCTTATTTGCTAAAGGCAGGTACGCCCCTGGCCTGGCAGGTGTTATAAATAATTACAAACAACATAATTGCAAGCAGGTAAGGCTTACAAGTCGCTGAAGAAAGGATTAAACTCTGCGCAGATGTACAAAAGGACCTGAAAGGTTTCTCGTACTTTGAGCAGTGCAAAGCTAACTGAAAGAAAGGTGAAGGAACGGGAAAATTGGGGGAGAAAAAAAATATATAAAATAAGCAATAAAGGGCAATAGAATAGAACATGGCTTGAGCCAACTGCTTGAAGCCTCGATTAGCCAATAGTGCCGCTTTCAGTCAAACTCATGGTTCTTGTAATATGTGATGATATATGTTTTTATAAAGCTGCTACTATAATTGTTGTTGTTTCTTTTCATGAATGAAAATGTATCAAAATTTAATATCTTGACACGATGAGCGCCATTTGCAACTAATTAAGTTAAACTGGTGGACATATTCATAGGTCATTAAAGGACAAAAAGATAAACAGGTAACTTTGAATCGTATCAGCATTCCTTTTAAAACATGGCGCAGAAAGATATGATGAATTTTTCAGCATTAGGTAAAATATTTACAATTGTTTTGCTACAAAATGTTTGCAACTTTAGAGCAACAGTTGGCGTGAGCACATACAGGAACAATGGCAGCACATATTTCTGTCCATCGTTTGGCAAAATTACACTGCGTTGGCATGAATTCCACCCATTTACTCACTACAACTCATCAAGCAAGGCTCTTGAAGGGAATCTTATACATTACATGAGAAAAGCGCTTAATATCTGCTGTCCAAATTTGGAGATCATTTATGAAAAAGTAGATATCAACAGTTCTTGTGAGATGGAGATCCTGATCCGCCAAACAGCACCCGACGAACCAAGAGTATATTTTCCGATTTTTGCCAACCGAGGAGATGGTGAACAGTTTGAACGACGATTTCTCGGACTGTTTGATTCTCCAGGACCCGCAGTTTTGAAAGTCAACCATGGAATCACTTCGTCGTCAAATGAAATTCTCTACTTTCTGAAGGACGTGTGGACAATAGTAGTGATCAGTTTTTTACACGCTGTGTTGGCTGGAATGATTATCTGGTACCTGGTATGTACGTCAAGACACTCCTTTAACCCTTATTAATAAAAACCTATTAGGGGAGAGTGGGAAAATACGAAAACTCCAATAACATGACATCAGATGTTTTAGGTGTATAAACTGAGGTCCATTGCCTAGGTATACCAGGCGTGGCTCAGGCTGAATTTCAGTTGAGACCACAGGCATGGTAATCCAAAAATATCCGCTAAAGCAGTGGAATTTGAATGTGAGTAATTACGATATGGAAGGCAATTTATGTTTGAGAGAACAATAGGATATTTTATGTACTATGCCATGTGTGGCTGAATGGATCATTACTTAGATGTCTCTTCTATTTCTGAAATGACGCCCGATTTAAAATATTAAACGCTAAAACAACAAACTTATTATTTAGTTACAATATCATTCAACTAAACTGAACCACAGTTAGCAGATGGTTAGTCTATCACGGGATTTTGAAAAAAGGAAAAGGCATTCATATTGGTGAAAACTGAAAAACTACGAATAATCTAAACGGAAACAAAACTGGAAAATTTGATAATATATTCAGATCTGTTAAATTTTAATTTCACACAGTGTTTAACAACCTTGTGGTTTTTAAATGCTAAGAAACGTACTGAAAAAATAACTATCAAAGGCAATCACAAATGGTTTGCTTTAGAGAAAAGCTCATTTTAATCTGACACGGGTAATAACTGACTAATTTAGAGCAATTAGAAGGCAAACTTGAGATTTCTATCTTCTAATAATTGACCAATTAGGTCTTCTAATTGTTTTGGTAAAATGCTACTACTATTTAGCATGTTTTAGAACATTCTCGGGGGATTTTGATCAATTATTTATTGGTTTTCACCAGCCTTTTCGTACCGACTCTCCTTTGTTGGTAAATAGTAGTGTATAATCAGAATGTGGGATTTGCAATAAGATACTGTTAGAAAATGGAAGAAGACTGGTGAAAAACGTCTTGTGTTAAAACCTGTTGCACATTTTATGTTCCAGGATCACGAGTCCAATCCAGAGCAGTTTCCATCTGGATCGTTATATGGAATGGGGAACGGGATTTGGTGGGCTTTTGTTACCATGACAACTGTTGGGTAAGTTTCTATGGCTACCAGTTTACATATGTATATACAGTGTCGCCTTTCGATCCTACTCATTTGCATGAATTAATAAACACTGGGCCACAAAGACAAAAGGTCAACAAGGCCACAAAGTTCACACCAATTACCACTACCGTGACGGTCATATTAAATGTAGTCTATACTTCTCTTGTACTGTTTCGAATCTGTTCTTAGGTCTTCGGAGAAGAAGCGAGGACGCATTTCCCGAACATCAGTAGTATAGTGGGCGCCAAGCCTTTTGTCTATATTTCATGAATAAAATGCGCTGGAATCTCATTGAGTTAAGGTCATGTACTGTTTTAGGTGTTTAATAACCTGTTGAATAGGTTTTCTATTTACTTTAAGGTTATGGAATGTCTTGCTTATTGATTGGTGGACTAAAAAAAGTATTCGTCGTTTGAGTTATGTTGTGGAAGGAATAAGCGCTAACTCGTCTATGACTTCACTAAATCGTAACGTAACTATGTTAATTCTTTTTCCTTCCGCTTTCATTGTCCAAAAAACTTGTTACAGTTGCGGTTTAGTGATTCTGGGACCCCACAATCGTGTATATTAGTGTGGATGAAGGCAAACTAGCTTTATCTTACACGAAAAGCAAGTTTTTACTTACCTCTCTCCCCTTTCTTCTCCTTCACAATTCAATAGACTTCTTTAGCTTGTACGTTTTGTCTTCCCCGGATACAGGTCATGTCCCCAAGGGGTTGCCAACGAGCAGCCTCGAGAAGACGCGAGGCTGCGAGACAGCAGCCTAATAAAGCCGCGCGCGAAAGTTCCAAGGCAGAATAAATCTTGAATCGATATAACATAAGGTGGTGTAGGTAGTGTAAGGTGACTTTTATGACGTAATTCGGAACAGAGAATGCATTGTTTTCGAGCGAACACGTGATACAGAACAGAGAATCCACGAGCCGTGTGCGTGTTTATGAGTTCCGTGCTCATCCAGTCTTCAACCAATCACGCTTATAGCTGTCGCATTTGCCCCCCGGAGTTTTTTATTGCCTACCGCTAAGAAAAAATAAATAACGCCGCAAAATTTATTGTGTCTTTGAAGCAAAACAATTCGGAAGGCTTCATCGGCGCACCATAATTTTTTTTAATTCCCTAAAAAACAGACTTCCTAAGCTTTAAAAGGAGACGAAATATAAATCTTTACGTTGAATATTCGCTGGACTTTAATATGATTTTTCGAGGATTCTAAGTTCTATGATAAGACCACTAAATTTTACGCAAAATGCTGTGTGCACAACTTCGGACAAAAACGCGAACTTCAATATCTCAAACTTAATATACTATGTTATGTCGGGATTTCAAACTTTTTATGCAGTAGAACAGTTAAGTTCACTATTTTCAAGCTGTAATTTTTGCTTATGCAATCGAATTGAGTTCAAACTATTTTCCGTAAATTAAGGTAATTCATGACATTTCTAGACAAATTGAACAGCGCTCGCGTATCGGTGAAATCTTTGCTCTTTAGCACTTAGCGATAGTAGTATTTAATAGTACTCTAGAGAACTGTTCCATTTAATTTTCGTCTTACTCACTCCAGGCAGTTGCATATCTACGCATAATTTATGAGAAGACATAGGGTAAAGATCCCCGAGACCTCTATTGGGAAAACAAAACTTACAAGCTAAATAGGTCTATTATAATCTCGTCTCTTCCCAATTCTTTCCCTTCCACCACCACCACCACCACGTTCTTTTCAACTAGTAAATGTTACAGTAAAAGTAAGAGTCCTGAACAAAAACATTTCTTGACGCATTTACTGAAATTGAAGGTACGGTGACAAATCTCCCCACTCTACCCTGGCGCGTGCTTTTGCAGTGCTGTGGATGATAGAAGGAACAGTGCTGACAGCTCTGTTTGCTGCACAACTAACAGCTGATCTGACGGCAGATGAAATCACCAAGGAGCTAAATCTCATCGACAAAAAGGTGTGCGAGAACCTATTGTTACTTTAAATTTTGTTTGTTTGTTTGCTTGTTTGTCTAATAAAAACGCACTATCTAAAAAGAAAATAGCAACAATCATCAAGAGCTTTTTTGTGTAGGTTGGAGTTCCTCTTGGCATGGAAACATTCCTGGTGAAAGAATTTAACTATGCTGCCCATTTTGAAGGTAAACGCTTTTTCATTTACGACAATACTTGTTTCAAGGAAAATATATACTTTTCCCCCTACTAAACACTGATCTCCATCACCAAAGTTTGATTTGTCAAATGCCTTGTTCACAGGAAGCAACGAATAATGTTTCCATCGAGACTAGTCTCCTAAACAGTGACACTGTGAACTTAAAAAAAAAAATTCGCCAATTAGTGCAATCAAACCTCGTTAATACGGGCCGCACTAAATGGAACACAGAAAGTGGCCGTATTAACTGGGTGTCCGTATTAAGTCGGATAAAAAAATGCCAAAGACATGAAAAAGGACATTATAATCGTATCGTCATATTAAACATCTCTAATCTTCGCAAAGGCTCTATTCTGCGGAAACACTCAAAAATCGCCCATTTATTCGCTCACCTTTCACAGCATAATTTGTTTGATGCCAAAAATTGACGTCCACAAATCCCTGGGGTTGGGGGGGGGGGGTACTGCCATATATGGGCTATACAGGTATGTGCCGCGGTGAAGGATATGGTTTTCAAGCAGGTTACTCTGGGATAGGGTATATAAATCAGAGAGTTTGGGGCTAGAATAGGGTATCATTTTTCAGGAATTGATCAGTTGGTTGAAGATTTATCTAGACTAGGGAACCAGC